>JAFEMH010001818.1:90000-415658 GCA_022495995.1 Adenophora triphylla var. japonica | reverse complement strand
CTGTGAGAGGGGAAAGGCGCAGTCGCAGCATGGAGATCACACGGGCGCGGGTCGCCGTCTGGCTGGCGAGGAAGGCGAGGTGGCGCCTCAAAAAATGCCCAGAGACATAGATCTCCAATAAGATCGAAAAGGACCCGATTCTCACGCGGGGACGGGGAAGGAGTTAGGGCGGGTGACTCCCCGAAGTGAAGGCCGAGAGGGTCAATCTTTGCTGAAAGCCCCCTCCGGGAGATGAGAGACCCGATGCACGAGAGAATGGTTGTTGATGAAAAAGAAATTTGAGCAATGGGAGGAGGAGAAGAAGAAGAGATCTTTGGAAAGGTTGAGCAATTGACTTTGCTCTTCGACCTTTTTCCAAAAGAAATCGAGATAGTCGACCTCCTCCTACTTTCGGGTTGCCTCTTACGGAGAAGTACTGCGGGTCGACAAATGCCGGAGCCACATATCACATCTGGAAGCCACTATGTGTTTTGTCGCCAATGAGGATGACAACATGTGCAAAGCTCTCCTAAGCACGCTTGCTTGGGGCGGCCTTAACTTGGTTCAATGGTTTGGGTGCTTTGGTAGTATCACCACTTGGGCATGCTTGAGAACAAAATTCTTAGGCCGCTTCTCATTGCGGGAGCTCGGAAGATAGCAGTGTTTGATGCGAATAACTTGGTGCGGGGTAAGAATGAAAGCTCGATGAGCTATTTCACCAAGTTCAAAGAGATGGTTGATAAGATAGAGGAAGACCTCCACGAGACGAGAGAGTAATAAATTGCTTAGAAGTGGTATTTCCTCGGAAGACATGGACTACGAGCTCATGATCCGAGCGGTCACAACTTCGACGGGAGTTGTTTGAAAAGGTGTATAATGTCGCTCTTCGAGGAAAGGAAAGAAAAAGAAGAATGGTAAGAGCCCCGAGGTTGAAGTCGGCGATGATAAAAAGGACTCAAACAAGAATGGGGGAACAATAAAAATGGAAAGAAACGAGAACTAGAGGCGACGAGAGAAGGTGCCGAAGCTTTCACTCCCTCACGGTGAGTCGGGCGGAGATTTTGAATCTTTGTCGAGCTGGCTCCTCCGGTCCCAGTGAATCCGAGGCAACAAGTTTAGGCGGGACAACGGCAAATGCTTTGCGACTACCACAAAGACCTTTGGTCGTCTCCATGAGAGGATTGCTTGGGATTAAAAGCGTATCATCCGAGAGAATGGTCGACCGGGGAGACTCGAAAGCTTATGTGAAGAGACCTCAGGTTGGGGAGGTGGCGGCCCGGCGGAGTGGGCAACAAGGACCTAGGCGGCCTAGGCGGAGCACAGGGGTCATCAGCGAACAAGCGAAACAACACGGCCGTCAAGCATAAGATATTCCCGGCTTAATAAGGCCCCACGTGTGCCTCGAGGAGAGAAAGTAAGAGATGAGGCGATCGGCTTCTACCCCACGAATTGGCAACAAATATGGCGGCCGGGGAGCAAGTTCTCGTCATCCAGGGTCTCATTGATGGATGTACGACGAGCGGACTCTTAGTCGACACGGGGGCTGCGGGATATTTTTGTTTTACAAAACTTTCAAGGAGATGGGTGCTTAATGATGAACGGTTGGAGAGATATGATGGCGAGGTTGGAGGGCTTCACCAGCCTGGGTTGATGCTTAAAAGGCCGAGATAGTGCTCGACGTCGACCTAGGCGGCACCCCCTCGGGAGTTGTCTCGAAGGTACAATTTATCGTAATTGATGTAAATAGTGACTATGCCGCCATACTTGGAATTCTGGACGGGTCGCTCTTGGAATGGTAGCATCAATTCCTCACCGGCGAGTAAAGTTCCCCACTGTGGAGTGGGTTGCGTATCTGAAGCACGGCTTCGTGCTTATACGGATCATGTTCTAAGAGAAAGAAAGAAAAGGGAGCTAGAGATTGAGGCTGGCGATGGTTACTTGAAGGCTGTCTCGGTCAGTCACCAAAACTACCCATTGTCAACAATCACCGAAGCGTGGTAGAGTCGACCTATCGCTCAAATGACGAGGTCATGCTTGAGTCGACACGTCGCTCCCAACTTACCGCGAGTCGATTCGGATGTAGTTATGGTCGATCAGTATCGTCATAGGAGACTATGCCTCCAGGATAGACAATAACTCGGGAGCCACTACCAAGCAAGGTTGCGGAATGAAGCTTGATGATATGATAGGCGAGGAGGCTCCGCACTTGGGAGGCGAGGAAAGACAAAAGGTCGGGGAGATCATAGTGGAGACTCTGATTCGAGAGATGGACGAGCTAGAAGAGCGTGGATGAGCTAGAGTCGTGTAATCACCAACCCTTCTTACCCCGTCAAAAAATTCGGATTGGGAAGCGGCTATCGGTTGAGGAGCGAGCGAGAAATCATCGAGCTACTCAAAGAAAGTAATGATGTCTTTGCATGGAGGGTAGAAGAGCATGAGGGGAATCAAGGAGGAGGTCGGCTGTTCGCGGGCGGAAGTCAACCCGACCATAAAGCCGAGACCCCAAAAGTTGAGAAGTTTTGCTCGCGACAAGGAAGAGGCCATCAGCGGAGGTACAAAAACTTTTGAGTGCGGGTATAATCAAAGAGGCCACTCATACAACGTGGTTGGCCAACGTGGTCATGGTGAAGAAATCGAATGGCAAGTGGCGGATGTGTGTCGACTTCACTACTCTCAATCTAGCTTGCCCCGAAGGATAGCTATCCTCTTCCTAGAATTGACAAGCTTGTTGATTCCATTCTTTGTCACTCTACTCTCGGTTTCTGGATGCTTACTCGGGATACCACCGAGATCAGATGCGTGAGGGCAGCATGTCGAGACGGCATTTCGGGCGAGTGGGAGGCATCTCTTTGCTACAATATGATGCCTTTTGGATTGAAGAATGCGGGAGCGACCTATCGAGAGGATGGTGAACAAAGTCTTTGCCTCACGAGATTGGTCGAAATATGGAGGCCTACGTTGACGACATGGTCATTAAAACTAAGGCCGGGAGTCACGTGGTCGACCTAAAGGAGACATTCGCCAATTTACGAGCAAACGACATGAAGCTTCGGCCGGTAAATGTGTGTTTGGAGTGGCGGTGGCAAGTTCTTGGGATTCATGGTATCTCGAAAGGGGCATAGAAGCTAATCCGAGGAGAAGATAAGGGCTTTAGTCGACATGAAGGCTCCGCGCTATCAAAGAGATGCGGCGACTTAATGGAAGGGTAAGCGGCTCTTGGTCGCTTCATATCAAAGTCGGCGAAAGGTCTCTCCCCTTCTTCAAAGCATTGAGGGGGACGAAAAGTTTTGAATGGACGACCGAATGTCATTCGTCGTTCCAACGGCTAAAGGATTACCTCGCTACTCCACCCCCGCTAAGTAGCCCGACCCTTTGGAGAGACTTTGTTTGTATATCTATACGTGGGAGACAAGTCGGTTGCGGCGGTGTTGATTAGAGAGGATGAGGGGCTTGAAGCACATGTACTATATCCAGTAGCTTTATCGAGATGTGGAAAGTAGGTATTACAACGGCGAGAAGGTCGCACATGCTCACAGTCGTGGCTTGAGGAAGGCTGCGAGCTTATTTTCTAGCTCATCCAATCGTGGTTCTTACTAATACACCTTTGAGAAAGATATTGCACAAGCACGAGAGTTCGTCGGTCATTGCTCAATTGGTCGATTGCCCTTTGAATTTGACATTGACTATCGACCTCGAAAGGCGTTGAAGGCTCAGCTCTAGGCGACTTCTTGAGTCGAGCTTACGTTCGCGAAGGAAGACCACGAGCAACGAGTTCCTAAAGAAAAAGCTAAGGGGAAAGAACCGAGTCCCGGAGTTGTCATTAGCCTACAGACGATTGTTGGAAAGTCTATTCGGAGCCGGAGTGCGACCAAGAATAGCGGTGGAGGCTGGAATAGTGTTAATTGAGCCAGAAGCTGGGACCGTGTATGAGGAATCACTAAGGTTCAAGTTTGATGCTTCCAATAACCGAGTGAATACGAGGCCTTGATTGCGGCTATTGAGTACGCCAAGTGCTTGAGCAACTAAGATCATGGCTTCTTGTGACTCACGATTGATAGTCGGCCGAGGTCGAAGAGGCGAGTACGAAGTGCTTAGTTCTACTCTCATCAAATATTGCGACACAGTGAAGGAGCTAATAAAGGACTTAGAATTGCAGGAGATTCAAAGGATTGGAAGGGAAGATAACGAAAGTTTGGTGATCTCCTTTCGAAACTTGCTACTTCGGATGAACCGCATGCGAGCCCGTCTCCTTCCTCGAAAATCCGGCTTATGAGAGGGTAAAAATTCGGTGCATAGATGATCCCTCAAGAAATTGGACTCGGGAGAAGTGTTGGATCGAGGAAATGAAAGCATACCTAGAAAATGGAGAGCTACCGGATGACGAGAAGAAGGCTCGAGCTATCAGCTCAAGGTATGTCATTCAAGGAGGCGACTGTTCGGGAGATCTTATACTCGGCCATTGCTAAAGTGCATCCGTCCCCAAGAGGTCGCCACTATTGATACCACGAAGTGCATAGTGGAATTTGTGGTGGACACCGGGGGCGGGACTCTTGGCGACAAGTTAATCACATTGGGATACTCACGGCCGCACATGAGAGGCGACACTCGCAACTTTGTTCGGCAATGTGATCAATGCCAAAGGTTTGCCAACCTTCCCGTATGCCTACAACGGAAGCGAGACTCCTGTGATCGCGGCTTGGCCATTTGACATGTGGGGCGTCGACACGATTGGACCCTTCCCTCCCGCCCGAGGAAGCTGCAAGTATGTGATAGTGGCCATAGATTACTTCACCAAATGGGTTGAGGCGAAACCACTAGCTCGCATCCCTTGAGAGGAGAATGCTATCAACTTCATACACGACTTCATTTGGTGTCGGTTTGGTTTTCCTCGAGCTATAGTGTCGACAATGGGTTACGGTTCTCCCGGACTTTCGAAACGAGAGATGAAGCGAGTGGGAATCAAACATTGGAAATCCTCGTCGCCTATCCTCGAGGAAATGGGCAAGGCTGAAGCGACAAATAAACTTGTTCTATCTTCGCTCAAGAGGCGGGCTCGTAGGTCGACGAAACAATTGGTTGGACGAACTCCCCTTGCTCTTTGGGCGGTTCGTGCAACCACTCGGGGGCTACGGGAAACCCCTTTTGCTCTCACATATGGGTCGAGGCCGTGGCACTGCGAGCTCGGATTCCCTGCGGCTAGAGTTACCTTCTTTGATCGAGCGAGAATGACACCAACGGGTTGATCGACTTGGACACGATCGACGAGAGCGAAAGCTTGACCTACCTCCGAATGGTCAACTACAAGCGGCGAACTAAGAGTTACCACGATAAGAAGGTCAAAGCAAGATCTTTCCAAGTTGGAGATTATGTATTGAGAAAGATTGAAGCGACGGGTAGAAGGACCCCGGCGAACAAGCTATCTCTGGCTGGGAAGGTCCACTATGTAGTCACTCGAGTCGTCGAGGAAGGAACCTACATGATAGCTCATCACGGAGGTGACGAGTTGAAACATCCTTGGCATGCTACTCACCTCATCAAATACTACTTCTAGTTTTCAATTTCAAAGTTCAAGTTTGTGTTAAGGCTAGTTTCGAGTTGATGTAAGCATGATTCTACTTGAATGAAAAGAGCAATTTATTCGATCAAACATAGTGTTGCATTAATATCAACAAGCTCGACTCTTAGTCGGCTTCGTTCTAACAAGCTCGATTCTTAATCGGCTTTGTTTATTTAACAAGTCCGACTCTTAGTCGACTTTGTTCCTAATGAGCTCGACTCTTAGTCGGTTCATCTTAGCTCGACTCTTAGTCGGCTTGACCTAATAGGCTCGACTCTTAGTCGGCTTCGTTCTAACAAGCTCGATTCTAAATCGGCTTTGTTCACTTAACAAGTCAGACTCTTAGTCGGCTTCGTTCCAACTAACTCGATTCTTAATCGGTTCAAATGGTATGAACGAGTTCGACTTATGGTCAATCTCGTTCACAAAAAAGTTAATCAAGTGCGAGGTCGACTAAACCTTGACAGAGATCAAGTCGCCTCTAGGCTCAAATTGACTCATTTATATTATCTACATCTAGCTCGACATACAATATGGAATGAAAAGCATACAACGATTACGAAACAAAAGTCGGCTATGATAGAAATAAGTCTCCCAAGCGGGCTAAGACTTGGACAAAATTAACTTACAAAAACATTTTGCCTCCCAAAAAGCTGGGCGAAGGCATTTGAATAATGTTAGAGCAAAGAAAAACAAAAATATTGTTTGAAACTTGTTCATTACAAATTCAACTAAACATCTCGGGAGTCTGGCCGACATCGGCTTGGTCGTCGATAGCGGCTCGACCCTCTTCCTCTTCTTGTTCTTTGAGGGTCGAAAGGTTTACCGGACTCAGAATAAATTTGTTCATCTCTTGTCTCCGTAGCTTCGGCATCATCGAAGCTCGCCAAGACCACATCAAAATTTCTGTCAGGGACGGGGGAGCCTCCCACTTCTCACAATGATCTTCTTCGTCTTCTGGGCAATAAAGGCCAAGTCGTTCTCAAGATAGGGAACAAGCGAATGACCTTGGCGAGCTGCCCGTAAAATGCTTGGGACTCGAGAAAACCAACGAGCTAATTGCTCGATGGTAAGCTATGGCGAAGGATCCACCGGTGCTCGGCGGGCCATGTGCCTCTTCCCAACCTCGAGAAAGTCTTGTGCCCTGGCATTTATGGCATCATAAAACTCATCTCCCTCCTTGAACTTCTCCGCGGCATCGGGAGCCGGCCTTGCTTGAGCCTCCTTCCAGCTTAGCTCGAGCCGAGTTGTGCTCCTCGTTAAGCTCCTTCAAAAAAGAATCTTTATCGGCAAGAAGTTTGGTGACGGTGGCAAGCTCAACCTTAGTCCTCTCATGAGCGAGGCGGCTCGGCGTCCCTCTCTGAAGTCGCTTCACTTAAGTTTGGACTCACGAAGCCGAGGTCGGACGGGGCCTTTATCTTCACCATCTCATTGGCTTCATATGTATTGTCAGTCGTTGTACTTCTCCTTCAAATCCGCAAGCTCTTTAGCCTTTTTGGAGTAATCTTGAAGGGCTTGTCTCTCTCTCTCAATAGAAGCTCTCCAAGAGCTCTTCGCTGCTCGACCATCGTAAGATTACGCATTTCAAAGAAACGGAAGAAGTGTTAGCTCGTGATTTGAGTGGATCGAGTAAAGGGATAAGCAACTACAATGAAAGAGAAAATGACAAGTTACCTCACTATGAGCCATTCAGGAGCGAGCGAGAAAATTCCTCGGGGTGATCCCACTTATCGGCCAAAATGGGCTAGGAGATCGACATCTATTGCTCTCCTAACAATCACTTGGCGAGGCTCATGTCGGGATAGCGACGGCTCAAGGCTGTTAAACCCTTCCGGTGGAGGAACATCACTCGGCCTCTTCATCTTTTCATCCCGAGAGACTCCTTGCTTGGGAGGAAGGAAGGCTGGTGGAGGCAATTGGCTCGAGGACACGAGACTTGCCCTTCTCGAGATCGGGACCTCTTCTTCGAGCTTATAGGACGATCGTCCTCTTCCTCCATATCATCTTCATCAACGTTGACGACCAGTAAAGGGCTAGCCCCCACCATCCCAGCTCCGGAGGTCTCCATATTGGCGTCTTGATTTGGGTCGGAGCTCAGACTTGCCCTTGCCCGACCTATGGGAATCATCACCTCCTTCATTGGCATCATTGGATTGGGTGCCGCTTTGCAAAAGGTCTTCGGCTCGACCTCTTCCATCGGGATCATTCAGCCAACATCCTTCGGAAGCAAATTGTTCCTAGCAACGGCTTCTCTCTCTCTGCTCGCCTTAGCATTGGCGGCCCCATGAGCCCTCTTGGCTTTCCTCTTATCGAAACCCCGACAATTCGCACCATGTTCGCTTCTTGTTTGGGAGTTAAAACTACACGACATCAAAAGAAATCAAGTGTTAGCTCGACAATTCAAAACGAGTCCTACGAGTAAATCATTGACGAGGTAATTGATACAATTCAAAGCTTGAGTTCTATGTACGAATTGAATAACTCTACATACGAGCGAGGAAATTTGATAAAGAGTTGCAACTCGAAATAGTTCTATGTACGAGCTAACTAAGTTCTACATACGAAGCGGACAACGGACGATCTAAGAGTTGTATATGCGGCTAAAAATAACGCTATGTGCCAATGATAAGTTACTCATGCGAGTTAACAATGGACGAGCTAATGAATGCGAGTCAAGTAAATCCTTACCACCCGACATGCTCTCAGCGGTCTTTGCGGTAATTTTCATTATTCGACAAAATTGACGGTTCTCCTTCAACCTACCCAAGGAATGAGTAACCCGGTCAGGATATACACGGCCTCTCAATACGGGAACAAGGGGTTCCACCACTCCATCCCAGGCATCATCCCGGCTTGGATGTAGTTATACTTGGTTGTCCACTAACACCTCCCGGCTAATGGGTCTTTTCGCGACCAACGCACACAACTTCCTATACAAGGTGCGGTGCCGTGGAGGCTCCCGGTAGTTTTCCTCGTCAATAGTGTCGGACTCGCTGCACAGCGAGGGAACTCCCGTCGACCTACTCTCTACAAATACCACATAGGAATTCAGTGCTATGTTTGTTGGGAAGGTTGGCAAACAATTTTGGAGAATTGGGTTTGGAAGGAGTACTAATCCCAATCTGCCTTGTCGAGCTTTGGAGCGAAAAATTCTTTGAAGACTCTCATGCAAGGTTCATGGCCTAGAAACACACATACCATGGCAAAGCACACTAGTACTCTACAAGTGTTGGCCCCATTTGAAGAGGAAGAGCATCCATTGCGCTCCGAAACTTCGTTGATGAAGGGATCTAAGGGCAACCTCAACCCGCCTCAAGCTGTCCATAAAGAAGGCTACCCTAGTGGTATCGGTAGTGAAGGCAGTACGGAACTTGGCCATAAAGTCCGCCTTACTAAGGATGGTTATCCTATAATCCGCTCTCACTTACTCCACGAGGAAATCATAAATCATATTGTATCGGGACTCCATATTCTTCTTCCCTCGAAGAGCCTCTGAGTATATATCCTCTCGTTCTTCCGGTACAACGAGAGGAGCCAAACGCATTCACAATTCGGGCGGAAGAGGTCGAAGCGGCATTTCCTTCTTGAGTTGTCATATACGTACAAGAAGAAGGAGAAACGGGGAGTCAGTCCTATGATCACATTCAGTCGACCTACCTAAGGGCGACCTAAACTCCACTGGAAAACCTATTCTATTTCTAAGGAAGGAGGGCTTTTGGACGTCCCTAACATAAAACAAGGTAATATGGTCAAGCTTGATTCATGGAATAAATGAAAAACGACAACGGTTGAGTCGTCAATCACCACATTCTCAATTTCTCCTACAATGGGCAGCCCTATCTCGGTGTAATTCCAACCCCCAACTGACTAGTCAAAATGGAGGCGCACTCATCTAAGGACATCATTCTCCACTCACCGTTCACATTCTTGCATGCCCTACGGTTAACGATGCAGTAGCCGTACCAAGCTCTGGTTCGCTACTAAAGGTCTAGCCGTAGGCGGAATTGAACCTGAAAGCGAAATTAAAGCCACTAAAACAAAAATACAAGGAAATACCTCAATTGATTGAAGAAAGGAAGTTCGTTCTTTGGACGAGAGGCTGAATTTAAATCTTCTTTGAAATCCCTTGATTATCGCGGAGAAGAAGAAGTTCTAGAAACGATAAAAGTTCTAAACGAAGAGGGATTTCTCTATTTATATTTTCCTAAATTTGGAAGGGGAAAAGAAAATCAAAATTAATTTTCCAAAATTAAAGATTGAGGCGGTTTTCGAGAAGGAGTTCCAAACGTCGGAAGCTGTAATCATTACTAAAACCGGCGCTCCTTCATCTCCAACCGTTCTTCACTGACGATCGGGATGTTGCCACGTCATCATAGTCGACCTACTTCAAAGACTAGTATCGACCTTCGAGTAAAGCAATTTTTGGCAAAGAAATCTTCTTAACTTCAGTCGACGAAGTCAACTCGAAAGTTGGGGGCAGCTTGAACATGCACCAAAAGTGTCGAGTTGGGCCAAGCGAGTAAAGCCCGATCACGGATAACATTGGCACCCACATTCTCAATGAGGCTGATCCAATCGAACAAGGCCCACGGCCCGTCTCACACATCGGTCGACTAAGCCCATGGTCCGACTTACGAGGTCCCGACCTAACTTAATCCGACCTCATGATCCATGCTACAATTCGGAGTGCGAACCATGCTCTGCAGACGGTCGGGTCGACCATTCCACGAGTGGCGACCTCGACCTAACTCAGCCAGTGACGACGACACTTGCCGGCTTATTTGGTTGTCAATGCTCATGACTACATCCCTACAAATCGGGGACCGTTATAGACGCGTGCCCACGACCAAATGCTTGCCGCTATAATCTCGGAGGACATGTTGCCTCCCCAAAAATACATCACTCTTGCCTATAAATACTTCATCACTACCAAACGGTAAAGGTAAGCGCCATTTTGTTATCGAGAATTCATTATTCTATACATTTTGAGCTATAAACAGCGGTAATCTTACTCTCGCCGAGCGTCTTCGCCAGGAGACACATCCAGGCTAGTCGTGGGTTGTTTTCAGTCGAGGAGCCAGTGATCGATCTGCCACGTGGAGGAAGATTGATAAGCACATTTCTGTAGCATCAAAACATAATTTTTATATTTTTATTTTGTAATTTAAGGCGAGACGGAGAATGAATTAGTAATTTGGTTGTGTTCACACTGAGAAGAAAAGAAATTTAGAACTTGCTAGCAAGTTCAAATTTATTTTTAGTTTTCTTTTTTAAAACATAATTTTTATATTTTTATTTGTAATTTAAAGCGAGACGGAGAATGAATTAGTAATGTGATTGTGTTCACACGAGAAAAGAAACCTAGAACTCGCTAATTCGGTTAAGCGAGTTCAAATTTATTTATTTTATTTTTTTAATATTAAAATTTAAACTTGCTAAATGGTTTAGCGAGTTTAAACGAAAAAAATTATAAACTCATATCTTAGTGTAGCGAGTTTCAAAAAATGGGTCATTTTGGTCAATAGTTTTGAAGAATTGTTATTTTGGGATATTATTTTTAAAATGAAATATTTTGAGAAAAAATCATTTTGGGAGGAGAGAGGTCATCGGCAGATAAGCTGCTTTGTAGTAAGAGGATCAGTAGATTCAATCATAGCCATTGGTGTTTGTCTTTTGCAAGATTAAATCCGAGCCACTCTTTGTGTGGCGGTTAGATCTACCTCTATTGTAATATAGACTAGTACTTCCCTACCCGTGCCAAGGCACGGTAATGATCTGACATAAATATAGTGTGTTTGAGATCAAACTCTCAAAATGCATAAGTCTAGTATCTATCATCAAATTGTAAACTCTTAAAATTTCCATTTGATTTCAAAAACGACAATATTAATGATCCATTACATACATAATAGTTCCTGATTTTTAATTGAATATTTTAAAATTAAATCTGTCTTTTAGGTATTTGTTACAAAAAAAAATAGAAAGTAAAATCACATTTCACATTATAGCCAAAATAAGATTGACAAAATACAATTTTTTATTATAACCAAACATAAAATTATAAGAAAGTATGATTTCAATTAACTAAAGTTAACCAAATTACATAATCCCAACCCCGACCCCACCCGCTTTCCTCTTTTCCCTCACCCCCTTACCTCACCCTCTTTCATGTAACCTTAAACCCGCTCACTATCCTTTTGAGTTGCGAGTTTTCCAAACTTTCAATACTATTATAGAGAAATCACGCTCTGAAATGATACATTATCGAAAATAAAATCTTGACCAAGTATATCAATTATTACGAGTGCTGCAATAACAAAGCTAAGTAAAGACATGGAAACAAATTGCAAATATTCTCTGAATAACAATAGCAAGCTCACCTTATAAGATATCTCTCCAAACTTTTCGGCACTTTCAAGAAAGTCGACTTGGTGAATAAAAGTACTCGTTCCAAAGTGAAATATATGTTACTTATTGCATGAAAATATCACATCCGCCCTTAAAAATGAGATTGAGTTGGTGTCCACATGATTTGAAAAGAAAATGCTTATTAGATAATATCATAACATTATGCAAATTATGTGCACTAAATTTGATTATACTTACAAAAGTTTTCGAGTTGTAGAAAAACCGAGATTAGTAACCTCATCAATCTGTTTCATCAACCACTTCCCAATCCCACCCCTCTTCCATTAAACACTCACTCCAACTATTACTCGTAACCAACCCGCTTTGACCACTACACTCCTTTATGTAAACTTCAAATACACTCATTTCTTACATTCATTTTTAACCTAAAAAAACAACAACACCCGTCCACCCTCGTATTCTTATTCAACATATACGAGTCTCCAAAGAAATAAAAAGACAACTAATCGTACGCATGTTACTGCAGATTGACGTATAGTATTCTTTTTTCTTAATTTTGTTTGTTCGTGTATATGTAGGGTTTTATAGATATGTTTAGAGGCATTTACCTTCGTTCTTGGCTCTCAAACTTGTTGCTTCTTGTTTATGTTTTATGTTTCCGTTTGTTCTTTTCTTTCTACTTAATTTACCTAATTGTTAAGCAAATTGAGGAATTTTGAAAGGACGAAAATGAAACACAAAACACTTTGTATCATTTTGATTGATCAACAATGAAAACGAAAGAACGGAAACTAAGCTTCGATAGATGTCTGGTCAACGATATTTTTTACAAGAGTGATCGGATCTCTGGCACCTTTATTTTTAAAAAGTATATTACAAAAGTAACCAAAATCCATGTCGGTTAAATTGTAAATTGAAAGAAAGTTAGATAGTCGGTACATGAGCCAGAGACCACTTGCTTGTTTTCTTTCCATTTACATTTGAATTGAAAATCTTGGTACACGTCAATTTCCAAATAATAGTTATGTATACTATTACTACATTATTATACTCCCGTCCCGGCCCACGTGAATGAAAAATTTTAGTCAAATTGATGTAACTTTAATCAATAATTTAAATAAAAATAGCGATTCTAATAAAAATTTAATTTTTTTTTATTATCTTTCCATTTACATTTGAATTGAAAATCTTGGTACCCGCCAATTTCCAAATAATAGTTATGTATACTATTACTACATTATTATACTCCCATCCCGTCCCACGTGAATGAAAAATTTTAGTCAAATTGATGTAACTTTAGTCAATAATTTAAATAAAAAAATAGTGATTCTAATAAAAATCTTTCCATTTACATTTGAATTGAAAATCTTGGTACGCGCCAATTTCCAAATAATAGTTATGTATACTATTACTACATTATTATACTCCCATCCCGTCCCACGTGAATGAAAAATTTTAGTCAAATTGATGTAACTTTAATCAATAATTTAAATAAAAAATAGTGATTCTAATAAAATTTTATTTTTTTTATTATAACACAATTAATAATATTTTCAATAATGATATTTAGATTTTTATAAGAATTATTATTTTCTATTTAAATTAATAGTTAAAATTATTGAAATTTGACTAAAAGTCTCGTGATGGAGGGAGTATGTATTGAAATAGAAACCACCAATCTACAACCGTATGATCAGAACAAATTGAAAAGAAATTCAACAATTGAAAATAAAAAGAGTTAAAAGCGATTAATAATAGCCACTAGGATCGTAGCAGGTTATGGATCGATGGAGCCATTATTTACCTTAAGTGGTTTTTATCCTGTGTGTATTATCTTTTTTTAGATTAAATCTCGGCCCCTCTTTGTCTTTTCTCAAATTGAATCCTGGCCAAAACTCATTGTGTGGCGGTTATTCATGAACGGTTCTTGGTTCATTCTAACGTGTGGATACTACTAGAGGGTCTTCGCTCGTACGATGATCGAGGCACAGAGTTCCAATTCGAAGGTTTAAAAGGTTTTTGAAGATCGAAGATTGTGATTCAAAATCACACGATAAATTGTTCGATAGCTCGAAGAGGGAAGCAATTAAGGTTGGTAAATTCTATCTCATAGGAATTCAATTTAATCGTATAGAACGGATCATAGGGCTTTGGGTTTTGTGTTATTTAGATGCTTAATTCTGTGCATGGACCCGTAAAACCCAACAAATCTGACCTCTTCGATGATTTCTTTGTGTTTCGGGAGGTTGATGCTATTATTATTCAGCGATGATATGACCGGTTGGGTTGTTGATAGTGGTGCTTCGGTCCATGCTACATCAAGAAGAGAATTTTTCACCTCTTATACTCCGGTGACTTTGGTGATGTGAGGATGGCCCAAGATTCTATCTCCAAGTGTGCGAAGTGTTGGAGATATTAGTTTGGAGACGTCTAATGGTAATAGACTAATCCTCAAGCTTGAGTCAAAACACGTTCCGAGAGATTCGGTTGAATCGATTTACGTTGGCAGAACTATGTGATGATGGTTATGGCAGTTCATTTTCAGTGATAAGTGGAAGCTCACAAAAGGGTCTTCGGTTGTGGCTAGAGGACACAAAGTCCTCTAGACTTTTATTGACTCAAGTCAAAGTTATTATTGATAAAGCTAATGCGGTAGAGTCACTCCGATGAGGCTGAGTTGTGGCATAAGAGGTTATGTCATATGAGCTTGAAAGGTATGACTGTCTTATCTAAGAAAAAAATTTTATTATCATGTCCTAACAATTTGCATTTGGAAAGGTGTGCTCATTGCCTTGCAGGGAAGCAAAATAGAATTTCCTTCAAAACTCATCCACCTTGAAAGTCGAAGTACTTGAGCTTGTTCATTACGACGTTTGTGGTCCCTATGAAGACTAGGACACTTGGAGGTTCCCGATACTTTGTGACTTTTATTAATGACCACTCCATAAAGCTTTGGGTCTACCGTTTGAAGACAAAATATCAAGTGTTAGACATGTTCAAGCGGTTTGAAGTCTCGGTTGAAAGGGAAAGCTGGGAAAGAAATTGAAGTGTATTCGGGATGATAATGGAGGTGAATACATAGGTCTGTTTCATCATTACTACAGATAACAGGGTATTAGACATAAGAGGACTCCACCAAAGACTCCACAGTTGAATGGCTTGGCTGAGAGGATGAAAAGGACATTAGTGGAGCAAGTCAGATGCTTGCTTTCACACGCTAAATTGCCTAAATCTTTTTGGGGTGAAGCTTAGAGTACAGTTGTGCATGTATTTAATCTGTCTCCATCACTTGAGAGTCTTTGGATGTAAAGCTTATGTTCACATTCCTCGTGATGAGAGGTCTAAGCTAGATGCTAAGACTAAGCAATGGATTTTTCTTGGTTATGGTCAAGATGAGTTTGGTTATAAACTTTATGATCCTGTTGACAAGAAAATAATCAGAAGCCGAGATGTTGTGTTTGCAAAGAATGAGACTTTGCAGGATATTGACAAGAATCAGAGTTCAACACCTCAGGCTAGTGATGGTTCAGCTAACTTGGAGATAATTCAAATGGAGGAGCATGGTGCAGTCAATGACCAAGATAATCAGCAGGATGGTGCATTTGATAAAGTTGGCCTTGGTCATGATGTTAATGATGATGATATGGTTGAGGAACCTGTACAAAATGAGGTTCCACCAGTTGTACCCAGGAGGTCTACTAGAGAAATACATTCTTCCATTAGATATCCAGAAAGAGAGTATGTGTTGCTCACAGATATTGGAGATCCTGAGAGCTTCGAGGAAGCCTTGGATAAAGAACATAAGGATAAGTGGCTTGATGCCATGAAAGATGAGATGAAGTCTTTTCAAGACAATCACACTTATGAGTTGGTGAAATTGCCTAAAGGGAGGAAAGCGTTGAAGAACAAGTGGGTCTTCAGAATCAAGAATGAAGACAATAGTTCGACACCTCGGTATAAAGCAAGATTGGCTGTGAAGGGTTTTGGTCAAAGAAAAGGCATTGATTTTAGTGAGATTTTCTCTCTTGTTGTAAAGATGTCCTCTATTCGTACTGTTCTTGGCCTGGCAGCTAGTCTTGATTTGGAGGTTGAGCAGATGGATGTTAAAACAGCTTTTCTTCACGGTGATTTGGAAGAAGATATCTACATGGAGCAGCCAGAAGATTTTCAGGTTAAAGGAAAGGAGAACCTTTTATGCAAATTGAAGAAGAGTCTCTACGGCTACGGCTAAAGCAAGCACCTAGACAGTGGTATAAAAAGTTTGAATCTGTCATGGGGGAGCAAGGCTATCGAAAGATTACTTCTGATCACTGCGTGTTTGTTAACAAATTCTCAGATAACGATTTTATCATTCTTTTACTCTATGTTGATGATATCTTGATTGTTGGCAGGAATGCTTCAAGGATTAACATGTTGAAGCAGCAGTTGAGCATGTCTTTTGCCATGAAAGACTTGGGCAATGCAAAGCAAATTTTAGGAATGCAGATTACTCGTGATAGAGGGGCCAGAAAAATTTACTTGTCACAAGAGAAGTATATCAAGAAAGTGCTTCAGAAATTTGGCATGAGTGATACTAAAGCAGTGTCGTGTCCACTTGCATCTCATTTCAAATTGAGTATCAAACAGTGTCCGTCCACTGATGAAGAGAAGGAAAATATGCAGAAGGTCCCGTATGCTTCAGTAGTTGGTAGTTTGATGTACGCCATGCTGTGTACTAGATCTGACATAACTTATGCAGTTGGTAAGGTTAGTCATTTTCTCTCTAATCCTGGCAAAGAGCATTGGAATGCTGTGAATTGGATTTTGAGGTATTTGCGTGGTACTACCAACTTGTGCCTTACTTTTGGTGGTGAGAAGCCTTTGTTAGTTGGTTTTACTGATTCGGACATGGTGGAGATATTGATTCTCGCAAGTCAACTTACGGTTTCTTGGTCAAGTTTGCGGGGGAGGTGTGTCATGGCGGTTGAGGTTGCAAAAATGTGTTGCACTTTCTACTATTGAAGCTAAGTATATTGCAAAGAAGCGAAGCGTGTAAAGAATTGCTATGGATGAAGAAGTTTCTCCATGAGCTTGGGATCAAGCGGAACAAATATGTGTTGTTGTGTGACAATTAGAGTGCCATTCATCTTGGTAAGAATGCGGCTTTTCATTCTAGGTCCAAACACATTGACGTTCGTTACCACTGGATGCGGAATGTGTTGGATTCTAAGTTGCTAGCGCTTGAAAAAGTACACACGAGTGATAATGGTGTTGATATGTTGACAAAATTTTTGACAAGGGAGAAGCTTGAAATATGTAGTTCTATAGTAGGAATGGCAAATCACTCCACAAAATTGTGAGGGGAGATTTGTTGCATGGATTCACTCCTTTTGTGGATCCCATTACATATTGAAGAAAATTAAATTAATGGTCAAAGGTTGGACTGGGTAACTTGAAGCGCTTCATGTTTCCTCTTCATCTTCTTCTGATGATTTCTCTTCCTGTTTTGGCTGCCTATAAATAGTCAACAATAGAAGGAGAAAGAGGGCACGAACAAAACATCTGCTACTTCACTACACACATACAAACAGAGAAAATTTGTTTACAGCAGAAACTTGCAGCGACAATCCAATAGTGAAACGTATTCTAATCGTGACGATTTTGGAGGCCTTGTTCGTCTATCTTCCCTCTGCATTCTGAATGGTTGGACTGTTCTTTTAACGGATGTATCTTTCGTAATAGGCCGTGGATAGAGCTGCTATTTTTAGGTGATATTGTTCATCAACTCATTTTATTCTTGCAATTTGTAGATGCTTTGGAGTAGTTGAGTTGGTTGATTTGTTTGAACACTTTTGTATCACATATTTTACTGATTAGTGGAAATTTTGTGGGCTTCGGTCTCGTGGTTTTTCCTCTCTCACATAGAGAGAGGTTTTCCACGTTAAAATAGTGTTGTTCATTTATTTTGCTTATTTGCAATTTGGCTTAGTTTGGGCTACCTTGTTTAATTCCGTTGTGTGAGATTGGGAAGACTTAGTGGGCATTTGTGATACGTGTGATATCATTTTCCCAATAGATACTCTTCCAATGGTTTCTGACGGTTCTACTACTAATGTAGTTGATGCTGCAAAAAAGATTGAATCAGCCCAAATACAGCGGTCGGTTGTACTCCGGCGATTGAATAGCCTGAAAATAAGACAGAAAACGTAAACTAAGCCGGGGCTTCTCCGGCGAAGGCCCTCCGGCATGAGAGTAGGTTCACGGTTTGTATATAGAGAAATCAAATTGATAAAGCTTCGAGTCAAATAGATAACGTACCAAAATATGGAAATAATGACTTGTATTTATAGGGATGGATATGTAGAATCCATGTTGAACTTGGACGGTAAAGAGATAAGGTATAATCCTAAGAGGATTATATCTGTTAAGGAGTCCTTGTTTGACTTAAATTGATATAGGAGGTTACTTTCCTAGAGAGATTATAACTGCTTTAGTGTCCTTATTTGATTAGAACTGCATAAGTTGCTCTGTCGGAATGCCGAGATGCTACTTCCTCGTCCTCGTAACCTGGCTGGTTAACGAGGAGCCGGGGAAGAGATGAGAGATAAGTAGAAAGGTCTGTCATGATGATGTCATAACCGGGGAAGAGTCCTCGTCCTCAAGGGAGATCATCTCGGCCTACGAGGGAGGTCTTCCTCGGCACTTTGAGTTGGGCCTGGCTTATGTTCACCTGCTGAGCCCAGGTCAGCCCTATGAATAACGAGATAGAGAGACGAGGAAGCCCAGATATTCCCTCATACCTGAGACTAGATGGATTATGTTTAGGGCCCAATCCACTTGGGCCTTACCCGGACAAGCCCATGTTTGTATCTCGGTTTATACTGTTCAGTGGCCCCCGACTTTCTAGCTCGGCTATGACGAGAAGAAATTCATCTTGTCCTCGGCTTACGAGAGTAAGAACAGGCGTCACGTGGCAATGTCGCTTCAAGGTTTGTGTCGTTCCATTATCCGACGGTTCCTGGTACAATGATGAGGCGTGGTCCACTAGGCCTGACACACGTCTTGGGAACCACCACCGCATTAAATTCTTGGGACGCCGTACCCGCTTGGACCCATTTTGTTTTCGGGTTTGACCCTTCTGAGGGAGTATAAAAACAAATTTCCTTTTCAATTTCAACTTTTATCATCTTCAGACATTTGAGAGCGAACTAAAAAGATTAAAAAAACCCTTCGTGTTCTTCAGCTTCGAGTTGCCCAGATTCGTCAAAAAGCTTGATTCACCGTTCGATTTCGTTCATCCGCAACAACAACAGGTATAATTTCTTCTCCCATTGTGATTTCTGTCTTTGATTATGTAATTTATAGGGTTTTGTTTGGGTTTAAATGTTCGCAACCACCGTTGTTGAACCCATGAAGCTTTTCTTGAGTTTCTTGTCTTGATAAGATTCTTGAACCTTTCGTATCGTTTTAGAAATGACTCGTTCTTGGGACCATAGCCCTCGTTTCATCCATGGCTACCACAAAGGTAACCTTAGGGTTTACCGAAGGGAGAGAGGGCCATGGTTATTGGTGAATTTGACGGATATTGGGGAAATATTGACAAGGTATGGATGTCCGAGGCTGTACATCCAGTAACCAAACAAGACGAGAATAGACAGGGTTGATTCAATGTCCCCCAGCATAATAATATTCCAAAGCAGGGCAGAGATGATTGAACATATCAATTTGTTTATCCGGCGTCAGACCATCTTGGCCAGTCCTCGTTTGAGTGGTAAGGCTCCCTCCTCGGCCTTATTGTAAATGACGAGGAGGGGCGATCTTCCTCTTCCCCGTCTTCAAGTCTTGGAGGATATTGCTGACTCTTGTCCCTCGAGTTTTTGCAGATATGACGGGAAGAGGGAGTGAGGCCTCCACGTCGGCCAGTATAGTTGATGCCTTTGTGGAAGGCGAGCAAGTAGAAGGCCGAGGACGAGGAGGCAGAGGTAGAACTAGCCATCCCAGGCCAAAGCTAGTTAGGGCTGGGGATCCAATGCTGGAGGTGCTACACTCCAAGTATGGAGTGCCGAGGGAGGAGTAGAAGCTGACTTATGTCGGCCGTCCAACCTTTGAGAATGAGGGAAAGAGGGACGCGTTCTATTACAATGATAACCACGTTCACTTCTACTACAAGCAATTTCAGCAGGGACTTCGTCTCCCTTTAGATCCTTCATTAATGAATTTTTAGGAGACATGAGAGTCGTCCCGGCTATGCTAGGAGCCAACGGGGTTAGGGTCCTCGTAAGTTTTATTGTCTTGTGTCGTAGTATGGGGTTTGAACCTACCCATACTGCTTTCCATCATTTCTTCTCGGTTAGATACCTCAAGGACTCCAAGCTTATAGTAATAAGGAGTGATTCGAAGAAGCCAAAGATCATCCTTACCATGTCCAACAAAGTGGCTGGTTGGGAGAACCATGCCATTAGGGTTGAGAGCCGACAAGGTTGGGAGTTCGCTTCTCCTACTGATGAGTCTGCTGCTCCCAAGAAAGTGTTACGAGCTGAATGGTCCGCTGACTTGATTGCTCGGCTTACTGAGTTTGCCGGGATAGGTCTCTTGGATTGGTCGGCCTTGGAAGCAGATGCTCGTTACTATGTCCAGGCCGGGATAATGCCAGGACTGAAGGACGGCGTGGAGCCTCTCGTCCCCGTTAATAGGGGGATAAGATTTAATGACTGGAGGGTCCATCCCGGTCTGGTCTTCCATGCTGATTGTGAACGTTGTAAACTTGACCTCAAGGATCAATGCCTTATAGAGGAGGACGTCATAGGCTGTAATTCCTCTTTCCTCGTATTTGATACTTGTGAATTGATGCTTGTTTTATCCATCTCGTAATATAACTATCTCTTCTTCATATTTGCAGATCTAACCCCCGAACAAGAAGCCGAGATGGCCTCCAACGACGTAGTTGATCCCAAGGAGCTAATCAGGATGAAGAGGCGGTTAGCCAAGGCCTCAGCTGTCGGTCAGAGGAAGGATGAGGCAACTCGTCGTCAACTCCTCCTGGATACCAATGGGGATGTTGCCTTGCCCATCAAGACGGTTGGGGAGGCTGTTAACGTCGATGAGGAGACCTCGGGAAACCGAGATAAGCAAACATCTCAGGGGCATAGCCCCCGTATTCTAACTATTGAGGCCGAGGTGCATGCTGATATCCCGGCTGCCGAGGAGATGGGCCTCGTTCAAAGGTCCTCGAGCCAGAAGAGGCCTTATTCTGGTTCTGCTGAGGAGCCTCCTTCCAAACGGACTGCTGATGCTTCAACTCCTCCAACCCTCACCCCTTAAACGATTAGGAATTATGCCGAGACCGAGGAGCTTGCTCGGTAACTCATCACCACGCCCAAACCCTTAAGAGGCCTCAGCTTACTTGCCAGGGAAGTCGCTCTCGTTAGGCTGGGCCGAGCAGCTGTCCAAAGGTCCTTGGACGAGGAGGCGTACGAGAAGTTGTGCCAGGATAATCCTAGCAAGGAAAACATGGTTGGCCAAAAAGGCCTGTTGATATATGAGGTGACTATCTCGTATTTTACTTCTCGTACTTTGCACTTGTATTATCTCTGATGTTACTTTTTGATATTGCAGCTTGTTACCACTTCGGCCTACGAGAATGTACAACTTAAGGCAATGGAGAAGCAAATGGCTGAGAAGGGGGGAGACCGAGCTGGCAGCAGTTGCTGAGTTGCTGAAGTCTCGGGATGAGAAGCTTGATGCCGAGAAGGTGGCCAAGGCCAAGGCCAAGGAGGAGATGAAGAGGGCCGAGGAGGCCAAAGCCCGGGCTGAGGAAGCCCTTAAGTTGAAGGAGGCCGAGATGGCCGAGCTAGAGAAGCTCAAGGCCGAGGCACTTAAGGCTGCTGAGATGGTTGCTGCCAAGAACCTGGAGCTGGAAACCAGCATTCCTTCTAGGGAAGAGGAAGCTGTTGCTTGGTTCAAGGCCAGCTCGGCCTTCAAAGATGCTGTCAATGACCTAACAACCATTATGTTTCATGATGGCTACCTACACTTGGCCCGTCGGCTTATGGTGAACACCTCCCATGGCTTGGACTTGGAGGCCATTGTTCGACTGGCATGTCATGACGGGTACGATGAACCATCTCTGGCTCTTCACTACCTTGTTCCTTATTCTCAGTACAACTTGGATGTGATGGCCATGATGGATGCTCGTGCTGGCAAAGAAGCTTGGGTTCCTCTGTCTGTCGATCCTGATAATATCAATGCTTTAATAGAAAAGATTGAGGATGAGGACGAGATGGAGCTGGAGGATGAGGGGACTGCTGCTGAGGAGCTAAATGACGAGGGGGCTCAAGTCAATGCTCAAACTGAGCAAGTCACAATCACCACCGACCTCGAAGCCGAGCTGAATGCTGATGCCGGCGAAAAGGCTTTCTTCGGGGAAATCCCTCAGAAGGAGAAGTCATAGATCTTTTTTCTTTATTTTGATGTAATAGGTTAGGGCACTTGTAATTCTTCTTTTGAATATTAATGAAATTTCCCTTCCTTACAATTCACGTCGTCGTTAGCATTATGAACTGTTTGTTTAAATGCTTATTTGTGGGCTTTGCACAAGTACAAGCATGCTTTAGGGGGGGGGGCTGAGGAAGGTTCCTCGTACTTCACTCTTTTATATAAGACGAGGAGGCTAGCTCAGTCTTAAGAGTTGTGGCAATTTTTCCTATTCAAGTCATTAGGCCGAGGTGGAGTTCCTCGATCTTGACTGTTGGATATTTTCTTCTTTTTCGTCTCCTTATGCCGAGGAAGATGACTCGGGCATAGGTTTTAGACGTGGAATGCCTGTAGTCATATTATGTCTAGGTGTTTCCTCGTCTTAGACGTGAGGTAAGTCATTAGGCTGAGGGAGGTTCCTCGGTCTTGACTGTTGGATTTTTCTTCTTTTTTCATCTCCCTATGCCGAGGAAGATGACTCGTACATAGGTTTCAGATTGTCTAGCCCGTAGTCGTTTGAGCCGAGGGGTTTCCTCGTCAAGACATTACGCTACCTTATTTTTCATCTCCTTACGCCGAGGAAGGTTACTCGTACATAGGTTTTAGATGTTGGCCAGTTAGTCGTTTGTGCCGAGGTAGGCTAGTCGTTTGACTTGTCTTTTGAAGAGTCGAGGATAGGATCCTCGTCTTCCAATGTTATGTTAGTAGTGGCAGTTGCTTTGCACGTTGAAGAAGTAAATTCCATAAACAGAATTTGATTACATCGAACTGCAATCCTACCATGCTTGAAAAGGTAAAAGACTAATTAAAGACTAATCTAGTACATAAAATAAACTAACACTAATGATAGTATTTCCGGAGATTGTCGGAATGCCATGGATGCTTGAGCTCTTTCCCCTCCTTAGTCTTTAATCTATAGGTCCCTTCTCGAATGACTTGAGTTATGATGTAGGGACCTTCCCAATTTGGGGAGAGCTTGTTCCGTTCTTCCTTCCAACCAGTAGCTTCAATTTTTCTAAGTACCCAATCGCCTACTTGGAATACTCTTCTGTTGACCCTCTTGTCATGGTATGCCTTAGTCCTTTGCTTGTAATTCACCATTCTCATCTGCGCAGCTAGTCGTTTCTCATCTATCAGGTCTAGGTCTAGGAGCCTATTGACCTTGTTGACTTGCTCATCATAGTGTGAATTTCTCACAATAGGGATAGCCATTTCAGCCGGTGTCATAGCCTCAGAACCGAAGGTTAATGAGAATGGAGTTTCCCCGGTTGGCCCCCGGGTGGTTGTGCGAACAACCCATAAGGCTAGGGGAAGTTCGTCCAACCATTTGCCCTCACGTCCTTCAAGGTTCTTAGTAAGGGCTGTTAGGACCAATTTGTTGGTGGCCTCCGCTTGTCCGTTGCCTTGAGGTCTGCTCACAGATGACTTGGCGTGACGAACTCTTACTCTGCCCAATTCCGCTGTGAATGCCGTAGAGAATTGGTGTCCATGATCCGAAATAATTGTGTGTGGGAGCCCAAAGCGACACCAGATATGGTCGTGGATGAAGTTTATAGCATTCTCTTCCGTTATCTTGGCCAATGCTTTCGCTTCTATCCATTTGGAAAAGTAGTCGACTGCTACTATCACATACTTGCAATTACCTCGGGCGGGAGAGAAGGGTCCAATGATGTTGATGCCCTACATATCAAATGGCCACGTAGGTATCACAAGAGTTTGCTCAACTGCTGGGAGTCTAGGAATGTCGGAGTATCTCTGACACTTGTCACATTTTCTAACATAGTCTTGCGCGTCCTCCCTCAGGTTTAACCAATAGTAACCTAGCAGGATGATCTTGTCAGCTAAAGTTCTGGCCCCCGGGTGTCCGCCGCAAACGCCTTCATGTACTTCAGCCAAGAGATTCTCAATTTCCTTGGGATAGACACACCTCAGCAGGGGCTTAGTAAAAGATCTTCGGTAGAGGACTCCGTTCATCACCACGAACCTTGGTGATCTCTTCTTGATAAGTTTAGCTTGCGTTTCATCTTCTGGGAGTTGGCTCTTCTCAATGTAATCTATGTAGTCATCGATCCAGCATCTCTCCTCTCCATCTAGGAGCATGACTTGTAGTCTTTCATATGCGGGTTCTTCAGCAAAAACTACGTATGGATTGGAGTTGAACTCAGACACATCCATAGTCGCTAGTTTAGATAGAACATCCACGATTTGGTTATCTTCTCTGCCTATTTGTTTGATCTCGAATAACTCCAGCTTCTTCGTCATGTCTAGGACCAAGTCTCTATACTTGGTAAGTATGGGATTTTGGGTGTTATACTCTCCCTTTACTTGTTTGACAACAAGTTGGGAGTCACAGAATGCCGCCACTTTAGTTGCTCCATAGAAGGAAGCCAAATCGATACCAAATATCAGAGCCTCATATTTAGCTTGGTTGTTGGAGGCAGGGAACTTGAATCTGATGATATCTTGTATGGTATGCTCTCCCTCAGGACTTGCTAGTACCACTCCAGCTCCGTTTCTCTCCTTTGTGGCTGAGCCATTAGTGTATAGGACCCAACAGTTGGATGGGAGTTCTATGGGGGACTCTTCTTCCTCCGGTGTGTTATGCTTACGGGAGGTGGGGACATGTTTACCCATGAAGGCAGTCTCGACCATGAAGTAAACCAGAGGCTGCGCCAGGAGGGTCTTCCTTGGTTGGTAAGTGATATCAAACTCTGTAAGAGCGATAGACCAATTTAGGAGACGTCTGGAGCCAACCAACTTGTGTAAGATTTTCTTCAATGGCTCATTCATATACACGGTGATGGGATGTGCAGAAAAGTAGGCACGTAGTTTTCTTGATGCAATAACTAGTGTGTACGCTATCTTTTCCACATTGAAATATCTGCTTTCCACGTCTGACAATGCCTTAGAGATATAGTAGACTGGTTTCTGAGTTCCTTCATCATTTCGTACAAGAACAACTGCAACAGAATGATCTGTGGCGGCTAAGAAGACATACAACATCTCGCTAGTAATCGGACTGCTTAGCAAGGGAGGGGATCCCAAGTACTCCTTCAACCGGAGGAATGCCTCAGACCATTCAGGAGTCCAGGAGAAGCTCTTGGCCCCCCTTCAATACCTTGAAGAATGGCAGCGATTTTTCAGCGGATTTGGCAATGAATCTTCCAAAAGCCGCTATTCTTCCGTTCAATCTCTGAACCTCCTTGATGCTGGTAGGTTCCTTCATGTCAATCAGGGCTTTAATTTTTTCAGGGTTCGCCTCTATTCCCCTTTGTGACACCATGAAGCCTAGAAACTTTCCAGCTGTCACCCGAAATACACATTTACTTGGGTTTAGCTTCATGTTGTTAGCTCGGAGATTGTTTATAGTTTCCTCCTGGTCAGCGGCGTGACTGCCCTCCTTGATCTTTATGAACATGTCATCAATGTAGGCCTCCATGTTACGACCTATTTGTTCTCCGAACACTTCATTCACCATGCGTTGGTACATAGCACCCGCATTCTTAAGCCCAAAGGGCATCATGACATAGCAATAATTTCCCCCCGATGTTTGGAAGGCTGTCTTCTCAATGTCCTCTTTCGCCATTTTTATTTGATGATAGCCTGAATAGGCATCTAAGAAACTGAGAGTTCGGTGTCCAGCTATGGAGTCAACCAACTAATCAATTCTGGGGAGAGGATAACTGTCCTTGGGGCAGGCTTTATTAAGATCGGTGAAATCTATGCACATTCGCCACTTCCCATTTTGCTTTTTAACCATCACCACGTTGGCCAACCAAACGGGGTATTTCACTTCTCGGATGATTTCGGCGCTAAGTAACTTTTGCACCTCTTCCTTGATAGCTTCCTCCTTGTCCCTTGCAAAGATCCTCCTTATCTGCACTATGGTTTTAGCAGACGGGTCAACTTCCAAGCGGTGGAGGGCTACTTCTTCATTAATCCCCCTCATATCTTCAACTCTCCAAGCGAAGACATCAAGACTATTTTTTAAGAGGGAGATGATTTCTTCCTTTTCTTCTGAGGATAGCTGGCCCCCCGAGTTTAATTTTTTGCTCAGGGTAGTCAGGGTTGATGACTACCTCTTCCAATTCATCCACGGGCTCCATTTCTGGACCGTCTCGAAATTCCAGGGATTCAATAATGATTTTTCTAAGTCTTCTACCCTCATTGTCATTTATGTTGAGGCCTTCCTCTTCCATCAATTCGTCAACATCGGGAAGATCAACAATCCTCAAGTCAGGGTTGGCCCCCGCGTTCTGGCCGTTGACGAGAACATGATCTGTCTCCGGGATGGACAAAACTATGTCCTGGTCATCTGCAATTTCTAGGACCACAGGTTCCTCTTCTAGTACTTCACGGATATACCTCATCCTAGAGCTTGTGTGGGTAGATTTTAGAGCTTAGATATTTTGATGTTATCTTCCGGAGTATCTATCTCCACGCTTTTTGATGCTTTCCGACTCTTCACGACATGCTCCAAGAAGTCCTTGGCGGTCGCCCTCACGCATCCAATTCCAGCACGAGTAGGAAATTTAACTCGTTGGTGAGGAAGGGAGGCGACCAACCCAAGTTTTTCTTGACTTGGAATGCCTAAGATTGCATGATAGTCACTTGTCAGATCCATGACTATGAAAGTGATTGTAGCCACGGTTCGGAAGGGATTCTCACCAACTTCCAGTTGTAGATCAACAGTTCCTTTTGCATCGACTTTATGGTTGGTGAAACCTTCAAGCCTTCCATGATAAGGTTTCAGGATGGTGTCTTTCAATCCCATCATCTGGAAGGCAGAGTAGTACAAGATATCACGAGAGGCCCCCATGTCAATGAGAAGTCTCTCGGATTCACAGTTGTCAATTCGACCCTTTATCTCCAAGGGTTTCTCACGAGCTGCACGACTCCCAGCCAATTCGTTGGGAGAGAAACTTATGACCTCTTCTGCTTTATGAACCCAAGCAGGAACATGGTATACCTTACTTAGCTCATGAATCTGGTCCCTTAGCTTTCTGGTAGAGACTACCTCTTCTCGAATTACATGCAATTTGGCCCTAGGAGGTCTCTGCTCCATGTCCTCGCTTTTTTCATCATCTTCACTCTTGTCCTCCTTCCGTTTCCGCTTGCCATCTTTCTTCATGACATAGCGATCGAGTTTGCCTTCGTCAACCCACCTTTGGATCATTCATTTGAGGGCAATGCACCTTTAGGTGGTGTGACCATGTTCCTTGTGGAAATCACAGAATTTGGAAGGGTCACAAGGGAACTTTGGTTTGTCGTTCAGCGGACGAGGAGGTGGAAGGTTCACCAGTTGCATGATTTCAGTGATGGTTTGGTAAGAGGGGTAAAGATTTCAGCTTTTTCAGAACCCCTTGTTCTGTTCTTCCCCTTAAATCCGTTACCATTTCCATTGGAAGCATGGCGAGTGCCAGCTGCTTCCGGTTCTATCTTTTCAGACCTTTTTTTGCTTTTATCCTCCGCCATGGCAATTGCATAAGCCACGTTGTACAAATCTGCCTTAGATTTTGGCTCTCGGGCGTAGAGTTCATAAATGAGTGGTCCAGATCACAATCCGGAGTTGAAAGAAACAATCACCTCCCTGTCTGTGAGGCTTTCTTCCACTTGCTCCGCCATGGTTCGGAATCAGTTATAATAGCTCAAAGTGGTCTCATTTTTCCCTAGCTCGATGTTGGCAAGGTCAATTAACCTCTTCTTCCTCCTTCCTGCCGTGGCAAAGTTGTCTAGGAACATCCTCCTCATGGCCCTCCAGCTATCGATGCAACCCTTTTTTAGCTCACGGAACCAGGTCAGGGCTGTTCCGGAGAAGGTGCTCGCAAAAGCTTTACAGAGAACGTCATCGGCCTTAGTGAAGAGGGCCATAGTTGACTCGAAACTTTGCACATGGTCCCGTGCGTCAGTGGTTCCAGCATATTTATCAAAATTCGGGACCTTAAAGAGAGGATTAGGTGGTAGATCCATTATTCTCTGAGAGAAGGGACGAGTGGCCCAGTTGTCATCATCTTCGTCGTCCTTCTTCCTCTTCTCCATATCGTCAATTCTCTTTTTTAAGAGTGACAGTTCCTTGGTATCAATGTCTTTTCAGTGCTGGAATGAGAGATCCGGTAGAAACTCCGGTGGGAACTACGATGGGACCTTTCTCTAGGGTGACCATTCACCCTACTGTGTTCCCCGTCGTCTCAAAGGTTCTCTCCTCATCTAGTAGGTGCTTTATCCCTTCTCAGCTCTCCCTCATAGCCGCCGAGGACCATTCTGTATAGTTATGGACTCCTCGGCCTTGTAAAGTGACGGGGACGAGGAGAATCACGCCGATGATGGTGGCAGGACAAGGGGATATGTTAAGACGAGGAGGGGATAAACGCCTAGCCAGACTGAGCCTCGCTTGCAAGTCTTTTGAGCTTACCTCCTGCTCCTTCGAATTTAGGTGGCTTCTTAGGTCCACCACCTCCTTCTCGTTTTCATGATTGTTAGGCCGAGTAGGAAGGGCATCTCGGAGGTTCTGCTTAGGTGGTACAACAGGCTCACGGGGGGGGGATCTCGGCCACGAGGAGGACTCATCTGGCTATCTCGTCTCTCACCCTGAGTTTCCCTTCCACGAGAGTTGCCCGACCTCGAAGGCCTGATGAACTCGGCCATTGAGTTTTCTGGGTCCAATTGCAATAAAGCAGCCTAAGTCTCATAAATTCTCTGCAAAGTCTCCATCTGTTGGTGCAACAAGGTACGTCGATCGACGGGCTGGGCGTTCTCAGCTCGTCCAACGTCGGCGTTCCTCGTCGTCTTCTTGCTCGTTGCTCGCTTTCCTCGTGGACGACAACGTGGAGTATTTGGAATGCCTCCCTCGGCAGCTGGCTGATTCCAAGAAGATCGGAGAGTCATGCCGAGAGGAGGTGGTCCCTCGATCAAAGGTGGAGAAGAAGGAAGCATCTCGTTGGTGGGAGGGATCTCGTCAGCGTGGGTTCGCTCCTCCTCATTAGTAACACTAGCAAAAGTTCCGTCTTCCATTGAAAACCAAGAATTGTAATTCCAACAAAATTCTTAATTGTCCAGAATTGCAAACGGCTCAACTTTTCCAATGGAAAAACTTTTTCCAGTCAACGGAATCTGGCAAAACAACAATTCCGGCCAAAATAAGAATGGATTTCGAACGCCAACACACATAATTCAATTGCGATTGTTTATGCAACAGTTTTCCGGCCAAAAACAAAATTTCCAAGCGAAACTGCGGAATCCGGTCAACACAAAATAGATCAAAAGCGAAACAGTACTATTTTCGGCCAAAAATAAGAACTATCCGGCCGAAAATTCTGTTCAGGCAAACGGATTTTCAGGCTAAACAATCGGTCTTTGACTCGATTCCCGACAATGGAACCAAACTGATGCTGCCAAAGAGATCGAATCAGCCCAAATCCAGCGATCGGTTGTACTCCGGCGATTGAATAGCCTGAAAATAAGACAGAAAACGTAAACTAAGCCGGGGCTTCTCCGGCGAAGGCCCTCCGGCGTGAGAGTAAGTTCACGGTTTGAATATAGAGAAATCAAATTGACAGAGCTTCGAGTAAAATAGATAACGTACCAAAATATGAAAATAATGGCTTGTATTTATAGGGATGGATATGTAAAATCCATGTTGAACTTGGACGGTAAAGAGATAAGGTATAATCCTAAGAGGATTATATCTGTTAAGGAGTCTTTGTTTGACTTGAATTGATATAGGAAGTTACAATCCTAGAGAGATTATAACTGCTTTAGTGTCCTTATTTGATTAGAACTGCATAAGATGCTCTGTCGGAATGTCGAGATGCTACTTCCTCGTCCTCGTAACCTGGTTGGTTAACGAGGAGCCGGGGAAGAGATGAGAGATAAGTAGAAAGGTCTGTCATGAAGATGTCATAACCGGGGAAGAGTCCTCGTCCTCAAGGGAGATCATCTCGACCTACGAGGGAGGTCTTCCTCGGCACTTTGAGTTGGGCATGACTTATGTTCACCTGCTGAGCCCAGGCCAGCCTTATGAATGACGAGATAGAGAGACGAGGAAGCCTAGATCTTCCCTCGTACCTGAGACTAGATGGATTATGTTTAGAACCCAATCCACTTGGGTTTTACTCGGACAAATCCATGTTCGTATCTCGATTTATATTGTTTAGTAGTTTTTAAGGAAGTATTTCTAATTTGTAAATTTACATTTCCGTAACGCATATTACTATTAAATATTGTATTTCAATTTTTTTTTATATTCAAAAATTAATTTTGTGAAATTAATTTATGGTACCGCGGGTGTAAAGCTAGTTACAATAATATGGACGGTGGGGTTATATAATAAACTCGTATATCGTCTAGTAGATGTCGATGGGAGGAGAGCGGCGCCGGTGAAACGTGGCGTGATAATAGTGGTTGGAAAAATAAAGAAAAAAACAATGTGGAGGAAGTAGGTTGGGCGGTGGTAGTGATGTGTTACATCGCTAGTGTATGGTTGATGATGATGATGGTCGGTCCATAGTGCTCCTTTGATTTTGACATGTCATCTAGCCCCTCTGTTTTTGTGGGTCCAGGGAATCACGTTTTCAACAAGTGGCACTCCGATAATCACTTCTTCTCTTAAATTATTTCTACTACATTCTACATATATTGATTACTAAATTCACATTTTTTTTTTTTTGTAAATATCAACTAAATACTTAGGCAAATTAGACTATGGGATTAGATTGAATAGATTGACTAAAGTATGAGGTTAGTTAAAATAAATAGTCATATGAAATTTGGTAACCACAATAATATGTTAGATGTAAATAACAACAAAATCTAAGCTTTAAAATAATATAAATCATTTAAAATAAATAGTTATATAAAATTGTTTAAAAAGGATGATTTGCAAAATAAAATAAAAAATAGAATAAAATGAAAAATAGAAAGAAAAACAAAATGAAATATAACTATTACAAATTAAGTACATTGAGAGAAAACAAAATAGATGATATTCCCTCCGTCTCATCATCTGTAATTGCAAAATAATTGTTACGACAAGAGTTAAGAAAAATAAATTTTACAAATTTAATGAGGCAGTTCAATTATTAATTAATCATTGAGAGTCAAATAAATTAAAATTAGAATGTTGGTCGGCAAAACCATGTCTTAAATTAATACATCAATCAAGTGCCTCTCTCAACTTTCCAATTCACTCCACTCCTCACTTTAAATACCCACTTCACTATACCCCCAAACTCATCCAAGACACACACTCACACATTCTCTCAGTTCTCAGTTCTCAGTTCTTCAGTTCTTCAGTTCTCAGTTCTCAGTCAATTTCCTAGAAGAAACAAAAGGGCGAAATGGGGAAGGACATTGAGGTAGCAGGTGACTATGGTGCAAGAGACTACCAAGACCCTCCACCAGCTAAGTTCATTGATGGTGAGGAGCTGACCAAATGGTCTTTTTACAGGGCTATTATAGCTGAGTTTGTGGCTACTCTCTTGTTCCTTTACATCACTGTTTTGACTGTCATTGGTTACAAGAGCCAAGTTGACCCCATAAACAGCAAAGATGCTTGTGGCGGCGTTGGCATTCTCGGCATTGCTTGGGCCTTCGGTGGCATGATCTTCGTCCTCGTTTATTGCACCGCCGGTATCTCTGGTTAGTATGACATGAAATATTTTTGTACAATTTTGATGTTCATTGTTTAGTATTTTAAACTCATATTTAAGGGATTTGGGGATTTGACAATGGTTTGATTTGAAAATTTTGTAGGAGGGCACATTAACCCTGCAGTGACATTCGGCCTATTCTTGGCTAGGAAAGTGAGTCTGCCCCGGGCAGTGTTGTACATTGTGGCTCAATGCTTGGGAGCTATTTGTGGTTGTGGACTGGTTAAGTCTTTCCAAAAGACTCACTACAATGCCTATGGTGGTGGTGCCAATTCACTCGCTGAGGGCTACAGCAAAGGCACCGGATTAGGTGCTGAAATCATTGGTACATTCGTTCTCGTTTACACCGTCTTCTCTGCCACTGATCCCAAAAGAAACGCTCGCGATTCACACGTACCTGTAAGTATTTTCATTCATTAAATGAGAGGGCTGCTTACATTTGATTATTACATGAAGTGCATTTTATTTTTATTTTCTTTGGAATTTAAGAATTTCGTTTGAGAAATAAATATTTTCACCCTTCAAGAAAAAAAAAATTAGAAAAATATATTTTTATCCCCTTTTACAATGTGAAAATGTCTAAGTAGTTAAGTTGTGCAAAAAAAAAAAAAAAAAAAAAACGCTCTAGCTCCTTCCATGTATTGATCTTCTTTATGATGGAATTGAAGGTATTGGCACCGCTTCCTATCGGATTCGCTGTGTTCATGGTTCACTTGGCCACAATCCCAGTTACGGGTACTGGAATCAACCCGGCTCGTAGTTTTGGAGCTGCAGTGATCTATGGCAAAGACAAACCTTGGGATGATCAAGTATGTCTTTATGCAATTTCATAATGTTTAATACCATTTTTTTTAAAAATAAATAATTAATAATCTGTTTTCGGATTCAATTTTTCAGTGGATATTCTGGGTTGGACCGTTCATTGGCGCTGCTATCGCCGCCTTGTACCACCAGTACATTCTGAGAGCAGGAGCAATTAAAGCTCTAGGATCTTTCAGGAGCAATGCTTAGAGAACTTGAGGATGCATATTGCAATTTGCTTATTTCTCAATAGAAAAAAAAATTGTAAATTTGTGCGAGGAAAGTCTTAATTGTGTGTATTTTGGCCCTGGCCTTTGTTTTTAAGATTGGCCAAACTGTTTTCTTTGTCAATCCAAATTCCCTGTAATGTAATGTAATTCTCCAGTTTAATAAAATCCGAGTTCATTTTCGAGAATTATCTCCATCAAACTCCCACCGACAGCTTGGCATGCGAGAAAACGCGCAGCAGATACGTATCGTTCCGGTAGAGACCTCTTTTATCATAACTTTTGTCTAGTAGATTTTTAGCCACAAAAAAAATAACGGATTTATGCCATTTATGGTCAAATGAAGCAATCTCCACAGAGACGTATTCGATTCCACCACCACGCTTTATGTACATCAACTATATAGTCCACGTCAATCACATATACTCCCTCCGCCCCAGCCCCAACTTAAACTTCACCAATTATTCAAAATGGCGTTCCGTTACAAGCTTCATATTTTCTAAAATGGAAAAGATTTATTAATATTTTATTATACCCACTAACTTTTTTTTCTCAAACATTTAAATTATGGATCTCACTTGTCATATTCACTCACTTCTTCTCTCTCACAACACTTCTCCCACTCCCATTATTTTTTAATATATATATTGCTTTCTTAATTTGCATGCTTCACCAAAATGGTAAAGCTTAAGCCAGGACGAAAGAAGTATTTGCACTCTCTCAATCCGACGCGTTCGGCAGAGAAACGAAGACCCACTTGCAATACAATCAAATTTTCCAATCTCTAAAACCATCAGGACTTGACCTGATGGCCAGAGCACTGAGACACCAATACGGAGGTCCTGGGTTCGACTCTCCCCAGTGGTTAGAGTGGATGATTATCCTTCCCTATTAATATTAGGCGCCTCTGGGTGGGGGGGGGGGATTTTAGGAGAATTTCAGAGAATTGAGGGACTTGTTAGTAAAATTGACTTACACAAAAAAGGGGCTTGACTCGAGATGGGCAAGCCTCAAAAAAAAAATAAATAAATAAATAAATAAAAAAAATTCCAATCTCTCTCTCTCTCTCTTTCTTCACCGAGTTTAACGGAAGGAAGAGAGCGAAAGAAAAATTGTAACTGATTTTCAAAAATTAGTTTGGTTATTCTTATACTCCCTCCGTCCTAAAATATTTGTCCCATTTGATTTTTTTGTTGAACTTTGACCATGAATATATGACAATTTAATTATGTTCATGAAATTCTAAAAATTCCTATTGATTCACCATTAATAATATTATCAACAACAACTTTTAAAATTTCATGAACATGATTAATCTCTCATAAATTTGTGGTCAAAGTTTAACAAAAAAATCAAATGAAACAAACATTTTGGAACGGAGAGAGTATTATTTTATTGTCAATATTTTCTCTTTCGTATTTCAATAGTAAAAGAGTGAAAATTTTTGTGGAATCTCAACTTTTCAAAATCGTATGAATGGATGAGTTTAGTAAGTAGGATTTATAATTTTCTTTAAAGGTTTATTATTGTATACTCCCTCCGATCCAGGAAATACTTCACCATTTTAGGCTCGGCACGCAAATTAAGGAAATAGGTGGGAAGAAAAAATGTTGTGAATGTAATTTGAAAATAGGAGAGAGAATTAGTAGAGGAAATAGTAAATTTAAAAAGTATTGTGAGTGTAATAGTGAATTAGGAGAGAGAATGAGTGGAGGAAATAGTTAGTGGGTATAATAGAATATTAATAAAACTTTTCCATTTTAGGAAAGGTGAAGCTTCAAACGGGACGCCATTTTGAGTAAAAGGTGAAGCATTTTCTGGGACGGAGGGAGTATCTTTTATTTATTGAAATATTTTTTTGATTACTTTATTTTAGTACTAACAATACTAATTGATCTCTATTATTTGTTAGTGTCAATCTATTTGATTTCTTATAATTTGATTTCTTATAAGTTAATTCACTAAATTAGATGAACAGATTGACTCGAAGATTTCTCTGTGTCTGCCTATATCAGAATATCATTTAGGAAGGAGAAAAACATCCGTTCCAGAAGTCTTTTAAGAGAAAAGTTCTTCATTAATCACAAGTTGAATAGTGATTTTAGGTTGTGTGTGTCTAAGATGCTCGGACTCGGGTACGAGTGTCCGACACGGGTACGAATCCGAGTGTCGGATACTTCAAATCTCAAAATTTAGGACCCGGGGACACGAATTAGAAGGATTCGAATTCTGAATATGGACTCGACATAAAATAATATAAAAAGAATAATCCAACTACTGGATATCAAATCTAACAAAATAATCCAACTATTACCTTCATTTAAAAAACATTCAACTAAATAGCATAACTCATAAGTACGTGAACGAAAATAAATAAACTATCCAACTTTTTAAAATTCTAGCAAAAAAACTCAAAAATTTTCAAATCCTAAATAAAAAACTTCTCAAATTATCTTCAAGCATTCCCTCCTTGTTCTTCTCCTTTGTCAAAAATTGTGCCTTCGACGGTGGGTTCATCAACAAAAATACTTGCAAACTCCTCGGCATAAGCATCATCAATCATAATTGAGTCTCCTCCTATATAACAATGAAAAAAACAATTAGCATATATTTATGAAGAAAAAAATAGTGACATCAGTTTTTAAAAAATATTAAATTTAAAAAACTTACCAACATCCCAATAACTTAATGAACCCTTTTTGTACTCTTCACTTTTACTGGACAACAACCTCAGGTTATTGTGTAGATCCTCCTCTTCCTCCTTAAAAACGTTTTCCCTCACTTCTTCAATCATTGTATCCCAGATATCATATATAAGATGCAAACATGGAACATCAGTATCAGCAAGCCTAAATATGTTATATATAGGACCTTTGAAACTTAGAAAATATTCTAGTTTATCCCACCAACGATCTGAAATTACACACTCCTTGATGTGATCAGCTTTAGATTCTAAGTGGGTTTTTCTAAATGTCTTCCAATCCGGATCCAATACCATTTTTTCAAGAGCATTCTTAACTATGACCAAACGTTGCCCCATCATAACATGCGAAGCAAAACGAGTTTCAGCCACTTTTACTAACATATGTTCAGAATACTTTTGGTAAATGGTGTGGGCCTTGCCATGATTCAATACAAAAATGATAATTTCTTCACAATCAGACATCAAGGATGAAATCCACTTACAAACATCATAGTGGCTGGAATTAGAGTTAGGTTCGCACATCAACTTAAGAGCCAATTTCAACGAGTGAACCACACACGGAGTCCAAAAAATATGAGAGTATTTTGCTTCAATGCTCAAACCCGCTGCCTTGAAGTTTCCTGCGTTGTCAGTGATGATTTGGACCACATTTTCAGCACCTTCTGCATTGATCACATCCAAAAATAAACTAGCAACAAAGTCAGCATCTTTTGTGTTTCCACTTGTATCAAATGATTTCAAAAACATTGAATTTCCCCCGGAAGCAACCATCACATTAATAAGAGGCCGCTTTTGCCTATCCCCCCATCCATCTGAGCATAATGAAACTCCCTTTTTCTTCCAAGAATTTCTAAAAGGTTGAAGTAAAGTATTGACATGTGTCTTCTCTTGTTGAAGCAATGTTGTTCTCATCCTATTATATGTTGGGGGAACATAGCCGGCTAGCCTACTGTTTGCCAATTTAAGTACAAATCGATGAAACTAGGGATTTTTTACTAAAGAAAATGGCGACGCAGATGCAAAAATCATGCGAGCCATCTCCTTGTCTATTTCATCTCTGTCAGCAACATTGAAACATGATTCTACTGTACCTTTTTTTTTTATCTTTTTTGCTGCATTAAATCGGAACCGGAAGGTAGAGACATATAGTCTTGTTTTCTTTTCAATTCATCCGCCTGGCTAGTCTTTCGCTTTTCAGCAGCATCATGCTCTTTGGACAGTTCAACTATTGACGCCTCTGAAATACTCTTGCATGCTTCAACACCTTGATTTGGGATTTTCAAAAGATGGCCTTTCACTTTAGAGTAAGAACCTGTAAGTTTGAGTGCATAAGGATCTTTGTATACATAAAATTCTGAACATATTACTGCACTACTTAGAAATTACGAATAAAAAAAAACCAACCTGTAACTTGTTTTTTGCAATAGTTGCATTGGGCCTTTTAGGTTGGGAATTCAGTGAAGCCATTGGGACAGGAGTTTCAGAGAAGAGAACAGAACAGAGGAAGAAGTAGGGTTAACAGGTTATGAATTAGGGAATATATTGACAAATTTGTATGTTAATTGCATTGTGGATTCAATAAATCTTTGTAAAAAAGTAGAATTGTATCTGAATTGGGAAGTGCAAAAACTGAATTGGGAAGTGCAATAGATGAATTAGGGAAATTACTACACGTTTCTTAATTAAACTGTGTCTAATAATATTCCATTTAATATTAACCACTATTATGGATTAAAAAAAAAGTATTTATAATTTAAAAATAATACTCCCTCCGTGAACCGACGGTTTCTAACCGCCTGAACTGGAACCGATACCGAAACAGTTGAACCCTTTTCAAAACCGTCAAATTCGTCAGAAATTTTGTTAGGTATAAGATTGAAATTTCGTTAGGTATAAGATTGAGTGGTTCGATTTAGAGGTACATAGTGGTTCAATTTAGATGTATATATGGTTAAGGTAGATGGATTAGGGTGTAGGGTATGGAGTATATGATTGTGATTTAAGATTTAGGGTATAGGGTATATACGAGATAACGTAGATGAATTAGGGTTTAGGGTATAAGAATATATGATTTAGGGTTTAGGGTTTAGGGTTTAGGGTATATGAGTATATGACCTAGATTTAGGGTTTATGGTATAGGGAATATATGAGAATTATGTAGATGAATTAGGGTTTAGGGTATAAAAATATATGATTTAGGGTTTAGGGTATATGAGTATATGACCTAGATTTAGGGTTTAGGGTATAGGATATATATGAGAATAATGTAGATGGATTAGGGCTTAGGGTATATGAATATATGAGATTTAAGTATATGATTTAGGGGGTTAGAGTACGGGGTATATGGTTAAGGTATATGAATGATGTAGATGGATAATGGATTAGGGTTTAGGGTATATGAATATATGAGATTTAGGTATATGATTTAGGGGGTTAGAGTACGGGGTATATGGTTAAGGTATATGAATTAGGGTTTAGGGTATGGGAGTATATGATTTTGACTTAAGATTTAGGGTTATGGTATATATACGAGATTAAAGTAGATGAATTAGGGTTTATGGTATAGGAGTATATGATTGTGATTTAAGGTTTTGTTGGAAATGGATAACAGAAAGTTAAGTTTAACTTAACGTTGATCTAGTTTCTAACGGAAGTTCGTTATGTGTTAACGGAACTAGTTACAAATTGTATTCTACATTTGTTGTAGATTACTAAAATCATTGAATATCTCAAAACCATTTAGGGTGAATGAGAATTAATGACAATAGTCTTTTGTAACTTAATTAAAAGTTAGTTAAAAGGTCAATTTGATCATTTGGATCAAATTGGGTTTGAACAGTGTTTTTGGGTAATGAGATTTGGCTCAAAACTGATCATAACGAGTGGGGACTCTGAGCACGAGTCGTGAGCACGAGTGGGATTCTGATGACCATTCGCTCAAATCTGATCAGAACGAGTGGAATGCTTGGGAACGAGTCGTGGGCACGACTCGTGCCAATTAGCACGACTCGTGCCCTTCACAGCTGTTCGAAAGTTTGCACCTTTTCAAGGGAAAAGGCACAAAACCTTTTGACTCTCCTTATATACTTCCCCTCCGAATTTCAATTTACATATACTGTATTTCTACCCTTCCTACCCTCTAGAGAGATAGATAAACATACCCAAATCATTGGCATCTTGTTGCATCAAATCTTTCAAAGTCCAAAGTTCTAAATAGTGATTAGTTCGTAGAGTTACCAATTTGGAGTGCTCCTATTGGTGATTATAAGTCGTTTTATCTCACGAGAAGTTTGCCATTTAAACCGTAAGCACCTGTGCGGGGCAAATACTTCTTACGGAAATTGTGCTACACAAGACTCGACTTCCTAAATTGTTCTTCCCAATTTCCGTTAGTTTTTCTGTCAAGTTTTCCGTTAAGTTTGAAGAAGCCACATAAAAGTCCAACAATCGTAAGAAGTATTTGACGCTTCTTCAAGATCTTCAAAACATGGCAAACGAGAAAGATTCCACCGAATCAAGTCAAGGGAATGTTACGCCTCCTTCTCAAGGTGACGCTACGTTCAACAATGTTACACCGTCTCACCCGGTTCATGGTAAGAAACCTCCTTCACTTACAACCTTAAGGGTTGCACCTCTTAATGCTCTCCCTCTGTCTCATGTGTTCATACATGCGGAAAGACCGGGTATTCTTACCGGGATGAACTTTAAGAAGTGGCAACAGAAAATGTTGGTGTATTTGACAACATTAAAATTGGTGCAATTTCTTTGGGAATATCCACCATTGATATCCGACGAGGATGAATCCAAAGCAAAGAATAAATTGGATACTTGGAATCACAGCGATTTCTTGTGTCGCAATTATATTCTTAATGGCTTGGATTACGCACAATACAAGGTGTGTTGGGGCATAGAGACCGCGAGAGAACTTTGGGATTTTCTCGAGATGCACAATACTATGTGTATTGTGACTAAAAGACCGCAAGTGAACTTGGTGGAAAGAAGTACCGGAAACAAGAGAAAGAAAACCGGGAAAGTGAAGAGGACCGCCAAGAAGGTTAAAGGTAGTTGTTTTAATTGCGGCAAACCCGGGCATATGGCTAGGGAATGTCGACATCCTAGAATCAACAACCAAGATGGAAACCCTCTTCAAGCCAATGTGAACGAAGATAGAAATGTTCCATTGAACTTCGAGCAACTTAGTCTATCGGGATAAGTGTTGATCTGACCAAATGTGGTTGTTGTGTTAGTAAAGGGTACCTTGTTGAAGGACTCCTTAACTTAAATTGTAATTGTTTATCCGCCTAAGTGCGAAGAATAAAATTTCAAATTTTATTTACTTGGTTTGAAGTGTTCCAATTGTTATGGCGTGTTCATTGAGGTCGTGTAAATTTAAATTCACTAAGTCGACGAGTTAATTTAAAATTACTACCTAAAATGAAATTTGATTCGAAAAAACAATTGTGATTTCTTTTGTAGAAATCAGTTCAAACCAGAAATAGTAAATAGATAGTTCTTTACTTCTATTAATGATTGCATTTGATAATGCAAAGTTCATTTTTTGGAAAAGTAAAAGTAAAACCTTAAAGTTTTGAGTAAACAATAAGGTTTGTGATTCATCTTAATGAACAATTAAGAATTTCGTAGTGATAGAGGTGGTTAGTATGAAGTATCGTTTGAAAAATAATTGTTGGGACGCTGATACTTATTTATCAAATGAATTCTTCTTACTCACTCAAATCAATTGAATCACAGAAAAAAAGGAAGATAGAACTTTTAAGGAGATGGTGAACTCCTTATTGATAAGTTCCGTCTTATGTGGGTATACCTAGCAAAGAGGTTAAGATAGGACCCAAAACCATGGATTACGTTTCCATTGGCAATGCGGTATTCTTCGAAACAAAGGATTGAAGAGACCAAAGTTGAAGAGACCTCACTTAAACATAGTTATGACTATGTCGTCGGTTCATCTCAAGGAGATGAAATACATTGTAGATAACATGGTTATTACAATTAAATGACTCCACATAAAAGAAAATATTAAATATGAATTAGGACATTCATAAAAAATTTTGATATGTGGAGGTACACCTCAAGTGTGGGGGTACAAGCTAAATACATAAGTTCTATTGATATGAACTTCAAGTATTAACAGAAACTGTTAAAATGTTAACAGTTAAAAGAATGGATCATCATATATTTGGAAGATTATTTGATGATAAAAACTCCTAACGAATTTGAAGTGTTCGTAAGCTGTTTTATAAATACCTAAATTGTGGGGGTATTTGGCTAAAGTAGAAATACTTAAGCAAGACACGTTATATTCTTTAAAGAATATACTTCCTTGAAATGATAGGAAATGTATAAATTTTAATAAGAAAATTTATAAAAACTGTAAGTGGTATACAGTTGAAGGACAAATTCATCCTACTCTATTAGGAAGATGGTTGATCTTCCTTATGCGAACCGTTGGGTTGCAAAAACTAGATGTACCAAGGATGAAACTTTTAAAATGTTAGACTCTTAAATTCAATAAGAAGAATTTTCAAGAGGTCTAGTCTAAAGAGTGAAAAGTACTTTTCTTGATAAAAGGATCTTGAAAGATAGTCTCTGAGACAAATAGAATCAAGGAATGCGGTATTCTTTGAAAAATATCTTTCTGCTAAGGACGGGAAATAAGGTAAATTCTCAAAAGAGAACATATGAATCTACAAACGGTCCATCTCAAGTAGAAGATGAAGGACCTAGACGTAGCAAAAGGGCAAGAGTGGAAAAGTCTTTTGGTCCCGATTTTCTATCATTTATGTTGGAAAATGAATCGGCAAGCTGTTAAGGAAGCGTTATCCGGTCCTGGATAGTTCGTTACGGAAAGAGGCTATTAACATTGAGATAAAATTCATAATGCTTAATAATACTTGGGAATTGGTAGATCTCCTCCAAGTTGCAAACCATTAGGTTGCAATTGGATTCTTAAAAGAAAGTATAAAGCTTATGGATACATTTGATAAGTATAAAGCCAGGATAGTTGTCAAAAGGAAATGATGATTTATGCAAGATTATCCCATTAACACAACAGAGCGTTCTATGTCGCACAACCGTGTTGGATCTACTTGTGTATTCATATGGACTAAAACAAGCAACTAAACAGTGGCACGAGAAGTTCGATAGAACTATGTTATCAAATGGATTCAAGATTAATGAATGTACGTTAAAGGAACATCTGAATCATTTGATACCAAAGAAATGTTAAAGGAGAACTTTGACATGAAAGATATGGGATTAGCCGATGTCATATTAGAAATAAAGATTTCTATAACATCAGAAGGAATCGTCCTATCACAATTCCATTATCTTAAAAAGAAAGTACTTCGAAAGTTCAAATAGATTCTTGAGAGGTATTCTCTGTGAAGTATATTCCTGAAAAGTAGACTCTAAGGAGGTCAAACCACTTAGAGATTTGGGAAATCGAAACGGTACAGAGATAATAACCACTTGAAGAAACTGACCGATAGATGAATTTGATCACTCGAAGGGACTGATCATTCTAGATAGACTAAAGGTCTAATTGTAATTGTAATCAATCACCGGAATAGTGTAATCATAGTACTTGGTGTACTTAAAGATATACTTATGATTAAAGATTACAATTCCTATGTGAGTTGAATGGTCTTGGAAGATATTCCTTCGTGGAATAAGCTTGTGTCTACATGACCTAAGGCATTGTGACGACAATGAAAAATAGGAAAAGGTGTAGAACGTCATGGTAAGTCTAGACATAATGGTCTTAGACACACTACTATAGTACAATTGATCTCAATATGCGACTGTCACAACTAGCCATGTGAAGTCAAAATCGGATCCGTCTACCTAAGGGTAGTAATAGAGATCAACTGTATAAACTGTTAAGGGGAATGGGTTTAAAACCCACAACAAAAGAACTTATAGCGGACACTCAACCTTGAGAAATGGAGATCCCAGGCCCTTGGTTCAATGAGACAACTAAGTTATAAGTTCTAGTAGAGTTACTTGGAAACAACAACTCGATTTATTAACCTAGAGATGTTGAATACTCATTCCCAGAACGTCCAAGTACAAGCACATGCAGCAGTGGTAAGGATAAGTTGAGAAAACTTTTAATGATTTCTATACCTTCGGGTGGAGTAGTGCATGATACTCCTTATAGTGAGAATCACCTATATAAAGCGAGAGGTAATTAGGCCGCCTCTAAATGAACGCTTATGAATGAGATACGGTCCAGGGCCGAAATGGACAAAACCGTGAGAATGAAAAACTATTAGAGCTATTATTATGTGAGTATTATTATCTTGGTATACAACCTACAGTCACTGATTCAAAGCGACTCGCTACCAAACGGCTAGTATATCCGATAATATTTCACTAGGGAAGATTCAAGGCCACAAGCTATCTATCCCGATGTAATAATAGTTCGCCGGAACTTTGGACGAAATTGCATACATGCATTAATTGTCATTCATGTGGGGGATTGTTGGAAATGGATAACGGAAAGTTAAGTTTAACTTAACGTTGATCTAGTTTCTAACGGAAGTTCGTTATGTGTTAACGGAACTAGTTACAAATTGTATTCTACATTTGTTGTAGATTACTAAAATCATTGAATATCTCAAAACCATTTAGGGTGAATGAGAATTAATGACAATAGTCTTTTGTAACTTAATGAAAAGTTAGTTAAAAGGTCAATTTGATCATTTGGATCAAATTGGGTTTGAACAGTGTTTTTGGGTAATGAGATTTGGCTCAAAACTGATCATAACGAGTGGGGACTCTGAGCACGAGTCGTGAGCACGAGTGGGATTCTGATGACCATTCGCTCAAATCTGATCAGAACGAGTGGAATGCTTGAGAACGAGTCGTGGGCACGACTCGTGCCAATTAGCACGACTCGTGCCCTTCACAGCTGTTCGAAAGTTTGCACCTTTTCAAGGGAAAAGGCACAAAACCTTTTGACTCTCCTTATATACTTCCCCTCCGAATTTCAATTTACATATACTGTATTTCTACCCTTCCTACCCTCTAGAGAGATAGATAAACATACCCAAATCATTGGCATCTTGTTGTATCAAATCTTTCAAAGTCCAAAGTTCTAAATAGTGATTAGTTCGTAGAGTTACCAATTTGGAGTGGTCCTATTGGTGATTATAAGTCGTTTTATCTCACGAGAAGTTTGCCATTTAAACCGTAAGCACCTGTGCGGGGCAAATACTTCTTACGGAAATTGTGCTACACAAGACTCGACTTCCTAAATTGTTCTTCCCAATTTCCGTTAGTTTTTCTGTCAAGTTTTCCGTTAAGTTTGAAGAAGCCACATAAAAGTCCAACAGGTTTAGGGTATATGATATATGAATATATGAGATTTAGGTATATGATTTAGGGGGTTAGAGTACGGGGTATATGGTTAAGGTAGAAGATTTAGGGGGTTAGAGTACGGGGTATATGATTAAGGTAGATGAATTAGGGTTTAGGGTATGGTGTATGATTGTGATTTAAGGTTTAGGGTATAGGAGTATATGATTTAGACTTAGGATTTAGGATTATACGATTCTTTGCATCAATCTCAATCTTATCTGTCTTTCCATGAAAATGGATATATCAAATAATATTTCGTATATAATAGAAAAACAAACCATTTTTATCCCGAGAATCGAGTCATTCCATTGTTATTCGAGAGTTTAGGATATACGGGTATATGACTTTTATTTTGTTTAGTTTTTTTCTATCTTTTTTTATATTACTTTTTGTAAAAAAAAATCAGTAATAAAAACATTCTAAAATATTATTTTCTAGTCAATAAAAAAATATTTTTTTTTTAAAAAAAGTAAAGGGTAGTCCGTCCCTTTATTATTTTATATACTTTCATTTTGTTTAGTTTTTTTCTATCTTTTTTCTATTACTTTTTGTAAAAAAATCAGTAATAAAAACATTCAAAAATATTATTTTTAGTCAATAAAAAAATAAAAAATTAAAGGATAGTCCGTCCCACATTATTAAAAAAAAGCAATATAAAAAAAGCACTTTTAGTAATAAAAAAAATTGAATTAAATTATATTGCCAAAAATTTAATTCAATTTTGTAGTTTGCATTTTAAAAAAAGCACTTTTAGTCTTAGATAAATTCTTTCCAATGTAGCTAAAAAAAAAGAAAAAGAAAAAAACAAGGCACCTTTCATTTAAATACAGCTGGGCCTGCATTATTCCCAAACCTAAACCTAAGAACCCTTTCCCATTGCCGCTGACCTCGTTAATCGTCAAGTCCTCGCCAAGAAGCCATTGCCTTATCTCTCTCTGCCTTTCTTCTTTGATTTCTTCCAATTTGATGAAAATCATCTCCTCGTTTACAATTACGACTTTAATCGAGTGGATTTCGCGCTTCTCCGACCTCCACCTGATTCGTTGACATCGTTATATTCGGCGAAATACATAGTTTTCAAATTCAGGTTTTCTTCTTCCTCCTCTTTCGATTGATCTGCAACATATTAGATTACATTGAAATCAATTTCTGAAAATTGCCGAGTCCTATTTTTAGGTCACGCGTTCGAGCCATATCCAGAGTCGTATCCTGTGTCGTGTCGCGTCGACACGGGTACTCTGCCGTAATATGCCGAGTCTGAGCATCTTAGGTGTGTGTAGTTGTATATTACATCTGAATACACATCTAGTTTTTGCTAAAACATGGATTGCAAAATATGTATACTTGATAAATATAAATAAACATGTAGACGTATATGTATAAATTATAAATATAATGTTATAATATAAGTGTAGAAGATTAATTAATGTGTAGAATTTCTAATGTGTAAGTTCTCATTTCATGATGGGTATAATGGTAACTTCAAACCACTTTATATGAAAGGGTGTAGTCACTAAATAAAGTGTCACTAAGTCTAATATATATATATATATGGCCTTCCATCAGCATTTAGAAACATACAAAATATTCATATTCTCTTATAAATCATCTTAATAAAATAATTGAAAATCAATAGAGGGCACTATCATTTATAAGAACTTCATCTCCCTATTTTTTTTCTCATATTCTTCTACAAACATCAAGAATATATTGATTCAACAGTTACGCTTCCGTCTCCATTTATTCACAGACTTCTTCCACACTTGAGTATTTTAGCATTAATGAATAAGAATCTTTCAACAATTGATATTAGAGCCTACTATTGTTTTGGATTAAGCTTGAGTTTAAAATAGCATGAAATGCTTTACTTTAATTAATAATATTTTTGAAATCATTATGTTTTTTATGTTGATAAAATACACTAAATCCGTTCTTAAAGTATTAGTAATAATTACTTTGTTTAAAATCTGAAAAGGATTGAAGTTATCTACTCAAAATGCACAAAATTTGTCAAAAAGCACAATGGTTCATGCAACACTGTCCCATTGGTATGGCCACATGTTGTTTTAAGCATGGCCGTGCGGATCTACTTGCTTGGCCGAGCGCCTCTCTATGCTCATCAGAGTATCATTGTGTCGAATGACAATTAAGAAAAATCACATTGACACGGTCGCTCGTTATTTGAAGCATGGCCATGCGGATCTAAGTTCTCGGCCGAGCACTACTCTATGCTCGGCCGAGCATCATTGTGCCGAATGACAATATCTACTTGCTTGGCCGAGCACTTTCTATAATCGACCGAGCAACCACTGTATCAAGGTTTCATAGTGGTTTACTTCATTTTTTAAGTCAAAACATACATTTTCAAGCCCTTTTGTGATTAATTATATGCTTAACAATTTTATAAATTTCTAAATAATATTGTCTGCAAAGTGATTTACGTTATTTAAATCCAAAATTGTTAAGTGTTGAGTGTATATATTAATACGTGGATAACATGAATTTTCCAAAGAAGATTGTGTTATTTGACAAAATCTATACATTCATTTGTTAACAAGTAAAAGAGGATTAATTAGTCTTTCAGGTACTTAAATCGGCAGAAAGGAAGATTAAGTATTTGATTAATACATCGTTTAATTTTTTGGTTGACTCAAGATAATTGCTTATAAGTCAACTCGTAATTCAAAAATTAGTTTTGATGTCATGTTGATTATCTTATAGATGAGATTCATTTGATATAATTAATCACTTAATTCATTAATTATGTAGTTATTGATACATGTTTTGTATTTTTCATTCCCAACAGATATGTTAAGTGATTTTTCAGTTACTATTGCTATTAATAACGTACTGATGATTAATGGAACAAATTTTAAAACTTGGAAAAAATAAGATAACTATGATCTTGGGCTGTATGGACATTGATCTTGCATTAAAGGAAACAAGTTTCGCTGCTCTCACTGATAAAAGCACTCAAGAAGAGCGCATAGATATTGAGAAGTGGAACCGTTTCAACCGCATAATTCTAATGATCATAAAAAGTTAATAAATGCTTATTTTGTAAGGACCTTACTCAAATGAATAACGACTGCCCTAAATATCACGCTTGGCGTGTTAAGGGTATGTCATATGGTCTTATTTGTACTGAGGCTAATTTGATTTCAATTCCTTCATATAAATGGTGGTTGGATTCTGGTGCAACAAATCAAATAAGTATGTATATGAAGGGTTGCCTAAATTATCGAATACCCATTGAAGATAAAAGATACATCTATATGGGAGCTGGGAATCTGGTTGAAGTAATAGACTTATGAACATTCATATTGTTGTTAAATACTGGTTATTATTTTGTATTAAATAATACATTTATTATACCGTACTTTATACGAAATTTAATATCTATCACAGTTTTAGACCGGGAAGGATATTCCTGTTCATTTGTCAATAATAAATGTGATCTTTATTTTAATTCCAAAATTGTAGGTACTAGTAATTTGTCAAGTAATGATAATCTTTAATTACTTGACACAATTAAAAAAAATAAATGAGTCTCATATTAATGAAATCAGAGGGACTAAGCGAAAGTTATCAAGTGAAAATTATTATACCCTATGACATAGGTGTTTGGGTCATATCTACAAAAAGAGAATTGATAAGCTTGTTTAAGAGGGAATCCTGTTGGAAATGGATAACGGAAAGTTAAGTTTAACTTAACGTTGATCTAGTTTCTAACGGAAGTTCGTTATGTGTTAACGGAACTAGTTACAAATTATATTCTACATTTGTTGTAGATTATTATACTTATTTAATGTCTCTAAAACCATTTAGGGTGAATGAGAATTAATGACAAGTGTTTTTGTAACTTAACGGAAGTTAAATAAAGGGTTAAAGTTAACTTGGGTTGACTTGGACTGATCCAAATGAGTTTTGGGTCACAACTGTTCTCAAAAGGTTTTCGTGACCTTTCGGTTACGGGCTTCGGCGCGGTCGCGCTCCAGCCTTAGAGCGGCCGCGGCGATTTTAAGTAAATCATGGCTTGGTCTCGGGATGCAGCGCGGTCGCGCTCAAGGCAAGAGCGGCCGCGCTCGTGCTCAGATTTTGAACAGGTTTGGCACCTCTTGGAGTGAACAGCCATGAACCCTTTAACTTCTTTTAAATAGTTTCCCTCCGAATTTCAATTATAACATACAGTCATTCTGAGCCTTTTACCCTCTAGAGAGATAGATTAACATACCCAAATCATTGCATATTGTTGCATTCAATCTTTCAAGTCCAAAGTTCTAAAACCTTTGTTGTTCGTTAGATTAGTTATATTGGAGTGCTCCTTATAACTAATAGTAAGTCATTTTATCTTACTAGAGTTTTGTCATACAACCGTAAGCACCAGTGCGGGACAAATAACTCTTACGGAGATTGTATTAAATACAAGACTCGACTTGAATTCCTTTGTTTTTTCAATCTCCGTTACTTTTGCTGTCAGTTTTTTCGTTAAGTCTTAAAGAAGCCATAGCATTTGTCTAACAATCGTAAGAGTTATTTTACGCTTCTTCAAGATTATCAAGAGATGGCAAACGAGAAAGACACCACTTCATCTAGTCAAGGGAATGTGACGCCTCCATCACAAGGTGATACTACATTCAACAATGTTGCTCCCGCTCCTACAACTCATCACATCAGTCATGGTGAGAAACCCGCGAAATTCACCGGTGTGGATTTCAAGAGATGGCAACAGAAGATGCTCTTCTACTTGACCACCCTAAGCTTGCACCGCTTCTTAAAGGAAGATCCTCCGGCGGTAGAAAAAGGTGATCCGGACCCTCAAAGGCAAATGGCAAAGGAGGCTTGGGCTCACGGTAATTTTCTATGTAAAAACTATATCTTGAATGGACTTGACGATGCACTATACAATGTGTATAGTACAGTCGAGTTAGCCAAGGCATTGTGGGACACCTTGGAAAGGAAGTACAAGATCGAGGATGCCGGGTCAAAGAAATTTGTCGTCGGTAAGTATCTTGACTTTATGATGGTCGATTCCAAATCGGTAACAACTCAAGTTGATGAATTCCAAATCATTCTACATGGGCTTGATGCCGAGGGGATGATCATGAATGATCCATTTAAGGTGGCTTCTATCATTGAAAAGTTGCCTCCTTCGTGGAAGGACTTCAAGAACTATCTCAAGCATAAACGCAAGGAGATGTCCTTAGAAGACATTGTTGTTCGTCTTCAAATAGAAGAGAACAATAGAATGAATGAGGCCAAAGTTGCTAAAGGCAAGATGGAGGCAAAGGTCAATCTCGCCGAGGCTAGCACGAGTGGCACAAAGAGAAAGCATTCCGAAAATACCGGGAATGCTAAGAAAGGGAAGAAGAAGACCTCTAAAAGGTTCAAGGGGTCGTGCTATAATTGTGGCAAACCGGGCCACTTGTCAAGGGATTGTCGTCTCCGAAGAAAGAGGCGAACAATGTTGACCACATGGACCTAGACTTTGCAGCGGTTGTGTTTGAAGCCAACGTTGCAAATTTGGAGGAGAACCCTAAATCATGGTGGATAGATACCGGTGCTACCCGCCATATTTGTGGTAACAAGGAAAGTTTCTCCTCCTATACTCCCATCTCCGGAAGAAAGCTTTACATGGGAAATTCTGCGACCTCCGATGTTCAAGGCATTGGAAACGTGATTTTGAAGATGACTTAGGAAAAGAAGTAACCTTGTTGGATGTGCTGCATGTTCCAGACATCCGTAAAAATTTAGTGTCCGGCGCTTTGCTTAGTAAGGCCGGTTTTAGACTAGTATTCGAATCCGACAAATTTGTACTAACCAAGAATGGGTTGTTTCTTGGAAAAGGTTACCTCGAGGAGGGCCTTTTTAAAATGAATGTAATGACTGTAATCCGCCAAGTGCGATGAATAAAAGTTGTGTTCCTTATGTTTACTTGTCGGAAAGTTCTAATTTATAGCATGATAGATTAGGACATGTAAACCTCGACACCATTAAGAAATTAGCGAGACAAGATTTAATCCAAATGACTAAATCCGACTCGACTAATAGGTGCGAAGTTTGTGTTGAGGCAAAAATGACTAAGTCACCTTTTAATGCCATACAAAGAGACACGACTCCTCTCGAGTTAATTCACACCGACATATGTGATTTAAAACTAGTGCAAACTCGAGGAGGTAAAAAGTACTTCATTACATTTATAGATGATTGCACTAAGTATTGTTATGTCTATCTCTTAAGAAGTAAGGATGAAGCCTTAGGGGCTTTTGAAACTTATAAGAAAGAAGTTGAGAATCAACTTAACTTGAAAATTAAGAAAATTAGAAGCGATAGAGGTGGAGAATATGAAGCACCGTTTGAAGGACTATGTTGGGAATCCGGCATAATTCATCAAACAACGGCTCCATATACCCCTCAATCTAATGGAGTTGCCGAACGCAAAAACCGCACTCTCAAAGAGATGATGAACGCGCTTTTGATCGGTTCGGGCTTGCCGACAACTTGTGGGGAAGCAATACTCACTTCTAATTATGTTCTTAATAAAATACCCAAGAAAGGTATTGATAAGATGCCCTATGAATTATGGCATAATCGTAGGCCATGTTTTAAATACCTTAAAGTGTGGGGGTGTTTGGCCAAGGTTGAAGTACCTAAGCCTAAACAAGTCAAGATTGGCCCAAAGACCATTGACTGTGTTTTTATTGGATATGCCAATAATAGTAGTGCCTATCGGTTTATAGTGCATAAATCGGACATTCCGGATATGCACGTAGGAACTACTATAGAATCAAGGAATGCGGTATTCTTTGAAAACATTTTTCCGGTTAAGGACAGGAAAGATGTAAGTTCTAATAAGAGAACACACGAGTCTACATCCGGTCCTTCTCAAATAGAAGATGAAGAACCGAGACGTAGCAAAAGGGCAAGAGTGGAAAAGACTTTTGGTCCTGATTTTCTATCTTACATGTTAGAAAACGAACCATCAACTGTTAAAGAAGCTTTGTCCGGTCCGGATAGTTCGTTCTGGAAGGAAGCTATTAACAGTGAAATAGAATCCATAATGCTCAACAATACTTGGGAATTAGTTGATCTCCCTCCAGGTTGCAAACCATTAGGTTGCAAATGGATGTGAAGACTGCTTTCCTTAATGGAGAACTTGATGAAGAAATTTACATGGAACAACCCGAAGGGTTCGTGGTTCCTGGTAAAGAAAGAAAGGTGTGTAAACTTGTAAAATCCTTGTATGGACTAAAACAAGCACCTAAACAATGGCATGAGAAGTTCGATAGAACCATGTTATCAAATGGATTCAAGATCAATGAATGTGACAAATGTGTCTACATTAAAGGAACATCTGAATCATTCGTTATCGTTTGTCTTTATGTAGACGACATGCTCATAATGGGAAGTAATCATGATTTAATCATGAATACCAAAGGCATGTTAAAGAAGAACTTTAACATGAAAGACATGGGATTAGCTGATGTAATATTAGGGATAAAGATCTCTAGAACATCTGAAGGATTAGTTTTTTCACAATCCCATTACCTAGAGAATGTTCTTCGGAAATTCAATGTCTTTGATGACCCTCCGGCTAAGACACCTGTAGACTTGGCTCTACATTTAGCCAAGAACAAAGGGGAACCAGTTTCTCAACTGGAATATGCAAGAATAATTGGCGATCGATGTACTTAACAAATTGTACTCGTCCGGACATTGCATATTCGGTGAGTAAACTAAGTAGGTTCACAAGCAATCCTAGTGCTTGATCATTGGAAAGCACTAATGAGAGTACTAAGATATTTAAAGTATACATTAAACCATGGGATACTTTACAATAAATATCCAGCAGTATTAGAAGGATACTGTGATGCCAATTGGATATCGGACACAAAAGACTCTAAATCCACAAGTGGATATGTATTCACTATAGGTGGAGGAGCAGTGTCATGGAAATCCTCCAAACAAACGTGTATAGCCAGATCAACGATGGAATCTGAGTTTATCGCGTTAGATAAAGGCTGGGAAGAAGCGAGAATGGCTTAAGAACTTCCTGGAGGATGTTCCTTGTTGGAGCAAACACATTACTGCTGTACTAATCCATTGTGATAGTCAATCAGCAATTGGAAGGGTACAGAATAGTATGTACAATGGTAAGTCTAGACATATTCGTCGTAGACACAATACCATTAGACAGTTGATCAAGAATGGCATTATCACCATTGATTATGTAAAATCATGTGATAACTTAGCGGATCCATTTACCAAAGGTATAAATAGAGATCAACTGTATAAACTGTTAAGGGGAATGGGTTTAAAACCCACAACAAAAGAACTTATAGCGGACACTCAACCTTGAGAAATGGAGATCCCAGGCCCTTGGTTCAATGAGACAACCAAGTTATAAGTTCTAGTAGAGTTACTTGGAAACAACAACTCGGTTTATTAACACGGAGATGTTGAATACTCATTCCCGAGAACATCCAAGTACAAGCACATGCAGCAGTGGTAAGGGTAAGTTGAGAAAACTTTTAATGATTTCTATACCTACGGGTGGAGTAGTGCATGATACTCCTTATAGTGAGAATCACCTATATAAGCGAGAGGTAATTAGGCCGCCTTTAAATGAACGCTTATGAATGAGATACGGTCCAGGGGCCAAAATGGACAAAACGTGAGAACAACAATTGTTAGAGCTGTTATTATGTGAGTATTATTGTCTTGGTATACACCCAGACAGTCAGCTGGTTCAAAGCGACTCGCTACCAAATGGCTAGTATATCCGATAATATTTCACTAGGGAAGATTCAAGGCCACAAGCTATCTATCCCGATGTAATAATAGTTCGCCGGAACTTTGGACGAAATTGAATTCATGCATTAATTGTCATTCATGTGGGGGATTGTTGGAAATGGATAACGGAAAGTTAAGTTTAACTTAACGTTGATCTAGTTTCTAACGGAAGTTCGTTATGTGTTAACGGAACTAGTTACAAATTATATTCTACATTTGTTGTAGATTATTATACTTATTTAATGTCTCTAAAACCATTTAGGGTGAATGAGAATTAATGACAAGTGTTTTTGTAACTTAACGGAAGTTAAATAAAGGGTTAAAGTTAACTTGGGTTGACTTGGGTGATCCAAATGAGTTTTGGAGTCACAAGCTGTTCTCAAAAGGTTTTCGTGACCTTTCGGTTACGGGCTTCAGCGCGGTCGCGCTCCAGCCTAGAGCGGCCGCGCTGATTTTAAGTAAATCATGGCTTGGTCTCGGGATGCCAGCGCGGTCGCGCTCAAGGCAAGAGCGGCCGCGCTCGTGCTCAGATTTTGAACAGGTTTGGCACCTCTTGGAGTGAACAGCCATGAACCCTTTAACTTCTTTTAAATAGTTTCCCTCCGAATTTCAATTATAACATACAGTCATTCTGAGCCTTTTACCCTCTAGAGAGATAGATTAACATACCCAAATCATTGCATATTGTTGCATTCAATCTTTCAAGTCCAAAGTTCTAAAACCTTTGTTGTTCGTTAGATTAGTTATATTGGAGTGCTCCTTATAACTAATAGTAAGTCGTTTTATCTTACTAGAGTTTTGTCATACAACCGTAAGCACCAGTGCGGGACAAATAACTCTTACGGAGATTGTATTAAATACAAGACTCGACTTGAATCCCTTTGTTTTTTCAATCTCCGTTACTTTTGCTGTCAGTTTTTTCGTTAAGTCTTAAAGAAGCCATAGCATTTGTCTAACAAATCCTAAACAAACTTGATACTCTAGATAAAAAATTTTGCATTGAGTTCCTTAAAGAAAAATTTACAAACACTAAAGGGAAAGAATCATTGATAGCATCAAACGTTTTGTGACTAATTCATATGGATATTTGTGTACCACTCACTACACCTTCATGGAATGGTAAACAATATTTCATCACGTTTATAAACGATTACTCTCGTTATAGATATATTTAATTTCTTAATGAAAAGTGTCAATCATTGAACGTATTCAAGTTTTATAAAGCTGAAGTTGAAAACCAACTTGGAAAGACTATTAAGAACGTTATATCTGATCGTGGTGGTGAATACTATGGACGGAATGACGGTTCGGGTGAACAACATTCAGGTTCTTTTGCTCGCTACATTGAAGAGTGTGATATTGTCCCTCACTACACCATGCCAGGCAAACCTAGCATGAATGGTGTAGCTGAGAGACGTAATAGAACCCTTAAATATATGGTAAAAATTATGATCTATTGTACTTACTTACCACACTCATTATGGGCGATTCATTAAAAACCGTTGTTTATATTCTCAATATAGCTCCTTCAAAGGCTACCGACAAAACCCCTTATGAATTATGAACGAACAAGAAACCGTCTCTAAATCATCTTCATGTATGGGGTTGTCCAGTAGAAGCAAGGCCTTATAGGCCAAATTAAGGCAAACTGGACGCTAATACCGTTAGTAGCTATTTTGTAGGATATGCTGAGAGATTTAGGGGATATAAATTCTATGACCCGAACTAGAACCCTTTTTGAAACGGTAAATGCTAGGTTCTTTAAGGATGTTGAATTTAGATGGGAAATTGAGAATAGTTTTAAATTTGAATAAGAAGAGAAATCCATTTATATACCTCTTCCCATAGTTCCTGTTAAAAATCAAGTACTTATACCTGAAATTCAACAGGAACATACAATTCAAAACAATGATGAATCTCCTATAAATCTTGAACAACATGAAAATGTTGATAATGAGGATCAAATTTAACAAATCCAAGAAGAACCATTCCCTTTAATGAGATCCAATAAAGTAAGAAGGAGTGCAATTTCGAATGATTATTAATAGTCCTAATTCTCATAAATTGATCAATGCCATAAATTAAGAGTTAAAATCCATAAAAGACAATGACATTTGGGATCTTATTCCATTACCTAAGAATGTGAAACTTATTGGATGTAAATGAGTCTTTAAGAGCAAAAGGGATTCATTGGGTAATATAATGATCGTATTGTTGCTAATGGATTTACTCAAAAGGAAGGGATTGATTACAAAGAAACATTTTCTCAGATATCATCTAAAAACTCTTTTAGGATCATTATGAAAATTGTAGCATATTATGACCTTTTGCTTCATCGAATGGATGTAAATACTGCTTTTCTCAATGCAGACATTGAGGAAACTATCTACATGAAAAAACCAGAAATAGTGACCGATTTAGATCAAACTTATCAATTAGTTTGTAAACTTAATAAATCCATTTATAGTCTCAAGCAAGCTTCTCGTCAATAGTACTTAATATTCAATTAAGTTATTCTTTCATTTGTTTTTTAAACGATTCTTGCTGAAAATTGTGTGTACCATAAGTTCAGTCAGAGCAGATTTATATTTTTGATCTTATATGTTAATGATATTTTTCTTGCTAGTAATGATATGTACCTTATTAAGGAAATCAAGAAATTTCTTTCAAACAAATTTGAAATGAAAGATCTTTGTGAGGCATCTTTTGTATTAGGAATCCAAATTCACAGTGATCATTCACGAGGTATTTTTAGATTGTCACAAAATTACTATATACAGAAGGTATTACAAAGGTTTAGCATGTAAAATTGTAAGCCACATGACACCCCTGTTTCTAAGGGAAACAAATTTAGTCTCAAACAATGTACTAAAAATGATATAGAATCCAAGTATATGGAACATGTCTATTTTAATGTATGCACAAGTCTGTACTCGTTCAGACCTTGCATTTATTGTTTGAATGCTTGGTCGATACCAAAGCAATTCGGGGAGAGAACATTGGGTTGCAGCCAAAAGAGTGATAAGATACCTACAAAATACTAAGGACTACATCCTTACATATTCAAAATCGGATCATCTTGAGATCATTGGGTATTCCGATTCTGATTTTGATGGATGCCAAGATAGTCGAAAGTTGACGTCTGGTTATGTCTTCACATTAGTCGATGGAGCAATCTCTTGTAGGAGTGCCAAGCAAACACTCGTAACTTCCTCTACCATGGAAGCCGATTTTTTTGCTTGTTACAAAGCATCCAATCAAGCTATATGACTGCGCAATTTTATTAAAGGATTGCGAATTATCGATAGTATCAAAAGGCCACTAAAGATATATTGTGACAATCGAGCAGCAATCTTGTACTCTAACAACAATAAAAGTTAATCTAAATCCAAACATATAGATATTAAGTTTTTTGTTGTAAGGGAAAGAGTATGAAATGAACAAATAGAAATACAACTTATAGGAACAAATTTCATGCTTGCGGATCCGTTTACTAAAGTGTTATCTCCTTTAGTGTTTCACGAGCATAATGCTCATATGGGTGTAACAACTTTTGATAACATTTAATGTAGTGGGAGTTTGTGTTGTACTTTTATTAATTATTTTTCTAAAGTATTGATCTCATTTAGTTAAATAGGACTAGTTGGGAGAATATATATATACGTTAATTTTGTATATATATTCATCAATTTTTCATGCTACACAACTACACTTAATCTATTTTGTTTAGTTGGATATATATGTGATCATTTTGGATTTAGTTGAGAATCAATTACAATAACTACTTATTTAATCCTTATATTTATAAAACTATTGGACGGAATTGTGTTGAATGACAATAAATGTGCACATAAGATTGTCATTTACATTATAAATATAATTATAAGAGTTTATTAAGTATAAACACATATTCATGCAATTCCAGTGGAAGATTGCTTGTACATGGATTGCAAAATGTGTATACTTGATAAATATAAATAAACATGTAGACGTAAATGTATAAATTATAAATATAATGTTATAATATAAGTGTAGAATATTAATTAATGTGTAGAATTCATGAGGTGTAATTTGTTATTTAATGATGGGCATAATGGTAACTTCACACCATTTCATTTGAAAGGGTGTAGTCCCTAAATAAAATGTCACTTAGTCTCATATATATATTGCCTTCCATCAACATTTAAAGACATACAAAATATTCATATTCTCTTATACATCATCTTGATAAAGTAATTGAATATCAAGAGAGGGCACTATCATTTATAAGACCTTCATCTCCGTATTTTCTCCTCTTCTTCTTCTACAAACATCAAGAATAGATGGATTCAATAGGTACGCTTCCGCCTCCATCTATTCTCAAACTTCTTCCATACTTGAGTATTTTGGCATTAATGGAATAAGAATGTTCCAACAATTTGTTTACAAGTCCTTTGTGTTCTGTCCAGTTAGAATCACTTCCCTTAACACAAGGAAGTTTGTTTTGTGTTTAGAAGTTGGTTAGCTCTTGTTTTAGTATTTTCATCTTTGTTATTTAACTAGTAAATGTTTAAATTATTCGTGTTATTCATTTATTCCACTACAATTATTTGTTGTGTGAACAGTTGTGTCTCAAATCTGTACACACATTTGATCCTCTAAATTTTTGAATCTCACATTTCTAGCTACACTAAACTTACAATTAGTATCTGAGCCAACACTCGACTTCACTGAGTATAGATCCAAAAAGTGTAGTCATCATGGAATGTCAGATTCACCAGAATCGACCTCCAGTTTTGGATGACACCAATTATTCCTTTTGGAAGTCTAGAATGCCTAATTATGTCAAATAAATTGATGAAAGGGCATGGATAAGTATCCTTGTTGAATGGCAACCACCCAAGGTGGGAAAGAAACATGCATTAGGTAGTGGTGAGCAGTTTTTGAAAGAATACCTGAGGCAAATTGGACTGTTGATGAAATTAATTTTGCAAATAACAACTAGAAAGTTATGGGTGAAATGTCTCTGGAAATATGTGCAAATTAATCACAAATGAGAGTGTGGCTAAAGAGGCATGGGATATTTTGCAAATGCAGTGTAAGGGTATACTTAGTGTTAAATCTACTAGACTGAGAATTCTAATGGATAAGTTTGAAATATTAAGGATGGAAGAGACAAAGGATATTGTCTCTTACGCTTCTAAAATTCATGAAATTTCCAATAAGTGCAGTAGTCTAGGTTAGTCCATTTCAAATGTTAGATTGGTTAGCCAAAATCTTAAGAACTCTGTCCGAGAGGTTTAACATCAAGGTTGTTGTCATTGAGGAGACTCATGACACCAATACTATAGATTTGGACAAGATTGTTGGTTTCCTAACTGTGTTTGAGCTTAATCTTAAAGCTTAAGAAAAAAACCAATACAATAAGCATTGCCCTTCAAAGCTCTGCAGAATTCTAAAAGATATAGTTGATCTCTCCTTTGAAATTGACAAATTTAGTTATGAGGATGAGGTCATGGCTCTCATTTCTAAACAGTTTAATTTTATTCTGAAAAATGAGAGGATGAGCAAGTACCCTAATAAGCCTACTCAAAATATTGAAAAAAAAATGAGAGGATGAGCAAGTACCCTAATAAGCCTGCTCAAAATATTGAAAAACCTAAAGTTAGTTCTGATGGGGGTTTCAAAAGGCATAGTTTTGAAAATAAGAAGTTCTCTGATTCTGTGCAATATATGGCTTGTCGTGGATTTGGTCACTATTCTAATAAGTGCGCTAACACACTCAAGAAAAAAGGAATGAGCTTGACTGCTTCTTTCAGTGATAGTGATGATGAAAAGGAAATAGCTAACATCTCTGTGTTTGACAGTTCATCTACCCGTTTCAATGCCCATTTTGCAAGTACAAAAGAAGAAGGAGATTCTGTGGCAGATACATATGTGGAATCGGATGTGGACACAACCGTGTACACATCTGAATACACACCTAATCAGACACTCAATTGTTTCTTTATAAAAGGAGACTTACATGATGAAAGTCGTGATATCTCATATGAAGAACTCTTAATAACTTACAAGGAGTTACACACTGATTGGGTCAAAAGAATGGACGAGATTGAGATAATGACCAAGGTAAATAAAGTTCTCACTGATAAATTGTCTGCTTGTGAAACTGAGAATGCTATACTTTCAAAAGAAAATGATGACCAAAAGGATTTCATGCTAAACTTGAGGTTCTGATAACTAAGAAAGTAATTGAATTTGTAAAGGTGAAAACTAATTTTGAAAAAGCTTAAGGTACTCTAACCAAGTTGAATACTGGAAAAATGAAATTTAATGAAGTTTTATCTCTTGGTAATACTGGAAATACATGTCTTGATTTTGGAAATTATAAATTTGTCAAAGAGGGTTGTGAGGTTTCAAAATCTTTAGAGAAACCTATTTTGAGTTATAAAAAACCTAGAATAAGGCATTACATCTGTCATTATTATCTTGCTCCCGTGCACATTCGTCCCTTTTGTTACAAATTGAAAGATGATAAGAAAGATAACTGTGTGTGAACCAGTCTCAGATGTATGACAGGATATGTAAGTAGATGTACACAATTCCTGGCATATATATGAGAGCACAGCAACAGGTGCATCACAAATACATGTTAAAACCAAATGGGTAGAGAAACCAAGTACTACATGTAATGTTGTCTACTATTCCCTCAATACTAGTCTCACTGGCTCTTGATACTTTGATAGTGGATGCTCTATACATATGCCAGGTAATCAGGATGCTTTCACTGACAAGTCTATCAATGGGGGAAAGATGAATTTTGATGGTGGTGCACAGGGGAAGATAATTGGGAAAGGGACTCTAGCTATATATTTTGTTGTATAGATTTCTGTATACATATGTATTTGTAAAATTTGTAAGGGCATTTCTATATATTTTGGATGATTCAAAACATGGAAGATGCAAATTGATGTTTTAAGACAACAACTCTTTGAATTGATATACTCAATCACATTCTAGAAAAATGACAAATTGTACGAATACTTAATCGTAATGATATCTAAAAAAATAGTTTTACAAGTACTCCATCCGTCCCAGCTCACTTGACACTTATTTCCATTTTGGGCCGTCCCAGCTCACTTGACACCTCCCAAAAATAGCCTACTTTTTATATTTTTATATTAGATGGACCCCACCACTCATTCTCTCTCTTCATTTTCCACCACTCAATTTATTCAACCAACACTACTATTTATCCCACTCATTCTCTCTCTTCATTTTCTACCACACATTTTTTTTATTTTATTCTTTTTTCTTAGTTCTTGTGCCCACCTCTTGGGTGTCAAGTGAGGTGGACGGAGGGAGTATACATTATAATATTATATTTTAATGGAGAAAAATTGTTTAGGAACAAAAAGAGTAGGGATGAACATTCATTTAGGACAGAGAAAATCTTTTAAAATATAGATGATGGAGGCAATTGTGACCCTAATTATTTTTGAAAGTGTGTGGTGTTCCACACATATTGACAAGTCAAAGGTTGACTTAATTTAGATTTGTTACTTTCTTTATATTAATTAATTTAGGTAAATATTGTTTATATTATAAATTGATTTTGTTTAATTAACTAACTTACTAACCGAAATTTAAGTTGTTTTTAGCGTGTAGTTTGTTTATTTATATAGGACTCTCACACATGGAAAAGAAGTCTAAAGGCTGAGGATTGCTTGAGTGGATAAAAGGGATAAAGAAGATTAAGTTGAAGAGATAAATTCCAAGCTTCAGTCATCCACATCCGAAGACTCCTTGACTATAAATATGAGGATCACACCTCAGTTAAACACACCTTTTACAGACTCAATTGCTGAAGAATCAGAGAGTTTGCAGAGTCTTTTTGTGTGAGAGTTATTTGGTTATTTTTGTCTTCTCTTAGTTTCTTTTGTGTAAACCGATTCAAAAGTATTTTAATAAGAGAAGTTTTATTGTCTACAGCAATTGGTGTAGATAAGTGTTACTTTGGTGTTTTAAATTCGTTTTTAATTTTATTATTCCGCTGCTTTTATCGCTGATGCTAGTGCTGATGTGATAGCATCAGGACTCATATCAGGCGTCTGTAACTTCCTGTGCACTTCCTTGCCGCTCAATTTCTTTTAATTGGTACCAGAGCCACACTCGACTTCACTGAGTGAGATCCAAGAAAGAGTAGTCATTATGGAAGGACACTTGAACTTAAATCAATACCGTCCACCGGTTTTAGATGGATCTAACTATGCTATTTGGAAACTTGAGGATGGATGAGAGAGAGGACATAAAAAGCTCTTCTGCTAAAATGAGAGAAATCTCAAATGAATGTCTCTCCCTAGGTGAGCCTATATCAAATGCTAGATTAGTATGCAAAATGTTAAGAATTGTAACTGATAAATTTCATATTAAAATTGCTGCTATTGAAGAAGCAAATAACACTGCAACCATGGCTTTAGATACTCTTGTGGGTAAACTAACCATGTTTGAAACGAACACTTCCATTCAGCAACAACATAAAGCTGAAAGTGTTGCTCTTGCTTCTGCCCTTTCTAAAGTATCCACAGTATCAAAAGAGATTGAAGAAATTTCAAATGAAATTGATACTTCAAATTTGGAAACTGAAGATGTTGCATCTTTTCTTAAAAATAAAAGGGACAACAAATTTCCTTCTAAAAAACCAACTACTTTCGATAAACCAAAAGAGGATACTGAGAGTGGTTTCAAGAAACCCACCAGTTTTCTAAAGCAGATCTGGCTGTTCAATGTAGAGCCTGCAAAGGCTTTGGGCATTATGCAAACGAATGTGCCAATACTCTGAAGAACAAGGGGATGAGATTATGTGCGACCCTTAGTGATAGTGAGGACGAAGATGAATCGCTAAACTTAGCAATCATGGAAATCTCGCCTCCAAGTCATGAACATCAATCTGATGTAGCTTCAGATGTTGTCACATCTACCATCACATCTTCTGAATATGTTATAAATTGTTATAACTCCTCGCTGAACAAAAAAACGGAGAATGAAGAAGAGGATGATGGAAGTTATCAAGAACTTCTTGATGCTTATGCTGAACTATATGCCGATTGGGAAAAACGTGTAGAAAAAATTGCCGTTTTTGAAAAGGTAACTGAAAAACTCTCTACTGAACTGTCAATGGTGAAAGGTGAACTTAAGGATGTCACCACTGAAAATGACAACCAAAAAGATTCAATTGCTAAACTTGAGGTCATGCTCACTAAACGTGACATTGAACTTGAAAAGACCAAAATAGAACTCACAGAGGCCAAGAAAACTTTTGAAAAAATGAATACTGGAAAAGGCAACTCTTGATGAGGTTCTTAATGTGGGTCATTTTTCAAAAACTGGTCTTGGCTTTGAATCAAATTTTTCAAAAGAAGGAGAGAGTTCTTCAAAACCTAAGACTTTTCACAAATCAAAATCAACACCCAAGAGGAAAAGATTTGTGTGCCATTACTGCTTCTTACCAGGACACATAAGACCATTTTGCTATAAAAGAATTAACGATATGGGAAAGGATGCTCCTCAGATGAGTGGCCGGATGCACTCACACCACCACTCACATCGCCAGAAAACTGGTCAGTTCGTGTGGATTTTAAAGAAGAGCGAGGAATGCAAGGTAGTTTTTACCTCTCTCAAAAGCAGCATTGCTAGCTCATGGTATTTCGATAGCGGGTGTTCAAGGCACATGACAGGTAATGCAGAATTTCTAACAGATTACACCACTATCAAAGGTGGAAATGTGAATTATGGGGGAGGAGCTCAAGGTAAGATTGTAGGTAAGGGTACCTTATGTGTTAATAATATGCCTAAATTATAAAATGTCTATCATGTAGAAGGTTTGAAAGCTAATCTTATTAGTATAAGTCAACTATGTGATGACAATTTACATGTCAATTTTGACAAACACGAATGCAAGGTGTTTGATAACACTAATCAATGTTTGTTCACTGGAGTGAGGTCTCAAGATAATTGTTACAAATTTGGTGACAATTTGGCTTGCCTTAGCTAATGAACTTGAAATTTGGCATCAAAAGTTAGGTCATGCCAGTTGTTTTGGTAGAAAAAACAATAATGTTGAATCTTAACTTAGACAAGTGTGTGGATTAAGCAACTAGGAGGAGACTATGGAATTCGATTAAATGGAATAAAGACATGAAATGAAAAAGTGACACCAAGAGTTGTTAACGAGGAAAACCTTAGAGATAATAATCTCTTCGGAAAAAACCCCGGGAATTAGGTCTCCAACCTTAAAAGTTTCACTATGATAATTGGGATTACAACTGCGGAAGATGATGGAGAGGATTACAAATGGTGTGTGCGTAGTGTGTGTAAAGGAATGTGTCATTTTCCATCTCCATCTCCCCTTAAATAAGATTACTATCAACAGGTAAAAAGTAGTTCCTAAAATCTCGGCATCTAAGCTTATCCCTCCAACGTCCATAAGACCGAGTCCACTTTGCCGTTTGAAGAGGGGTTGAACGTGTTTGAAAATATCCCGCGTTTATCTCTCTTATTTGCTGTAAAATTATAATAAAGATATTAAAAGAAAACAAATAAGTAAATATTAAATAATACTTACAGTGAAATAACATCGTGAGATGCAGGAGCAACTGAAGATGTCACCATGCTGAAAAATACCCACAACAATTTGTCCCCAAAAACATTTGACTATCTTGGCAACTGAAGAGGCAAATGTTTTTCTCAATAAATGCTCAACTGCCAGCTTGCATGATGGGACGGGTATAGTGATACGTGGAGGTAATGGACGGTTGGGGAGTAAACTTAGGAAAAAGTGGTTTTTTGGAATTAGAGCTCTTTTTTAATTTAAATAACTGCTTTGATGGTTCTTAATAAACTTATCAAACCTTCCATTCCGTCCTACCTCACTACGGCGCTGTTCTCTGCAAGGTAAAATTCCTCGTTCTTACCTTCCTCCATTGTTTACTTCTCTCTTTCGTTTGTCAACCATGGGTAGGACTAGGTGGAGTTCATCCAAAACTAAGAGTGCACCACCTCCACAGGCTCCCATAGAAATTGATTTTGAAGATTTCTCATGTCAAAATCTCTTGCTAAACCAGATGAGGAGACGTGTATTTTTAGTGATTCCCAAATCGAGTCATTAAAACAACAATGCTACTTCCCTAAATGTGCAATCTTTCATCCTTTTTCTGTAAATCTTAGGTCCGACTGGGTTTCCCACAAATGGATTTATTTTCTTGAGTATCCCTTTCTTCTAGGGTTTAGCTATCCCTTTCCTCCGTTGGTTTCTGAATTTTTTCAAAAGACTCAACTTACTTATCCTCAACTGATGCCTATGGCATGGAGAATCTTTGCCTTCGTTATCAAAGTGAACAAGGAGAATGGTGTAGACCTAGGTCTCCAAGAAATAGCCTATTCGTACGATCTCCAACCTTTTGGCTCAAAAAGATACCTCTTTAAGAAGAGATCAGGTAGGAATTTCCTAATGAGCACCACATCTTCGAGTGATAGGGGATGGAAAAATAGGTTTTTCTTTGTTGATAGGGCATCCATTGAAGGAGGGAATGAGGTAGCAAGCGAGTGGAACAAGGGAGGTACTTTTATTCCTAACTTTGTGATTTTTTTGTTCTTGAGACAAACTAAAATCGTAATTGCTCTTACCTTTTTTCAGATATTGATTGGGGAGAATTATTCCCACCGGCAGAAGACACATTGGCAAAAATTGACGAATTCTTCAAGCTTCCCTTGGATAAGAGATCTCCTAGGGGACTGTTGGAATCATCTCTGGTTGTTCAGGAAGATCAAAAAGCATCAACCTCCGTCGTTATTTCTACAGGTAAGCATGTTGTCCCTTTATTTTATTTCATCAATCTGGCGCATTGCATTTCTTGATATTTTTACATATGTCGATGCAGTTTCCAAACCAGTTGCCTCAGGATCAGACTTCGATCTGGATGACATCGATGCCATGTTTGGAGATACCCCTCTTAAGGTAGAGATGAAACCACCACCGGTTCCTAAGAAGATTCCTATCTTGGATGAGAGCGCTGGAATTGGCTCTAGGGTTAAGAAGAGGAAGGCAATACAAGAAGAAGTGATTGAGGTTGTTGATGTATTTGGAGGACTGCCTATGGAGGAGTTTAAGAAGAAATGTATGAGTTTCGCAGCTGGGGTAAGATGTTACTAACCAACCTTTGAACAGTCTTAAGTTTTCCTAACATCCTTTGATACTAATTTATTTATGTCACAGGCTATGGGATATGTGGAAGATCTGATAAAGGAACATGAGGTTTTTAAGAAAAAATCCAAATCAGAGGCGGCATTGGCAAAGAAGGAAAAGATTTTGTTGGAAAACAAAGTGAAGGCACATGAAAAAGTTTTGGGAGAACAGGCCAAGACGTTGGAGGATCAGGAGAATACTGTGAAGGATTTATTGAATAGTTTAGCAAAAAGTGAGGAAGATCACCTAAAGGAGATTACTGAAGTAAAAGGTTCTTGCAAATTGGCTGCTGCTAAAATTGTTTCCCAGTGTAGAATCAAGATGATAAAGGAGTTTCAGGAAGGAAAGGCTCAGAATTGGCTTCTAAACAAGGAATATGCTCATTTTTCCAAGCTAACGGGTGAACCAGTAGATGAGGGTGAGGTGTCATCAAGCCCACATGAAGCAGTTGTAAAGGAGGCGGCAGAGGTTGGAGAGGTTACTCCTAAAGCAACACTTGAGGCGGATGCCATCTGAAAAAGATAACACAAGTTTGTTTTGTTTTTTGCTGGTATTACTGGGGTAGAATCCCAAAGACAATTTTAATTTTGTTGGTTATGTAATAGGTCCATAAGAACCGAAGACAATTTCTTTTATGTGTTGGGTTGGTTCATCACTTTTGCGTTTTAGCTTTAGCAGTTTGGACGTTGGATTATTGGCTTATCTTTTAGGGATGTTCTTATGGTAGCTTTCGTAAAATTATGGTTTGGTAATTTTCAAGCATGTCAAGGCTTGGTTTGCTTTTGATGAAATTTTCTTTGGATGATCACATGTTAAGTTTGTAAGGTGACATGATAGTATGTCAAAGCAGTAGACACTTAAGATGACACGTACATGTCATAACCATAAGAATAAAACATAAGATCAATCATTTAACTGATTGGGAATGGGTAAGCTATATGAGTTTACCCATATAGGCCTACCTCACACCTCAATTAAAGAGATAACTTGAGCTCCAGGCGAAGGTGTGGTAACCTAACATCTTAAGAAAGAGGTAATTAACTCTTTAAACCTTAGAAGGGATTGTGTACCTTTACTTGAGAAGAGATGGCCAGTCTCTGACGGAGGAGAATTCGTAGTCCTCTTGAATTTGAGTACTTTCGACATGTCCCCATTTTCGTATGTCAACATCTCGCAACACAGAGACATGTTAGAGATGGATGCCAACTATGTTGACGCCCCTCCACAAATTGTGTTAGTGACATCTTAGTTTGCAGTAAAAAAGGAAAAACAGTAAATAGGGAAATGAAAGGTTACATAATAAAGGATTATCCATACCTGGGATGAGGTGAGTTTAAGGGAGGCATTGTCTAGATGTAATACCTTTTAAGGTGAATGGCGTTCCAACTTCGTGGGATCATTTGACCATCCAAAGTTGACAGACGATACGCTCCTTTGCCGGCCTGTGCATCAATTAGGTAGGGTCCTTCCCACTTTGGGGCGAGCTTGCCTGCATTGAGTTCTTTCATATTTTGGAATGCCTTTCGTAGGACTAAGTCTCCTACTTGAAACCTTCTAACCCTTACATTCTTGTTGTAAGACATGGCTACCCTTTGTTGATATGCTGCCATCCGAATTTTGGCCATGTCTCTTAGCTCATCTACAGTATCCAAGTCATGTGTCAAGACGTCCTTATTATGCTCAGATGTCATCAAGCTGTACCTGGCTATAGGTACAAGAACTTCTGCTGGAATGACTGATTCTGTTCCAAACACCATTGAATAGGGGGTCTGACCAGTAGCATTCTTAGATGTCATCCTGTCAGCCCATAAAACCATTGGTAACTCTTCTGTCCATCGTCCTTTCTTCTGGTTCAGTCTCTTTTTTAAGTTGCTTATGATTATCTTGTTGCTGGATTCTGCATGTCCATTGGCTTGAGGGTGAACAGGTGAAGATGTCACCATCTTGACTCCCCAACTCTTCAAGAAATCTTGGGTTTTCCTACTAATGAATTGGGAGCCATTATCACAAATTATCTCTGAAGGTATCCCAAATCGGCTGAATATATTTCTTTTGATGAAAGAGATAACTTCTCTGTCACGAACTTGCACGTATGCCTCAGCTTCTACCCATTTAGAAAAGTAGTCTGTCATGGCTAGTAGAAATACTCTTTCTCCTGGTGCCCTGGGTAATTTTTCTATGATGTCCATTCCCCAAACCATAAATGGCCATGTTGACAGAATAGGATGCAGCAGTTCAGCTGGTTGGTGTAAGATGTCACCATGTCGCTGACAGGAGTCACATTTCTTTGCATATTCTGCAGCGTCTCTTCGCATTGTGGGACAAAAATAGCCCATCCTCAGAGCCTTGGTATACAGACTTCTGCCCCCGGTATGATTTCCACACTGCCCTTCATGCAGCTCCTTTAGAACCTGGTTGGCTCGGTCTGCTTCTAGACATCTTAAGTAGTGACCTGCAGCAGATTTTCTAAACAGAAGGTTATTAATAAGTAAATATTTAGATACTCTTACCCTGAAGGATCTAGCATTTTTCTCCTCGGCTGGGATTGTATCATCTAAGAGATACTTGATAATGGGAGCTATCCAGGATGTTACTGCTGCAGGGTCAGGGATGTCGACATCTAGAACAAACAGCTCAAGACGATAAATTGCTAGGATGTCAACATGCACAATTGGGATACTCGTCTGTGAAATGCTTTTGAAGGCTGAACCTATGTTTGCCAGAGCATCTGACTGAGAATTTTCCTCACTTGGAATCTGCTCCAAAGTAAATGTTTTGAATTTGGCCGCCAGAATTTTAACAATTTCCAAATATGTCGTCATCTTTGCAGTTTTTGCTATGTAGGATCCGTTGTAGTGGTTAACAATTAGCAAAGAATCCATAAACACACGGATGTGCTTGACATCTAGGTCCTGGGCTACTGCTAAACCTGCAATTAATGCCTCATATTCTGCTTCATTATTAGTGGCCTTAAAACTGCAACTGATGGACTGTGGTATTATGTCCCCTTGTGGCAATTTTAGTACAACTCCTAGACCTGTACCTCTCATGTTGGAAGCACCATCTGTGTAGAGCGTCCATATTTTCAGGATGTCATCGTCTTGAAGTTGCTGAACTTCCAACTCTACTTCTTGTTGCATTGTTGGACTAAAGTCAGCCACAAATTCAGCTAGAGCTTGAGATTTTATTGCTGTTCTGGGCTCATATTTGATGTCGTAAGTGCTTAATTGTATGGACCACTTAGCCATTCGACCTGACATCTCTGGTTTTCTCATAACATTCTTAGTAGGATAGTTAGTACGCACAATTATGGTATGTGTTTCAAAATAGTGTCTTAATTTAATAGAAGCAGTTATCAAAGCCAAAATTAATTTTTGTAAATGAGAGTACCTGGTCTCTGCATCTAAAAGTGTCTTACTTATATAGTAGATGGGTTGCTGACTACCATCTCGTTCTGTCACCAAGACTGCACTTACATCGCTTTCTGATACTGCTAGGTAGATGTAAAGATGTTCGCCCTCTTGAGGTTTGGCCAATAATGGAGGTGTCGACAGGTAACTTTTGAGCTCCTGAAAGGCTTCTTCATGCTGGTCTTCCCACTGGAACTTCTTGTTCTTCCTTAGGATGTCATAGAAAGGTTTGCATCGATCCGAGGATTTTGAAATGAACCTGGTGAGTGCAGCAATCTTTCCTGTCAGCCTTTGGACGTCCTTGACAGATTGAGGTGACGACAGGTTGACAATAGCACGTATCTGTTCTGGGGCAGCTTCAATGCCTCTTTTAGTTACCATGTAACCCAAAAACTTCCCTGCCTTCATTCCAAAGTTGCATTTAGCTGGATTAAATTTCATATTGAAACAATCCAAGATGTCGAAGGCTTGAGATAGGTTGCTTATGTGATCTTCGGCTTTCTTGGATTTTACTACCATGTCGTCAATATATACTTCCATTATGTCCCCAATCTGGTCTTTGAACATTTTGTTGACGAGCCTCTGATATGTTGCACCTGCATTTTTTAGTCTAAAAGGCATAGCAATATAACAATACATACCTGTGGACGTTATGAAGGCGGTGTCCTCCTGATCAGATGGCTCCATCTGGATTTGTTTGAATCCTGAGGATGCGTCCATGAAGGTGAGGAGCTCGTGTCCGGAGGTGGCATCAACTAATGAATCTATGTGAGGCAAAGGGAAAGGATCTTTTGGACAGGCTTTATTCAAGTCGGTGAAGTCAACACAGACTCGCCATTTCCCATTCTTCTTCTCAACCACAACCACGTTTGCTGACCATCTTGGATAATCTACCTCTCGGATCATGTTGGCTTTGAGTAAGTGCTCCACTTCTTCCTTGATGATCTGGTTTCTTGTTTCTGCGAACTTTCTACGTTTCTGGTGCACTTGTTTAAAACTAGGATCAATGTTAAGTTTGTGGGTGATGACATCTTTGCTGATGCCGGTCATGTCATCATGCCTCCAAGCAAAACTCTTTACTCTGCTTCTTAATAGGTCCACAAGCTTTTCTTCTATATCTGATGGGATGTCACTGCCAATAAGTACCTTGATGTCCGGATTGGAAGGGTCTAGTAATACTTCTTTCACATCGTTCTCCCTAGCTTCCAGGACTTCACGTACTTTCCTCTGTAATTGCTATGCTTGTTTGGGAGATGTCGACGCCTTTATTGAAGTCTTATAACCTTCCTTGGCCACCTGCTGGTCACTGTATATTTTGGCGACACCCCAAGGTGTTGGGAACTTCACACACTGATGGTAAGTGGATGGTACAGCCTTCATCCCATGAATCCACGGTCTTCCAAGAATGACATTGTAGGATGTTGCACAATCAATTACACAGAACCGCTCCATGGTGTTGAGGCCTTTTGAGTAGATTGGAAGCTTTATTTCCCCCACCGTTTCTTTGACTTCGCCACTGAAGCCTACCAATACTGAGGATTTCTTGACAATCTCTGATTCTGGGATGTTCATCTCCTTGAGGGTGCTTAACATAATGAGATTGACAGAGCTATCCCCATCGACCAGGATACGCCGGATGGTACAATTGGCAATCTGCAAGGAAATAACTAGGCCATCATGATGGGGTTCCAGCAAATTATCCCGATCACTCTCATAAAAGGTGATTGGATCCTGGCAAGGTGTCGACATCCTAGGTTGTCTTTCTGGCTTCTCCTCTTTTGACTCCTTAGCATGTCTCTTTGCGGCAGAATAGGATGTGCCACAAATTTCTGAACCTCCACTAATGAAATTGATCACCTTTGTTGATGCTGGGGGAGAAACTGGTCTTTCGACTTCATGTGGAGCTTCTGCATTTTCTGCCTTCTTCTTTCTGGATCCCAGCAACTCCTTAAGATGTCCCTTCGAGAGCAAGTAACTGATCTCCTTTCTTAGTGCGATGCAATCTTCAGTAGCATGCCCAAAGTCTTCATGGTAAGCGCACCATTTTGATTTGTCACGCCATCCCGTTGTCTTATCTGTCTTCTTTGGCCATCTGGCTTTGTCCCCCAGGTTGCCCATTGCACAGAGTACATCTGAAATATCAACAGAAAAACAATAATAAAAAATGTTAGGCACATTATCACTATCTTCATCCTCACCCTCTATTGAATTAATTTTGCTGCTATCAATTCTCGGATAAGGATTGGAACGGTTGTTCCTGCGATGGGATGATTCAGTCTTCCTGTCAGGGTTGTCATATGTTGACAACTTGGATGAGGATTTCGATCTTCGCAGCTCATCTTCCTCCAATCTTATGAATCTTAGGGCCCTGCTCCTGACTTCTTTTAACCGCTTACAAGGAGTCATCACCAGATCTTGATAATACTGTGAATCCTTCTTCAGCCCCATTTTGAATGCTTCTGTGGCTGTTGACATGTCAAGATTAGGGATTTCTAACACTTCTTTGTTGAACCGGTGGACATATTCTTTCAGAGTCTCATTAGGCTGCTGGGTCACATTGTAGAGGTCACTTGTCAGCTTCTCAAATTGTCGACTGCATGAGAACTGGTTATAGAACATGTTGATAAGTTGGGCGTATGAACCAATTGAACCTAGGGGCTGCCTAATCAGCAATTTGAGAGCTGGTCCAACCAAGGTCGATCCAAATCCTCTGCACAAGCAAGCCTCCCTGAATTGAAGCGGAATATGGACTATGTCCATCTTTTCTTGATAGTGGGCAACATACTCCTCTGGATCTGTGCTGCCGTCATACAACTTCATGGATGGAACATTGAAACGCTTCAGGATGTCGACATTTGCAATTGCTGGGACAAACCGGGATTGATTGTAACAGTTCTGAGTTACTGGTTGGATTGGAGGAGTTATGCCTGGCACGTTCATTATCAATTCCCTGAGATCCTGCATCTGTTTGGCTAGTGGGTTTCCTGCAAAAGGGTCAGCCATAGGAATACGATTGAAATTATTATTATTGAAAAGATTATTTAGCAAACCAGAGTTGTCCGTGGTAGTTGTGACAGTGGTGTTGTCAATGAATGGGATGAACTGGGTGAATCCTGCTGAAGGTGGCGTCATTAGGGTGTCCCCGGGCAAAGATGTCGACATCATTAAGGATGCCAGCTGATGAGTTTGAGGCGGACTACCCATTGGGATAAATTCACTTTGAAGCGTAGATCCTTCGGTGTTGTCGAAGTTGAGGTTCCTTGCACGCAATGGTGAGATGCTTTCAAGCCATTAAGCGATGAGCTATTGATTCCTCTGCATCTTGATCATGGAATTGGCCAACACCTTGGAATTGCTATCTTGTTGATCCAACCTCTGATTCAACCTGGTCAGGATACACCGGATGTCAGCATCTACATTGGAAGAGGTTGCTTCCTTTTGTGGAGTCTTTGTAGGTTGAGTTTGCTGAGGTCCCGTCTGAGGAGGTGGCGGCAATAAGCTGGTTCTACCTCCTGATGTTGGAGTGACGGCGGGACCCTTGCCGGGGGCGGACACATTGGGAGGTGCAGACATGATGAATTTGCTTAGGAAATGATCCAAATAACCGATAAACCACGCGGCCCCTCGGTGGGTGCCAAATTGTTTTGGTAGAAAAAACAATAATGTTGAATCTTAACTTAGACAATTGTGTGGATTAAGCAACTAGGAGGGGACTATGGAATTCAATTAAATGGAATAAAGACATGAAATGAAAAAGTGACACCAAGAGTTGTTAACGAGGAAAACCTTAGAGATAATAATCGCTTCGGAAAAAACCCCGGGAGTTAGGTCTCCAACCTTAAAAGTTTCACTATGATAATTGGGATTACAACTGCGGAAGATGATGGAGAGGATTACAAATGGTGTGTGCGTAGTGTGTGTAAAGGAATGTGTCATTTTCCATCTCCATCTCCCCTTAAATAAGATTACTATCAACGGGTAAGAAGTAGTTCCTAAAATCTCGGCATCTAAGGTTATCCCTCCAACGTCCATAAGACCGAGTCCACTTTGCCGTTTGAAGAGGGGTTGAACGTGTTTGGAAATATCCCGCGTTTATCTCTCTTATTTGCTGTAAAATTATAATAAAGATATTAAAAGAAAACAAATAAGTAAATATTAAATAATACTTACAGTGAAATAACATCGTGAGATGCAGGAGCAACTGAAGATGTCACCATGCTGAAAAATACCCACAACACCAGTTATAGGAAAATGGAAGAATTAGTAAGATTTAATGTTGTTAAACACATGTCCAAACTTGACTTTAAACAAACAAGTATATGTGGAAGCAAACAAACCAAAGCTACTCACAAAAAGGTTGATCAAAGTTCTACTTCTGAGATATTGGAATTAATCCATGCTGACCTTATGGGACCTATTGAGGTTGAAAGCATATGTAGAAATAAATACTCATTTGTTTGTGTAGATGATTTCTCTAGGTATATTTGGGTTCTATATTTAAAAGAGAAATCTGATGCACTTGTATTGTTTAAAGTTTGGTATAAAAAGGTCAAAAACCTATATGGTAAGAAAGTGATTAAAATTCGATCTGATCATGAGACTGAATATGAGAACACCTTGTTCTCTAAATTTTGTGACTCAAAAGGAATAACCCATGATTTTTTAGCCCCTAAAACTCCTCAACAAAATGGGGTGGCTGAAAGAAAGAATCGTACTTTGCAAGAGATGGCTCGTGTCATGCTTAGTTCTATGAATATCTCTAAACGATTCTGGGCTGAGGCACTTAGCACGGCGTGTCACATAGAAAATAGAGTCTACTTGAGGGTTGGGTCTACCATGACTTCTTATGAAATACTTCTTGATAAAAAACCTACTCTCAAGTACTTTCATGTTTTTGGATGCATATGTTATGTTCTGAATGAAAGAGACTATCCGTCTAATTTGACTCTAAGAATAATAAGGCTATATTCCTAAGGTATTCCACAAATAGCCGTGCTTATAGGGTTTATAACCTTAGAACCAATACTGTTATGGAGTCTATTAATGTCACTTTTGATGATACTGCTGATTTGAATCTAAAAAATCTTGAAGATGATGTCTCAGGTTGCGTGGAAATGATGGAAGTCACCCAAAATACGGTGGCTGGGCGCAAAACGAGTTACGAGAAAGATGATGCGAGGTCTGGTGTGATCACATCACCGCCTACATCGGGACCGAGATGAGTCTACATCAAATTCGAGAAAATTTGTCAAACGATTCGGGATTTGTATAGAAGGGAACACAGACGAGAATTAGAGACATACCTAGCAGGATTCAAAAGAATCATCCAATCACCCAAGTGATTTGTAACGACCCTAACCCTAGGCACTATTTTAGTATCACATTATATGACTTTTATATTAATTGTTGACTTTATGTGCTTTTAATATTATTGTTAATATTATGTGTTCATTTTATATACTTGATTTCTTATATTAGGATGAAATGATTGGGAAATAAAATAATGTTCTTGGGAGAAGTATAATAATAGAAACGGATAAATAAATAAAATGAGAGTAGTTAGACTTTAATTGTGTAGAGGAAAGAAGTAAAGGGTTGAAGTTCTTTCTTTAAACATTAGGGGCTTTAGTGTAGATTTTTTGAAAGCCTTTAATCAATTGTTATGGGGGGCCATGCCCTTTCCCCCTTAATTCCCTCATCTTCCTTTCCTTAGTCAAAGATCACAACACCCCTCCCATACTCCTCCACCCTCCCCAAATTCCCTCATCATTCTTCTTACTTCCTCCAAAGAACTCCCATGGAAGCTTTCTTGAAACTCCATTTTCCAAGTTCCTAGAACCTTCATTTCTCCTTCATTTTCAAATTCAATTGTACTTTTGTGCTTGGAGCATCTAGGGGAATTAATCAAGCTAAGAAGATCATCATTTCATTCTAAAATTCTAAGGTAAGTTATTATGACTTCCTTCTAAATATTGTTCACTTTATGTGTTAATGAATATTTTGTGAAAAGAAAATGATTGTGATATTTTTGAATAAGGTTATTTGAGTAAAATGGGTTAATTAAGGATAAATTGATTTTTAGTATGAAATGGGGGTTTAAGTTGGAAGAATGAGTGTATAAGAAATGTAAAAGGTTAATGACTTAATGGAGTTCTTGTATGTAGTTATGTTCATCTTACTTTGATTTGGGAGATGTAAGGAGTATATCTCATTTGGAGTAGAAAGAAGTAGAAAAAGGACTTGTTATACTTTTAATGTTGTGAGTTATTATGATCTTTTCTCCTATTTAATGTTCATGAACTATTGGGTGTTGTTATTTTTATTAATGGTTAATTGATGCTTAGGAAACCTTCTTGGAGTTGATAAATGGATTAATAATAAAGAATGATGTGGTTTAAGGAAGTTTATCAAGAGTGTAAGAAATGGGTGGAGTTAGTTTTAGAGAATTAAACTTGAAATGTGTTGGTGAAATGGGTTGGAAATCTTGTGGTAAATAATCTAGGTTTATGTTATTTTGGGTTTAAATGATTTAGGATGAGGTTTGTAAAGTTAGGGAATTCTTTTGGTGATCATGAAATTAAGGAAGATTTAAAAAGGGAAAAGAACCTAAGTAAAAAGGGGTTTGAAATCTGAGCTTGCTGGAAAAGGGTCTTGGGCGGTCGCCCAAGGGGTGGTGAGAGGCCGCCCATGTGGGCAGTAACTTGTGTTCCTTTTGAACTTCACTTGGGCGGTCGCCCAAGTGACATGGGCGGTCGCCCATGTCACCAGAACTTCCCCAATTTCCTTTCTTGTTGATTTTCACCAATAACCTCGTGGCATGACTCCCAACCATTATAAATTAGTAGAACCTAATCCAACCCGGATAGGAATTAATCCTTTTTAACCTAAGTTAAAGTAGAATACCTTGGCTAGGCCATGATGTCTTATTTGGTCAAAATGGAATTGTGGGAGTAGTTAAATATTGTTCGGTAAATGGTGGATAAGCTTGATTCGTAACTTCACCAAAGTGGTTCAAACTTGGGAAGTAGGTCTTACACTTTTATTAAGATTATTCAAGGTTGAGTAATGACTTCGTAGAAATGATTTATGGTTCAGGGTAGCCTTACTTGCTCCCATACCTTGGTGATTCGTTGAATAGTGTAGAGACTATAATTACACTATTGTGTTGGTTAGGAATGTATATGTGTTACATCATTGTACAGTATTTCCCGTGTGGATTATTTGGCATATTGATATAATGTATCCAAATTGTGGATTATCTGGCATGTTGATATTATTGTATCCCGAGTAGGGATTAATTGGTACATTGTTATGTTGCATCTCAAGTGTGGATTATTTGGCTATATGGATACCTTACTTGAATTCATATTCATTGATGGATTATGCATAGTGTATTAAATGAATGTCGCACTATGGTATTGATTTAACATGAGTATATTTTACCATGTTGTTATATTATTATCCCTTTTGTGGATTTATTTCAAGTATCTATTATGTGCTTGAACGTGTATATTAGATTCAGGGGTATAATGGAATTCAATCAATTATTGATTTGTTCTATAAGTGATTGAAGGTTCATTATACCTGTGACCGGCCCCTCTGTGGCCACAGAGTGGGATGTGCTAGCGACTGTATTGAGCCAGAAGCCTTACAGACCGCTGCGATTTGGTGATTAGGTGGAATGCTTCTGTATTAAGCCAAAAGCTTTACAGTTAGCGCTGATATTATATGATACTCTGAATAAGGGTCATATAAGTATCCTATTTTCTTATATGGATCTCTGGAGTATGAGTCCTATAAGCGGTGAAGGTGCATGGGGGCAATTCACCAAAGAGAGGAGTTTTACTCCCACGTTGTACGACTTATTGTTCAGACGGGAAAGGTAAAATGAGGTAACGTAAGTGTGATGATGTGTGAATGTATCGAAAATTTTCCCATTTTTGTTTGAAAAAATCAACGAAACGGAGTCGCCACGCCATTTTAATTTTGAGGCCCAAAACTTTGAAAAAAGCCCGAGATCAGAGATTTAGGTTCGGAGGTCATGTTACACGCCGGGAAGGACGTTAGTGTGCACCCGGAATGCCTCGTAAAACGAGTCTTCCAAGCTGAAAATCATTTGTGTGTGTGTGTGTGTGTTTTGGCCAAAATACTTTGAAACTCAGAAAAGTAAAAATAGGGATATCTTTTCAAGACTTTAAACTGATCCCATGATTTTTTGGGGGATTTTTGGATTGAGATTTGGTACTCAAAAGACCTTTTGAAGTTGAGAGCCATTTCTGCCAGAATGAAAAAGGCAGTGGACCTTTGATTTTGAAATGGATTCAAGGGTCTTAAAACTTCATAATCTGGATAAACTCAGAGAATGAAAGTTGTTCTAGACACCTTAAATAAGGTTTGTGCGAAGGAATTTTCCATTTTGGAGAAGATTTGAGGGGTCAAAACCTTCTGGAAACCTCAGATATGAGATCTGGATTCCCAGAAGCTGATGAACTAGCCTCTGAAAGAAAATTTGAAAAGAGGAGTTTTACTCACCCAAAAAATAAAGTAAAAATATGTATGGAAAGCTCTGGATGTTGGCTACAAATAGTGTTTTGTAGTCAACACCAAATTCCAAGTTCATCTGTGTCCAAAAATTAAGACCATGGACTGAGGTCTGGGAAAATTGCTACTGGACAGCAACTTCCCAAGAAGGAGAATATGATTTTAAAGGGGGTTTTGCATCCATGCTTGTCCCCATTTCCCTAGGTTTTGGTTAGTGATCACTAGACATTTTAGTGGTGAATCAACTATACCAAACCATCCTTGGGGTACATTAGGACTAAGCATTTCATTTGCTTGGGAAGGGGATTTTTATCCTTTGAAAATGAGATTTTATGCTTGAAAATGGTTTTTAGGATTTTGAAAATGAGTTTTCTTTGAAAGAAAGTAAGAGAACTTGAAAATAATGTTGATCTTTGTAGAAGATCATCCATGGAGATGGTCTTCCATGGTGATCTTCTTAGATCTAAAGCAAGAAGATGAAGGAACTACATTTTGTAGTTTGAAGATGCATGCATGGATGAGATTTAGGGTTAGGAGAAGGAGGGTTTACCAATCTTCCTTGTGTTCTTGAGTGTTTGGCTTGAGTGTATGAGTGTTTGGGGCTTTAATATGAGAGTGAGTGGATGAGTATGAATTGGGAAAGATTGGAGAGAAAATGGTGACAATTCAAGTGAATTCTCCTTGTTTTCTCTCTATATTTCGCCGGAGGTTCGGTGCAAAATGTGTTGTGGCTCCTCATTTTTGTACTTGGAGGGCTCAATTTATAGCCCTCTGAGATGACAAACTCATCCGCGCGGATGGGAACTCTCGGCGTGCTTTGTTCATTAAATGCGGCTCCGGCTTTGGACAAGAGGAATATTTCTTTTTGAAATTCAAATTAGGCGACAGATTTATGTTTCCGGCATTTCTATTTATGGTTTTCTTCTTTTGTTTTCTTTTTTGAGATTCTTTTTAAGGTTTAACCTTAAATAACAATGCCCATTTTACCCTCACTTTGTTATAAAAGGTTAGGATAGTTAGGAATTGTTAGAAATGTTATAACTTTCGTTAATTTTCTAACGAAAATTCTAACAAGCTCAAATTGGAGCACTTACAGTAGCCCCTCGGCGACGGCGCTTTCGAAGGAAGCGGGGTCGTCGATAAGAGTAAGGCTCCATATTTGGCAGGATGATCGAGTGATCGGGTGGCTGAACCTAGCGATAGGCTACCTACGTATCCCGAATGGGAATCAAGCCGATCGTAGTTCGGGTCTTTGACCACGGAGATGATGGCGTTTTAGGTGCCTCGAACGATGAGCGAGTTACGCAGTCAGTTCTTTGGAAAGAAACTCTGCGGGGATAAGAGATGACCATTTTCGGTCTGATGGTTATCCGCTCGGCTGGGGATAGGAATGACCATTTTCGGTCTCTGCTGGGGATGATTGCGACTTATAGCTTTCCTAGTGATAGCGTCTTAGGTGCCTCAAACCTTGGAGATGGCGTTTTAGGTGCCTCGAACCTTGAAGATGATGGCGTTTTAGGTGCCTTGAACCTTGATGATGATGGCTTTTTAGGTGCCTCGGACCTTGGAGATGGTGTTTTAGGTGCCTCGAACCTTGATGATGATGGCTTTTTAGGTGCCTCGGACCTTAATTTGAAATGGCCTTTCGGTGGACTTTGTCTGCTGCCGAAGGAGAGGGTGACCGTTTTGGTCGGAATTTGGACCTAATGATAGGCTACCTACGTATCCCTAGTGGGAATCAAGCCCTTTCGTAGTTCGAGTACTACTCGAGATTCCGTTGGCTTTTGGGATTCCGTTAACTTTCTTTGGGGATTTCGTTAGCCTTTCTTTGGGGAAAATCGAGACGTATTCGTGCAGGAAATCGGTCTTACGTTTGACTGCCGTTGGATGATTTTGATGAGAGATACGGGATCTCGTTATCTTTCTCGGGGAAATCGGTCTTACGTTTGACTGCCGGGGGTGATTTTGATGAAAGATACGGGATCCGTTATCTTTCTCGGGGCACTCGGTCTTACGTTTTACTGCCGGGAAGGATTTTGATGAAAGATACGGGATCTCGTTATCTTTCTCAGGGAGATCGGTCTTACGTTTGACTGCCGGGAAAGGATTTTGATGAAAGATATGGGATCTCGTTATCTTTCTCAGGGAAGATCGGACTTACGTTTCTTGCTTAGGGAAGGTTTTGATGAAAGATACGGGATCCGTTATCTTTCTCGGGGCACTCGGTCTTACGTTTGGCTAGGGAAAGATTTTGATGAAAGATACGGGATCTCGTTATCTTTCTCGGGGAGATCGGACTTACGTTTGACTGCCGTTTGATTTTGATGAAAGATACGGGATCCGTTATCTTTCTCGGGGAGATCGGACTTACGTTTGACTGCCGGGAAAGATTTTGATGAAAGATACGGGATATCGTTATCTTTCTCGGGGAGATCGGACTTACGTTTTACTGCCGGGGAATAATTTTGATGAAAGATACGGGATCTCGTTATCTTTCTCGGGGCACTCGGTCTTACGTTTGACTGCCGGGAATGATTTTGATGAAAGATACGGGATCTCGTTATCTTTCTCGAGGAAATCGGTCTTACGTTTGACTGCCGGGAAAGATTTTGATGAAAGATACGGGATATCGTTATCTTTCTCGGGGCACTCGGTCTTACGTTTTACTGCCGGGAAAGATTTTCTTGACAAGGGGCTGACTTTGGTTAACTTCGTTAACTTTGTCAAGTTGGGGACTGAATTGCAGAGTCCTGAAATTTTAAGGGGCAAAAGGGTCATTTTGACCCTTGCAATCCTATCCGCGCGGATAGGAGCTGAAAGTCAGGGGTATTAATTAGGGCCAACGCCCTTTTCTTCTTCCCCATTCAGTTTTTGAAACAGACGAGAGAGAGAGAGAAAAAACCGAGGAGAAGCCATTGTTGGCCAAGAAAAGCTTCAAAAATCTTCCGATTTCTTCGATTTTTTGAGCAATGGAACACGGGGAAGGCGCTTTTCAAGGCTAAGGACGTGGCCCGGTAGCGGAGAGACGATTGGAGCTCGTCCGGATGAGGAGGCATTACAATCTTTCGCAATCGATTGCGGAGGAGCCCTACCCCGATGCTTGGCAACATTGGGCTTCGGATTCGAATCTCCGAACGGTATACTTTGAAACCCTTTGATCCCTTTGTTGATTTCTTGTTTGAAATTTGAATTTTAGGTGATTTTTGAATTTTTTTTTTTTGAAATTGAATATTGATGTTCATTGTCTTTGAATCTTGATGATTATGTGAGTAACCCAAAATGTGCATTTTGCTTGGGAAAAAGAATTGGCATTTTCGCCATTTTTTTTTTAAATTCGAAAATTGCATGTGAAAATTCGAAAATTGTGATTTTTTTTTTTGAAATTGAATATTGCATGTTGATGATGATGATTTTTTTTTTTTTTTGAAATTGAATATTGATATTGATGAATGATGCAATGCATGCATTTTGTTTGGAAAGAATGGGCATTTTGCCAATATGGGATGTATGTATGTTTAGGATATATTTTTTTTTGAAAAGTGGGACGGATTTTTCCTCCCGTTGCATGTAAGATGGATGATATGCATGTATGCAATTTTTTTTTGAGATGATGGATGGTATGCATGTTATTTTATGAAAATGGGACGGAGTTTTTACTTCCGTAGGAATGCATCTTTTTTTTTTGATGAATGCATTGGGACTTTCTTTGAAAAGCTTGTTTTCTTTTATGCGAGAAAAATGGGGCTATGCTCATTGTATCTTTGTTATCTTTGTCGAAATATTTTTTTTTAATGCATGTGTATGCTTTCTTTTTTTTTTGTGTAAATGCAAATGCAATTTTTTTTTTTGACATTTTCTCTCTTTTTTTTTTTTTTTTTTACGGGGCGGAAATCGTTTTGTGACGGGCCGGTGAACAAAATGAAGACTCGAGGATCGGTGGAGTCCGTGATTGACTTGTGGGATCGGCTTCGGATGCGGGCCGAGGAGCTTTGCCGAGTCCGAGGCAGTTGTTGTTGAGACGGGGCTTTGGGAGTTTGTCGAGTGCTTGAGGGGGTGGTCAAGTTCCCTAAGAGCAAGGGCTTGATGTTTGCTGCGGCGCGGCATTGGTGGGGACGCGACCCACACCTTTCACTTCTTCGGGGCGAGGCTACGGTTACGCCCTCCGATCGGCTGCGATTACGGGCTGTCCTTTAATGGACGCGGCATTGAGTGGCGGGATGGCTACGGCGATGCGTCTGCGAGCTCTTACGGGATTTTCCCTATTCCCAAAAGGGGATGGGGATGGAGTATGCCGTGGTCTACGGTAAGATTGTGGAGACCATCGTGAGCGAGTTTGGGGAGGAGGAGGATAGGCGCCGTCGGATCGCTAGGGCCTTCTTGTGGTTTGCCTTTTCGAGCACCCTCTTTGGGCATCTTGAGGGACGGCGATCTTTGCCTTGTTGAGGTCCTTGGAGGACATGGAGACGGCCGGGAGATGTCTCGTGGGGAGAGGCCGGGGTGGCGGAGCTTTATTTTGCTCTCGATAGGTGGCCAGGAAGAGCTGTGAGCTCTTTGTCTTGCTTTGAGTTTGCCCTGGAGGTATAAGCTCTCTTTTTGCTTTCCCTCTTTTTTTTTTTTTTTTTTTGAGCACGCACTTTTCTTTTGCCTTTGGATTGATTGGATTTTTACCTTTCGCGGTATGGGCGTTGGAGTTTTTCACGTCACGGTGTGGCGGCGGCCGGCGGAGTACGTCGGGCGTATCCGGCCATGCGGTCTTGGTCAAGCATGCCGGGAGAAGATAAGCTCCGGGGCGTACGACTCTCGAGTACGCGGATTGCCTTCCTTTGACGGAGGCCGAGACAGGATGAGGGGATGATATTCTTCCCACAGGATCGCTTTGAGGTGGCGCAGTGAAGGGCGAGATACGGGTGTGCGGCGGAGGATTTTGAGAGGTCGACTGCGATGCATATTATACGGGAGAGAGGGTGACGCGCCGGCATGGCGTGAACTCGCCTTTGAGGACACCGGTGGAGCCTCCCGCCGATATGATGCACCCGGCGATCGGTCCGTGACTGGGATGATTACCGAGCCGGCCGGCACTTCTCGGATTTCGTGGCGATTGAGCCATATGCGACATTCGTCTTGAGGAGGCGAGGATGCCTCGGGTTTTGGATAGGGAGGGGCTTGGGATCCCGCGGTACCCTCGGACGGATTTTTCCTATATCCCGGGATGGGGTCAGATTGAGGGTGCGAATCCCTCGGCCGGCGACTTCCACGAGCTTTCCGGCCTCGTCGGAGTATGAAAGGTATGGCTTTTTACGCTTTCCCTCTTCTTTTCTTTCTTTTGTTTCATCATCTTTAGCATCACCTCTTTTTTTTTTTTTTTGACGCTTTTGCTTTTGTGCGGTTTTCGGAGGTGGTCGTCGAGAAGGCGACGAAGCAAGTGATCGAGCCAAGAGATTCATCGGGAGGATGGTCGCTTGCGGGGCTCCTCGAGGCTAGAGCGAGGCGACCACGGCCGGCGCTGTCGAGACGGGAGGCTTCCCTATTCGCTCGAGACTTCTTCGAGACTCCTTTGTCTCCTCTCCTTGATCCCAGCGGTGCGCCTTCGGATCACGTCATTCTCGGGGATCCACACGGGCGGGGACACGTTTGGCGGCATGGCGGGTCGTCTTCGTACGTCCGGGAGTCAGACGCCTTCACCTTCGGATACGATTTTTCGCGAGATCTCGGCTTGCCCTATCGGAGCGTGCCGGTTGGTCTGATGAGCCTCTTTACGGAGACGAGGACGATTGAGCCCGAGATTTTCGGGGCTCTGAGGAGGCGGGCCCGAGTCGCAAGAGGGCCGGGCGAGACATCGGGCTGGAGACTACGATTGATTTTTTTTTTTTTTTTTGAGATTTGAGATTGAGATTTAGATTTGTACAGCTTATGCACATTTTTTCTTTTTTTTGGGATGTAATAATCTAGGATTTTATTTATGTTTGTTTGTTTTTTTTTTTTTTTATGCACACTCTTTTTTTTTTTGGAATGTAATAATTTAGGATTTTATTTTATGAATGTAATGCAATATGAATGCGGTGTTGCATGAGCCTTGGTTTTTTTTTTTTGCAAGGGTGTTTGGTATATGGGTGGTTTGGGGAGGGTTTTTTTTTTTTTTGCACGGGTTTCGAGCAACGCGGAATGAGAATATTCCTCTTTTGATGTAGCGACTTGGGCATTGCAGATTTTTTTTGTGACAATCATGTCCATGAGGATAGGGTCAAGATCGACAATTGTCATTTAATTTCGGTGGTTGGATATGGTCTTGCTTTATTTCAAATTCAAATATCCTCTTCAACCTCCGGTCAAATAGCCATTTCGGGGAGAGAAGAGAAAAAACCATGGAAAACTTTAGGCCAAAAGTTCCATCAAAATTGTCCAAAGAAAGGCAAATTTTGTTCTTTGAAAAGTTCAAGGAGTGGTGTAGGGAGATTATGCACGGGAGAAGATCATTCTTTGAAGAAAGGTACAAGATACGATGCTTGTGGTCTCTCAAGGAATTGATTCCGGATTATGAGCTCTTAAGAGCTTCTTCTTCGTTTTGGGATACTAGAAGGCATGTCTTTTGCCTTTCCTTCAACGAGATTGTTCCATTGTCGAAGAATTTCGGGCCTTGCTTGGAGGTCGGAGGTGGAAGAGATAGCGGTTTCCTTGCTGGAGGGGCTTCTTTTCTTTGACAGATTGTGCGTCCTCCTTCATCTTTCCCCAGGAGGAAGCGCAAGGTATGATCCGCGGTCCCGATCAGTTCGATATTTCCGGTCTGCCCGGCAGATTTAGGGGCCTCGGTTTGGTAGATGATGACTATTGGGATGCCTTTGCACTTTGTATGTTTGGCACCTGTTCATGATCTATTCCTTTGGGATTTGCCATCGGTCTCTGCTAGATGTTGTCGTTCCCTTTGTCGCACAGGCGAGAGATGTCGTTCCTTTGATTACAGGGAGACTTTTCATGCTCTCGACAGATTAGCTACCGGAAGGCGGTATATGCGCGGGGCGGCCCGTTCCTCTTGACCCTGTGGGCGATGGAGCGTTTGGGGGTTCTTCGGGAAACCTGCGATATGATCGAGCCTTGGACTTTTGCCGGGAGAGGTGTTGATGTAGATTTTGATGATCGGGGCTCGTGGGAGGCGTTGGATGGCGGAGTCGCGGGCGAAGATATCGAGATGGTCGGTGCCTCATTGGCGGGTGGAGACTCGCGAGTTGTAAGTACCCAAATCGGCTCATGCCTTAGGTTAAATTTCCCGGCAATTTCGGTAAGTTTTCCGGTAATTCCCAGACCTTCCTAGTGTTAGGAAGCATTCCGGAGCTGTTTTTAATTAAATAAAGGCTGAAGGGAATCCTTCCTAATTAAGAAACACGTTTTCTTAATTAGGAGGGAAGGTTCTAGAATAATGCCACCTTGCATGGTTCTAGAATGCTTTGAGTCACAATGGATAAGCCCGCACGGTTGCATTAGCTGTTGCCTCGACCGCACGGCTTCATTAGCCTTATCCAGGCCTATAAATAGAGGCCCTCCTCTACCCATTTCAACAACAACAACAAACATACAATCCATAGCAATACAATCGGTCGCTCCCAAGACGTGAAGAACACCCTTGAAGGCTCAAGAAGGCGAAGAAGAAGCTCAGAAGCCATCTCCCTCCTCCTTGAAGACCCAAGACGAACCTCTCCTCCTAGCTCCGTCCGAAGAAGCGAAGGAAACGATTGGTAACCTCGCACGCCCTAACCTTGCATTTTAATTGATATACTTGCTCATTGCATTCATATATCTTGCTTGGGACTTGGCATTTATTCATAAAGATCATTTCTTTATCACCCCTTCCCCTTTTGCATGCATTAAGACCTCATTTGTCATAAAAATGTAGTCTTTTTCATAAAGGTGCATCCTTTGCACCTAAAACCCCCATTTTCAATAAAAATGTCATTTTTATGCATCATTTGCATATAAAAATCCAAATCTTTTCAATAAAAATGCATCCTTTGCATTCAAAAACCTTTTCTAATGCATCATTTGCATAAAAATCCTATCTTTATGCATCATTTGCAATAAAGATCCTTTCTTTCAATCAAAAAGCATCATTTGCTAAAACATAAAAATGTCATCTTTTCATTAAAGAGTCATTTTCATCATGCATTCCCCCTTTCCCCAACCTTGGAACGGACCGGTGTAAAAGTTCTCATCTTTGCATCGTTCCTTCCATTAAAGGTTCATGATTTCTTTAGGAAAAGGATAACCTTGAACCCTATATCTCCGATTATCGCTTAAGAATGAGTATGAAGCCTCTATACGAGCTCGACCGTCTTAAAGCGTAGGATTGATGGGCTAAGGACATTCCTTCCTAAAGAACCTCATCTTTGACCACAAAGAGAGTCATTCTCTCGATCACGCAAGTCCCGAGGTTTAAAATGCGATGATCACAAGTCGCAAGATGAGGACGGGATCATAATCCCGAATACATAAAATTCCAAGGAATCGGCGACAACCAACAAATGGTTTGTACGTCAGGAAGACGACTTAGGACATTCCCCCTTTATTTTCAAACACATGCACACAAGAAAGCACGCAAGCAAGCACGATTAATGAAATCTTGGGAGACTTGCTCCGGCAAGGCACTTTGGGTGAACGCCAAGACGTTCTTCCCGAGGGTAACTTAACCTCCGAACCCATAAAACAACCTTTTTTCAAAGTTTTGAGGTAATCAAAATGGCGTGGCGACTCCGTTTTCAAATAACTCGGATGTCTTCAAACTCGCGTGAATCCAACAAACAAAAATTTGGGCACCACATTCACGGTTTGGCGACTCATTGGGGAAATCCCAAAGGAGAAAAGCTTTTATTTTCAAAACAAAAATCGATACTCGGTATATAGGTGGAAACCACTTACCCTTCTGTACACTCACGACGTGGGAGTTGGGATAACCGGTGGTTTAACAATCCACGTACCAGTATCCCTTTTCGAAAAACAATTTTGAAAAAAATAAGAAAGCTTTTCCCTTTGAGCGGGTTAGACTCCCATCGCCGATTTCATTAATCATGCTTGCTTTCTTTACCATGCATTGCATCATTTGCATCTTGGAACCTGTGCATACTTTGAAACGGGAAACAACCCGAAAAATAGCAAAAGGAGTGGAACACTGGAAAATTGATCCATGCGGTCGTACGGCTCAATCCTCATTGGATTCGACCGGGCGACCTCGGTGGCAATTCCACCGGGAAAAATCATGGTTAATCTGGCGAGTCCTAGCGGCTTGGGGCTACTCGGCTCCATGGCTGGCCAGGGCTCCCGAGAAAATTTACGTGCTTATGTGTTGCATTCTTCCCCGATCCAGAAAATCATTCCTTTAAAACACATTTATGAAAATCTCTGTTTTAACTCAAAAAGGAACATTTTTAGGAGACCGCACACTACGCGCACTTTGATATATCTGTACACTTTTGCACGCACGTCCTTGAGCAGGGTGGTTCAGTGCGATCACGGACGGCCTTACGATGCTCCGGGCGCGCACGGAATCATCCCAACCTCCCCATGGCGGCCGGTGTCGACCAATGCACGGTCCGTGTCACACGTTTCAAAAAACCGTGACTTTTGGTTGGTTTTTGGTCTAGTCCGTGTCATATAGCCCGGTTGCATACCCACGTAAAGGTCGAAGCCTTAGCTCATAACGGAAGCCAAGATTTTCGCTCAAGCGAAATTTTGCCGAAATTCCGACAAGGAAAAAATCGGTGGGATCTTGACTCCGACATTGACTATTGACCTTGACCCGCACGGAATGCGTAAGAGTCAAGATCGAGTCTTTGCCAAAATCAAAAGATCTTTCGCTCAAGCGAAGCTACTGCCAAAATTCCGACAAGGAAAAATTGGCAAGATCTTGGCCGGCATTGACTTCGATTTCGACTCACGCCTTTGCGTATGCAACGAAGTTCAATGTGACCTTTGTGTCATCCGGCTTTGCCGCCCGACCCATGCCTATTATTCTCTCGGACATTACCGAAGGTCAAAAACCGTCATTCGCTCAAGCGAAACTCTGTCAAAGATCCGTCGAGGCGAGAGACGAGACTTTCCGGTATTGCCTTGACTATAATCCGCATCGCTCGTGCGTTGAAAGGTCCTATGACCCGCTAGACCCGATAGGAGCGTTCTTTACTCTCGGTCGGTGGGATCCGCGTGCCCTATAGGACCCTCGCCGGCTGTCCACCACAGGGAGGTCGAAATACGGGTGGAATACGAGGGGCTTATAGACGTAGTGACGGAACCCGGCGATCCGGGATCTAGAGTAGTTGTGAAAAAAGAAGGGCGGAACCCCTTTTCCAACCAAATAGATATTAATAAAAGACAACATTGTTTTAAGTAAACTTGAAGATTCTAATTTGCATATTGCACGAGCCTTGACTAAACACCTACCCAGTCTAAACCTTTCCTATCCCTTTCCGCGGCGAGAAAGAAGTGGGTGAGAACAGGGTCGGCGACTTGTTAGCGCGAGAATCCTCGGAGCGGTTCGCGAGAATCCTCGGTTTCGAGAGTCGAGAATGGCCGATTTGTGAGAACGATCTTTGGTTTGGGTAACCGAGATGACTAGGGAAGAAGAGCTAGCCTATAACCAATGCCCTCCCCCATCTTCATATAACCCATTGCAAAGCTGTCCCTTATCGGTCTCCTCCAATACCTCAAGTTGTTAGGGTCCCGACACCCTCACTTCCTCTGCATCCCCCCTGGACCCTTTTCCTCCTTTCGGCTGAGCCAAATTTCCCTACCTTGGAATCCCGGTGCCGGTTTGACCTTTCCAATTTTGTCAACGCATGTGAATTTGCCTACCTCTCGAGACGGCTACGGCGAAGAGTCGATCGGGAATGAGAATAGGAATGGGTGGATTTACGGTGATGATGACGATTCGGTAGAAGGAATGGACTTGGAGCCAACGGAAGTGAAACCCGAAGGGCAAGATGAGGTAGAAAACCACGGACTGGAATAGGGGATGAAATCACCTCAAAGTGTGTCTGCGGCCTATGCAAAGGCTCGGAGAAGGATGCTAGCTTAGATGAGGCGGTGTATGAGTCCTATATCCTAGAGTTCAATACTCCGTACAAGGACTTGGTTGGTGAATGGAGGAACTTGATCGAAGCTCTAGCCAAAAGAGGTAAATGGGCTCCTCCCACCGATCTAGAACACGTAAGCGTCGCCAGAAGCCAAACTCTCATCGGGAAGGGTAGATTCTATCACGGTGTTAGTAGTCACTCCTGAAACTTGGTGCGAAGAAGAATGTATGGATGCCTTGGAAAGAGTCACGAGTTTAGAGGCGACCCCGAGTCCCTTTATGTCCTACGATGATAATGATGTTTTCTGGTAATCCCTAAGCCCGAGGAAGAGTACGAGATACCCCTCATATGGCGTCAAGTATCCCGACCTGCTTTTGCCCTCATTGGTCATAAGAGCCAAGGCGAAAGTTCCCACGAGAGCCTCTTTGTAATGACAGCGATGAAGACACGGTCGAAGTGCCGGAAGGGACGGTTGAGGAGTGGTTAGCCCGAAGCCAAAAGCCCGGAAAATCTCACGACGGTAAGGAAAAGGAACCCGCCATGAGGTTTGACCCCACGAAGTCCTTATTGATGATGGAATTTCCCATTTCGAGAAAATGTTTAGCCAACGTCAAAGATGCGCGTCAAAGGTTGACCCCTAGGGAAAGAAGGGACATGCTTGACGGTGATGAGGAATGTGATCCCACTCTGTTGAAGAAGTTGCTAGGTTCGGATGAGAAAACCATTGGCCGGGCTCCAAACCCGGAAGTGATAACTCTTGTTGCATCTTGACTTTGAAAAGTTTGAATGAGGCCGTGAAAGCTTTAAACGGAGAAGGTGAAGTTGAAATCGGCCCGGTCAAACTCGAGAAAAGGTCAAAAAGCCGGTAACACAGGACCGGATTTGGGAAGCCGCCTATGCTTCCGGCGGCACCGTCAATCGAGATCAATCGGCGAAATTGGCCATACGCCGGTAAGAATCCGCCTCGACTTTGAAAGAATTGTGAGAATCCTCCGGTAGGAATAATGACCAAGGAAAATCCAATGTCTATGTGATGACTCGATGCAGACGGATAGTATTGAGCGGCTAAGGGTGACAAAAGGAATGCCGTCTCGGAGCGAGACGAGATAAGAGGCCTTATAAGCGGAAGCGAGAAAAACCGGACTCGACAAAGAGGATCCGAGTGTTGACTCGGTTGAAGTGTACCCAAGCCAATATCTCCTTATGGTCCTGTTGACCTCCTCATACCCTCATAAGTTGAAGCTAGAAGAAAGTTTGGCCAAGACCATGGTGCCCATAGATGTCACCCCGGATGAGGTCGTCGAAATGATTGGAAATATCCACTACGGAAACATCATTACCTTCTTGACTTAGACACTGCCAAAATATGGGGCTAGTCACAACGAACCTCTTTACATCACAGTCCGGTTAGAAGAGCGTCGATTGCCACGAGTATTAGTCGACGGAGGATGCACGATGAATGTCTTGCCGGCTAAGATGATGGATTTATTGGATCTAAAGCCAACGAGACTTAAAGCCTTCTAGTCGAGACTATTAAGGCCTATGACTCCCTTTGCACGATCGGTTTTGGGGATCGCCACTCTCAAGATGTGGTTCGGAAAAAGGTCATGGACGTTGACTTTCAAGTTATTGATATTCCGATTTCATTTCTTGCCTTCTTTGGGACGGCCTTGGATCCACCGGATAAACGGGGTAGCCTCTACTTTGCATCGGTGCGTCAAATTTGATCGAGTGATGGAACTATCACCACCATTTATGGGGGCAGTGTCACGGTAGAAGGAACCGGCCTTGGGGATATCCCGATATTGGAGATCAAGCACGATGATGAAGGGTTAGCATTGACCGGATTCTCCGTAGCTTCTTCCAAGGCACAAGTGTGTTGCAGTGACCTCACCACTACTTAGATAAAATTCCTCTGCCATGAGAATGATGCGAAAAATGAGTTATCTTAGGGACTTGGATTGGGTAGAAGACTTCAAGGTCGTAACACCATCATTGATGTGAAGGAGCGAGACTACCGAGATATGGCTTGGGGTACAAACCGAACTCTCGGGATGCCGGAAAAGCTAAAGGCACGAAAGGTGAAGGGGTCCGGCTCCATCCCTACGGTCTATCTCGACCCATTACTTTACAAAAGGAGGGACACAATATGATGAAAGTGATCGCGAATCTCCTTGCGAGAAAACCCTTCTAGAGAACCTTAAGAAAATTAGGGGAAAGCCGGCCAATCCCGTTCGAAGAATGTTCCTTGATTTGCCGAGATATCCACAGGGCTACCACTACCGTTCGAGAATGAGTACGTCTTGAAAGGAAATCCGGCCGGTGGCAAAAGTCGGCATCAGGGACAATGGACTTCTCCGCCTTTGAGTTAGCTCTTCCAAAGATCGACGAGATAGAAGGCGCGGCGGTGAAGACGATCGATGGGGTTTGCAAGAGTTGTTTGACGAAGAAGCACAAATCCCGGACTTGATCGACTTGATTCGAGACGATGAGATAGTTGCCGTTATTGGAGACGATGGTGAAAGTCATTTTGATCCTCGCACTTTGGTAACTAAGACGAAATGCCATTGAAGAATTGGGAGACATTCTCGGGGCCGATAGCTTGATCGACGGCAAATGATCACGGAGCTTGGATTGGTACCCGTCCTTCTCAACCCGATCGTGTCAAACACCTGTTGTCTATTCGGTCGAGTCGGGAATCTTTGAATTCCAGTCCTCGGAAGTCATCAGAAGGCCTCACGCACGAGGATTATGAAAATGTAATCGATGTCATCTTTCCCCTTATCTTGAATGAAATGACAAATCTTTACGATTATCCTCTTATTGCCAACTTAACAAATGATAAATTAACTCAAAACTTAACAACGTTAATAATGAATCATTTGAACAAGATGCAAACACACTAAGCGAACAATACATTAAAGAAATCTTTAAGCGGGTTTGAGAAAAGAGGAAAACCGGGCCCAGTGCTGAGGAGGTTTTGATAAGTGTGAACTTGGGTACTATTGAGGAACCTAAAGAGACACGCAGATTGGAAGCTTCTTCCGGGGGGTTGAAAGGGACAGATTGATCGAGTTTGCTCGGAGAATACGTCGACGTGTTTGCATGGTCATACAAAGATATGCAGGGGCTAGACGGTTCGATAGTAGAACACGAGAATCCCTCTAGCACCGGATGCTAAGCGGTAAAACGAGCGAGAAAGATTAAGCCGGAATGGTCTCTACGAGGTCAAAGAAGAAATTGAGAAGCTCTTTGCGGGTAGGGTTCATCGAGTTATTGAATACCCGACATGGTTGTCCAACATCGTGGCCGTAACCAAGGCCGATGGGAAGGTGCGGCTGGCTTGTGTGGATTTCAGAGATACGAACAAGGCCGGCCCAAAGATGACTACCCTACGCAAACATAGACATCTGGTGGATTCCACGCCAACTACGAAGTCAAATCCTTCGTTGATGGTTTTGCGAGCTACAACCGGATCAAGATGGCCGAGGAAGACCAAGAAAGACGGCCTTCACCACACCGTGGGAACCTCTTGTTATACGGTAATGCCATTCGGGCTCAAGAATGCGGGGCTACTTACGAAGAGGGCGCGACCGCGCTTTTTCATGACATGATCCACAAGGAGATTGAGGTCTACGTAGATGACATGATAATCCACTCCAAAGGAGAAGGTGGGCGACACTTTGTTGACCTACGAAAATTCTTTGAGAGGTTGAGACAACATTCCATGAGACTAAACCTGCCAAATGCACCTTCGGAGTGACAAGGGGAAAAGTGCTTGGGTACATGGTCACGGAGCGAGGTATAGAAGTTGACCCCAGAAAGATCAAAGCCATCATGGATATGAGGCCACCTCAAACCCAGGACGAAGTCAAGAGCTTCATGGGTAAATTGCGGTACATCGGCCGTTTCGTCAATCGGTTGACCACTATGTGCGAGCCCATCTTCAAGCTTCATGAAGAAGAATGTGGACCTGAGAATGGACCGAAGAATGCCGGGATGCCTTTGACCGAGATCAAGGCATACTTAGTACATCCCCGGTACTATGCCTCCCACATAGACGAAGCCTCTTACTGCTCTATCTCACATCGCGAACACGGCGGTTGGGGCTATGCTTGCTCGGGAAAGAAAGACTCTCGGGTGGAAAACGCCATTTACTTTGTCGGCCCGGAAGCTACGGGGAGCGAGCTCAATTACTCGGCATGTGAAAAGACTTGTGCGGGAGTAGTGCAGGTAGTCGGCAAATTGAAGCATTATATGCGAAGCCCACCCTGTGAATTTGGTCTCGAAAATGGACCCCATCAAGTACATCTTTGACAAGCCTTCCCTCTCAATGCGTTTAGCGAAGTGGTCCTTCTTCTTGGCGAGAATACGACATCAACTATGTGACCGAGAAAGGCCATCAGGTCAAGCATTGTCGAGATCACTGGCGAATTTCCCGATAATGAAGACGAGAGGGCTGAACCCCAATTTCCGAGATGAAGGGATCTTTGCGGTTGAGCACGAAAATAGATGGCAATTGTTCTTTGACGGAGCCGCTAACAAAGAGGAAATGGTGTAGGAATGCTATTGGTCGATCCGAAAGATGAGCATACCCCCATAGCCCTCAAGTTGAACTTTCTGCCACGAACAATGTCGCCGAGTATGAAGCTGCATTCTTGGTTTGGAAATTTGCCTTAGAAAGAAATGTCAAGGAGCTCGAAGTTTACGGAGACTCGGCCACGATCATCAACCAAGTCTCCAACAAGTGGAAGGCTGTGGACCCTAATCTACAACGATATCATGCCCATATGGAGGAGTTGGTTGGACGGTTCGGAGAAGTGACTTTCCACTACTTGCCGAGGAAAGAAACGGTCGCGAGATGCCCTAGCTACTCTAGCCTCATTGGTAGAGATCCCGAGGGAAAAGCCATAAAGCCCTTGAGTGGGTAGAAGAGAAGCTGACCTATACATTGTGAAGTGGACACAGGGACCCGAGCCTATAAAGGAACCTTGGTACAATCAGTTACCAATTCCTCAAAGACGGAGAGTCGGCTTTCGAGAGACGAAGAAGGTAGACCAAAAGAAGGTGTCGAGCCAAAAGCTTGCAAGCCACGAAAAGGTTGGCTTCTCATTATGTCATTCTAGGAGGCAACCTATACAAGAAACGGTATCAAGGACCACTCCTCTTATGTGTCACTCAAGAAAGAGCCGAAGAGTTGATGACCGAAGTCCACAATGGTCCTTGCGGTCCTCACATGAATGCGAGCCACGATGCAAGTGATCCTCGAGAATGGGTTACTCTTGGATCTCCATGGAGACATTGCGTCGGCACGTCCGAACTGCGACAAGTGCCGGCGGTTTGCCAATCTCAACCATCTCCCACCTCATGACTGTCTTGCATGACGACTCCTTGGCCGTTTGCAACTTGGGGCATTGACGTGATAGGGAAAATAGCCCGGCGGGAAGCAATGGGCACGAGTTCGTGTTGGTAGCCATCGACTACTTCACCAAGTGGGTAGAGGCCAAGTCCTACAAGGTCCTCACTTCCAGAAAAGTGGCCCGGTTCATCAAAGAAAACATAATGTGCGAGATATGGGGTGCCCAGCGAGATCATTTACGATAATGGGTCACACTTGAAGGAGGCTGCGATAGGCTAGCTGTCGAGAATTCGAGTTACTCGCCACAAGTCGTCCGTACGAGACCTCGAGACCAATGGAGCCGTGGAAGGCTGCTAATAAGACACTCGAGCGGATCATCAGGAAGATGGCCACCCGTGGTCGTGATTGGCCCGAAAAGCTGCACCTAGCACTCTGGGGCTACGAACGTCTGTCGGAACGGCCACGGGAGAAACTCCTTTTGCCTAACTTACGGGATGGAAGCGGTGTTACCGGTGGAGTTGGAAATCCCGTCATTAAGGGTCCTCTGGAAAACTTGATGTCAATGAAGTGGAATGGTTGCGCGGCCGGCATGATGAGTTAGCCACCTTGACGAGAGAAGGCTAAAAGCCATGGAACACAGGAGCCTACCGGAGGCGAATGGCCGGAGCGTTTGATAAAAGGTCAAGGCCGGAGACATCAAAGAAGGTGACTTAGTCTTTGAAAGTAAAGCCCCCTACCGGAGACAACCCCACAGGAAAATGGGAACCCGTTTGGATCGGCCCTTATGTGGTGCGAGAAGATATTATCGGGAGGAGCAATGAAGCTTGCGAGACTTGGATGGCAATCCCTTTGTCCACCAGAGTCAACGGTGATAAACTCAGAAGATACTATGTCTAATAAAAAAAAAAAAAAAAAAAAAAAAAAAAGAGAAAAAAAATCTTAGTGCAAAAAGAGTAATGCCCGGCTAAATTTGAAAACCCCAAAAAGGGCGGTCTAGGCAAAGACGGGGTTGCACATATAAAAAAAAAAAAAAAAAAAAAAATCTTAGTGCAAAAGAGTAATGCCCGGCTAAGTTTGAAAACCCCAAAAGGGCGGTCTAGGCAAAAAAGCAGTCTTGCACACGAAAAAAAAATTGGTTCACCGGAATGAACTACGTAGACTGAGCCCCTTAGCCTTTCTTGTAAAGGGGAACGTAGGCGGCCATATATGGTTCGGTCTAAACAATAAAAAGGACAATCAAGCTTCCATGAAGTGCGTCCTAAATAATAAAGGGTATTTCAGTTTTCATAAAACGGGTCCCAATCAATAAAGACATTTGAATTTCCATGAAATATGTCCTGATCAATAAAAAAAAAAAGACATTTGAATTTCCATGAAATGTGTCTTGACTAATTTCTAAAATAATATTTCTTGTTCATTACAAGTTAAAAACTTCTTGATGAGTTCAAGCACGGTCTACCTCTTAACTCTGCTAACTTTGCTAAAAAAGATCTAAAATACAATAAAATGCCTAAATAAACTAATGTGTTTGCAAATGGCAATAAGAGGATCTTGAGAAAAGACTTGTCGGTCGTCATTCGGCGAGTCTTCTTTGGTCTTCTTCCCTTTTCCTCGGCCTCGTCGAGTCTTCTTCCTTTTCTTCTCAATAATGTCGGTATCCCTCATCCCGACCTGCGGTATCCTCGCTGGAGCCTCTACCGACCCCGTGTCAATAAGCGCTCTCTCTATACGAGCACGAGTCCGTATCTCCTCCCTCTGAGACTCGGTCGAAAGGAGCGACCTCGGACAACCTCTTGTCACCCAGAGCCTCCATATCTCGGACCAAATCACACGATTGGTTATGGCAGCTCGCCTTAGCCTCGGTCTCCTCGAGTCCTACTCGAGTCGCGATCGGCTCCCAATAAAGCTCGGCGTCTATCCTCCAAGATAACCTGAGTCGCTCCCGTCTCCCTCTCGTACCGGTCAAGTAGACGGTGGTCAAGAGATGGTGCTCTTCTGCTCTGAAGATAGCCACTGGGTGGGAAAGCGGTATATGTCCAAGCCCTCGAGAAGAAAGAGAAGGCTGGTGGATCTCTCATGTCCAATGACACCACCTCCATGGTCGGATGTCCTCCCAATCACTCAATGGCTCTGTAAAGCCCCAAAGCTGCTGGATACCAAGCGGGGTATGTAGAAGGACGACCGGCGAGAATCACGGAACCCTCATGACATAAGACTCTGAAATATCCTCTGATGCGCAACCTCCGATGTGGTATCCACCAACGGATGTCCGAAGTGGATAGCCTAGCCATCATCGGCTCCCGGCTACCTGTTCTGTTGCCTAGGCGCACCTCTCAGAAATCACCCAAGGGCAGAGTCGGCAAAGCCCCGGGCAAAGCCCGAGCCTCTCCTGCAGCCACGAGTCAACATAGCCGGACTCCGGACCTCATGAAACGGTCTCCCCGAGCCATCTGTCGATCCCATGAAATGTCTCTCCCAAAACCGGCGGGACAATATCCTTCCCAGCCACTGCGAGTCTCGACCATGTCCAAGAGGCCACTATGTGAATCCCCACGGACTCGGCGGTGAACAAAACGAGAGAATACGCGAGAGAATGAAAGCATCCATAGCCACCGTGGTCGCGGCCATATCTGGAGACCCAAAGCACTGCCGGGATATCGAAAGGTCAATCCTATCAGGGGCTACCATCATCCTCTCGGCCTCTCCCAAAGGAATCTGCGAGAAAAGATGCAAGCTTTACCGTCACCGGCACGTCTCCGATCAGCGGAATAGATATAGCCTCGGTCTCGGGACCCCCAATCAAGGCTCACGAAGTCTTCGTGCGTTGGGACAATTTCGTTGTAAGAGAAAGCGATAAACATGTCTCCGGACGTCCCGAACTTTCTTTGCGGCTCTCAACGGTTCCCAATCGGGCGGGAGATCCCTCAAATGCCATAAAGACTTGATCTTGAAGGAAGAATCAAGCGAGTCCCTTGTGATTTTGGAAGTTATGTCTCGCCCAAGATTGAAGACCGGATAGAAAATGGTCTCGCTTCCCCCTTTGCAATCGACGGGCTTCTCCATCGCAAAGTGTTCAAAGATGGTGCTTTTCGGTCCAAAATATGCTCGGGAACAATTGGGACAAGTCTAGAGTGAAAATGAAATGAAATGGCCAAGCCTTGCTTTTATTCGAGAAAATAACCGGCTCGAGACAGGCTGGTAGCCGCACGGCTTCATTTGCCCTCAAGGCCATGCCGCACGGCTACATTAGCCCTCTGCGAGAAAAAAATTCTGCGGCAACCAAGATTGCTGCCCAAGGGAGTTTTCACCCCACTTTCTCAACCAAAACTGTACAAAAACATATCCGAAGCCATTCAAGCATTTATATACCATTATAAATCATTTTGGCCCGGTTTCGACCCCAATTCCAAGCAAAAAGTCGCCCCAAGGCTCAGATAAAATGGAAATTGAGAAAGCATAAATTAGAAAAGTAAATAAAATGTAAATACAATGTTTTCGCCCCATCGGCGCCCAAATAAAGCAAAAATTAAACAAAGTGTGCATAGAAATTGTTCATTGTTTGTTTTCGTTCCAAATCTATTCTAGAGACCTCCTAGGCCTCCGATTCTTCTTCCTCCTCATCGCTACTCAACTCATAAATGCTAGCCTCCCTCATCAAGTCCTCACAGTCGCTCACGTCGAGACAAATGGACATTATCGTGCCGTACTCGGCCAGTTTGCTCCGAATGTCGGCGTTGGGTCCCCGCCCGAGGCATGGCAGCCTTGGAAGAGTACTCCGAGGCCGATGAGGTAGAATGCCCCAGACGTGCCGTCTCTTGCGCCCGAGCTCCTGTGCATCCGCTGCCGCCTTGAAGCGCGAGCCGGCTTCCTCGAAGAGACCGGCACATGTCCTTCCGGCCCTAATCTGCACGACCGGCCTATCGTAAGTGCGAGTGGAACTGAGAAAAAGAAGGGAAAAATCTCGGAAAATCTCGAGAAAATTGTAAACGAGAAAATGCGAAAGCTAAAAGGGAATAAGACCCTAAGAGTATACTTACGGTGCTATCGGGCGGCAAGGTGTCTTGGGGCTCCCTAGCATCGGGGGACGGTATCCTCATCCTCCTCGGCACTCCATGGACCACATAGGACGGATGCGCGGGAGGGATCGGCGGGTCGGTAGGCTCATCCTCCCCGTATCCACGAGTGACCGCTAGCTTCACTAGCTTTTGTGGCGTCCTCGGGCGTTGCTCCACAAACACGGCGTAGGGGTGTCCATGTCAAAGTACTCCTCTGCGGCCACGCACGCACAGTACCTGGCAATCTCATCCTCTGGCCAATCCACAGGCTGCGGCATCCGTCTTTGGAGGATCGTGTGGAGTAATGGCGTCGATGGAGGGACATGACCATCTTTGCCTCGAGAAGCGGTCCCCAAGTAAATGACATCACATGTCGGCCCGGTAAGCCACCTCCTCTGCCTCGTCACATCAATGGCATCTCCCGGCAAAATCTCAGGATACGCGGGGGTAGAAGTCCACTCCGTCGTGCCCATCCACTGTTGATGGCTGGCCTCACCATTTTGTAATCGAAGGTAATCAGGGTCTTCCCCGGAAGTGAATTTATCTCTCGCATCTCCCCTCCGGCGAACCATAGCGGGGAAGATGGTGACATCACTCTGCTTGGTTCCAAGGGAAGAACCCGATCACCTCGCAAAACCAGGCTGCATGTTCAAAACATCAAAAGGTCATTCTCTCTCTTATAAAAGTCTCAAGACGGGGAAAAGAAAAGAAAAAAAGAAAGGAGACTACCTCGAGGGCAAATGAGAAGCGATCCATGGAAGCGGCTTTGTTCATTGTACATGTCCAACGAGAAGTACAACTCCGCCAATCCGGCCTCGCCCCAAGAGACCGTCCCTATCCCATCCACATCCTCCAAAGAGTCGAGGAGGCAGAGTCATGGCCGAGCGTCCCGGAATTAGCAAAGATAGTGGTGATAGCATCAACCATATGAATGCTCTAGCCAGTGCTGGGCGATCACATCATTAGCGACAAAGTTACGCATGCAAGTCTGGCTGCCACCTCGGCGTTCCGCGTCTCCATCCCCGGCCCCTTGGGAATCGGCTCAAACCCTACCAAAGCACTGGAATTCCTCGGGTTGTAATGTGGTCTCTCCAAGTCACGGGCCTCCGGTGAAGCTGTAGGCCGGTAATAGGCTGTGAAATCGGCGGGAGTCCTGTCGGCTCTCCCCAGCTCAGGTGAAAGCTATGGGTACTATCCCACCAGAACTCAGAAAGGGCCTGGACCAAGCCCTTGCTCTTAGAGGTGATGTGAACACCCCTGCCTATGGCCTCTACAAATGCATCCAGGCCAGTAGCCCTCACCAAATTCTTGGGGTTCACCCCATTCTTCTCAAAATCCGGCATCCTCTGCCAAAGCTTAACTGCTATCTCCGATGGTCCTCTAGACTTGTTCTCCTGTAGACAAGCACAAAAAAGAAGTGTCAGTCCTTCGTCATTTTCAAAAGCATGCATATATTCACAAAAAATGCACATGTTTTCAAAAGAAAATCATTCACAAAAGTTTTTCTAGCATTATTTGCATCAAAAACGTGTCTTTCATCACTTGAAACGCGTCATTGCTTTCCTAAAGCACAAAATCACAATTCTTTGCACATAAGCATTATTCTTTCAAAAAACGGCATGCATGAATCATTTTCATCTTCCAAAATCATGTTTTCTCATTGAAAATCAGAATTTTGACCTAGTTCTAGCACAAGGCAAGAACTCCGTCTCATATTTTGAAAATTCTCATTCTTACTTCATTTTGCGAGAAAAAAGTGAGTCATTCTCATAATTTTCATCAAATAAGTTGCACATGCATATTCTTAGCCTCATAGGTTGTTCATGCATCTCAAAATCATTCAAAAAAAAAAAATCATTCAAAAAATCCTAAAATTCGGGTCAAGCCCTAAATCATTCAAAATTCAAGCAAAATCATCGGATTTGAGCAAAATGAGAATGCTTACCCCAACCGATCGCGGGTTCGTTGATTTATGCTCCCTTCTTCCCGGGTAAAGCTCCGATGGAGGCGTAAGGAAGTCATACTTCCTCTCCGTCCGAACGAGCTCCTTTCTCCTCCTTCTCGCAGCCGCGGAGATGTTCCTTCTTGCTTGCCTCGGTATAGGATTGCCCTCCGGATCCATTCCAATCGATAGAAGCAAAGGGAATTGAAGAATTTTGAAGAAATTCTCTCCTTTCTCTCTCTCTTCCTCGGCAGTTCTTGGGCGGCAATAATGCCCAATGCCCGTTCAAACCTGTTTTAAATAATCTGGAAAAACAGGTCTCTAGCCGTACGGCTCCTTTTTCTCCATCTCATGCCGGGCGGCTTCATTCGCTACGAGCGAAATTACAATCCTGCCCCTGGACCTTCCACTTGGGCATGCAATTTCCGTTATCTTTTAACCAAGATAACATCTTTTCAGAAAATATCCCTTATCTCTTTAGCAATCAAGCTTTATTCCCAGTCGCCTCCGTTAATTCCGTTATAACGGGATAACACTAGGTGACAACCTCCGAATTGTCAGAACTCTAAACTTGTGCTACCTCTATCCGCGAATAGTGACGTATGCCCAAGTCATTCCAACTTGTGCTACCTCTATCCGCGAATAGTGACGTATGCCCAAGTCATTCCAACTTGTGCTACCTCTATCCGCGAATAGTGACGTATGCCCAAGTCATTCCAACTTGTGCTACCTCTATCCGCGAATAGTGACGTATGCCCAAGTCATTCCAACTTGTGCTACCTCTATCCGCGAATAGTGACGTATGCCCAAGTCATTCCAACTTGTGCTACCTCTATCCGCGAATAGTGACGTATGCCCAAGTCATTCCAACTTGTGCTACCTCTATCCGCGAATAGTGACGTATGCCCAAGTCATTCCAACTTGTGCTACCTCTATCCGCGAATAGTGACGTATGCCCAAGTCATTCCAACTTGTGCTACCTCTATCCGCGAATAGTGACGTATGCCCAAGTCATTCCAACTTGTGCTACCTCTATCCGCGAATAGTGACGTATGCCCAAGTCATTCCAACTTGTGCTACCTCTATCCGCAAATAGTGACGTATGCCCAAAGTCATTCCAACTTGTGCTACCTCTATCCGCGAATAGTGACGTATGCCCAAGTCATTCCAACTTGTGCTACCTCTATCCGCGAATAGTGACGTATGCCCAAGTCATTCCAACTTGTGCTACCTCGATCAGCGAATAGTGACGTATGCCCAAGTCATTTCAACTTGGGCTACCTCTATCCCCGAATAGTGACGTACGCTCAAGTTTCCCAACTTAAGTTACCTCTATCTCCGTCATAAAGAGATAGCGCCATAAGCTCTAGCTTCTTCGGTGACGGCCTCCGGTAATTGTCAATCGGGTGACGGCCTCGAATTGTCAAAATCTCAAGGATCCTAGACATTGTTCCTAACTATCTAGTGATGCTTGAACTACGATCAAGGCTTGATTCCTCCGGGATACGTAGGTAGCCTTTTATAAAAGGTCCGGCCATTTGACCACTTTGGTCACCTGTTTCTTTGTCACTCCTCAGTGATAAAGCGCCCCCTCATAGAAGTTCAGATATCCGACCACCTGGGTCACTCCTAGCATATTCCCAGTAGGATCAATTGCTTGACCTCCTAGGTCATTTTCTCTTCTTTTTCCCCAGCAAGAGACCGGTTTCTCTTCTTCCTTCCCGGCGGATCCTAATTCCGAACTACGGCTGGCTTGATTCCTCAGGGATACGTAGGTAGCCTTCCAAAAGGTTCAGCCACTCGACCACCTTGGTCACCCAATCCGTCTCGGCATTCGCCAGATCGGATCCTTTTCTATCGACAACCCCACTCGCCTTGCAAGTGACGTTGCCGAGGGGCTTCTGTAAGTACCCAAATCTGGCTCATGCCTTCCGGTTAAATTTCCCGGCAATTTCGGTAAGTTTTCCGGTAATTCCTCAGACCTTCCTAGTGTTCCGGAAACATTCCGGAACTGTTTTTAATTAAATAAAGGCTGAAAGGAATTCTTCCTAATTAATAAACACGTTTTTCTTAATTAGGAGGGAAGGTTCTAGAATAATGCCACCTTGCATGGTTCTAGAATGCTGAGTCACAATGGATAAGCCCGCACGGCTGCATTAGCTCGCTGCCTCTGACCGCACGGCTTCATTAGCCTTATCCAGACTGCCTATAAATAGAGCCCTCCTCTACCCATTTCACAACAACAACAAAAACACACACACTCCATAGCAATACAATCAGTCACTCCCAAGACGTGAAGAACACCCTTGAAGGCTCAAGAAGGCGAAGAAGAAGCTCAAGAAGCCATCTCCCTCCTCCTTGAAGACCCAAGACGAACCTCTCCTCCTAGCTCCGTCCGAAGAAGCGAAGGAAACGATTGGTAACCTCGCACGCCCTAACCTTGCATTTTAATTGATATACTTGCTCATTGCATTCATATATCTTGCTTGGGACTTGGCATTTATTCATAAAGATCATTTCTTTATCATTCCCCTTCCCCTTTGCATGCATTAAGACCTCATTTGTCATAAAAATGTAGTCTTTTTCATAAAGGTGCATCCTTTGCACCTAAAACCCCCATTTTCAAATAAAAATGTCATTTTTATGCATCATTTGCACATAAAAATCCAATCTTTTCAATAAAAATGCATCCTTTGCATTCAAAAACCTTTTCTAATGCATCATTTGCATAAAAATCCTATCTTTATGCATCATTTGCAATAAAGATCCTTTCTTTCAATCAAAAGAGCATCATTTGCTAAAACATAAAAATGTCATCTTTTCATTAAAGAGTCATTTTTCATCATGCATTCCCCCTTTCCCCAACCTTGGAACGGACCGGTGTAAAAGTTCTCATCTTTGCATCGTTCCTTCCATTAAAGGTTCATGATTTCTTTAGGAAAAGGATAACCTTGAACCCTATATCTCCGATTATCGCTTAAGAATGAGTATGAAGCCTCTATACGAGCTCGACCGTCTTAAAGCGTAGGATTGATGGGCTAAGGACATTCCTCCCTAAAGAACCTCATCTTTGACCACAAAGAGAGTCATTCTCTCGATCACGCAAGTCCCGAGGGTCCCGAGGTTTAAAATGCGATGATCACAAGTCACAAGATGAGGACGGGATCATAATCCCGAATACATAAAATTCCAAGGAATCCCGAGCGACAACCAACAAATGGTTTGTACGTCCGGAAGACGACTTGGGACATTCCCCCCCTTTATTTTCAAACACATGCACACAAGAAAGCACGCAAGCAAGCACGATTACTGAAATCTTGGGAGACTTGCTCCGGCAAGGCACTTTGGGTGAACGCCAAACGTTCTTCCCAAGGGGTAACTTAACCTCCGAACCCATAAAACAACCTTTTTTTCAAAGTTTTGAGGTAATCAAAATGGCGTGGCGACTCCGTTTTTCAAATAACTCGGATGTCTTCAAACTCGCGTGAATCCAACAAACAAAAATTTGGGCACCACATTCACAAGAGTGCTTCAGGATGGGTCTCCCGTGGTCATGCTTCCGGGGCTTTCTCAGTCCAGCTTCTATATTCCGGCTTTAGTCCTGAGACAGTTTGGCTTGGAGCAGGTTCCTTTGGAGGGCTTTGATGATATAGCCACCAGGGTGGTGGCTCCTGTTTCTATGGATGATCCCTCAGTGTTTCCATTTCTTTCCCGAGCATGGAGGTATGATGCCTTTCCTCCTCGGGTCATTCTCAGGCGTCCGAGACCGGTGTTCCTGACCACTTGGTACCTGGATTGGTATGAGGGGCATCTGGGAGAGACTCAGGTGGCTGTTTTGAGGCGGCGTGAGGCCATTATGGGTGCGGAGGACTGGCCCCATTTACGAGAGGAGGAGGGCCGAGGCGAGGGCCAACCCTCATGACGGGAGTGGAGACGCCGTGACCGATTATGAGGCTTACGTCAAGAGACAGGAGAGGAGGGCTCCTATGCTACCGGCTAGGCTACGGGAGATGAGAGATGACGCTAGGGCTACTAAGGCCTTGACAGAGGCTGGTTTGATAGATCCTGTTCCTATACGAGCTTGGTAGGAGGAGTACCGACATTTTTCCGGTTCGAAAAAGAAGACTCGAAGGGGAAGAAGAGGGGAGAGGCCGAGTGCGAGTGGCTTGGAGTGACTACGAGGTTTCCGAGTATCCCTTTTCTTGTCATGGCAAACACATTAATTTGATTATGTATCTTAGTTTTCTTTTAGCGGGTTACCGGTTGTAGGAATGAATCGGGCTTAGACTCATCAAAGAGCTTTTAACTCGTAATGAATATTTGAATTGCTTTAGAGTTTTTCGAGACGCTTTCATGGTACGATCAATTGTATTGATGCCAAAGTATGACTTTTATTTGTGTTTTAGACCGAACCGTTTAAAATTTGCCTACGTTCCCCTCATTTTGAGGAGCTCGGGTCTTCGTAGTTCAACTTTGATTTTTGTTGTTTTTTTGTTTTTTTGTTTTTTTTGTTGTTTTTTTTTGTTTTTTTGTTTTTTTGTTTTTTTTGTTTTTTTGGTGCAACCCTGTTTTTACCTAGGCCGCCCTTCTCGGGTTTTCAACCTAGTTGGGTATTACTCTTTTAGCACTCTTTTTTTTGTTTTTTTTACGCGTAGTATCTGCGCGGCTTGTCACCATTCACTGGGTGTACAAAGGGATTCCCAACGAGGTCCGCAAGTTGCATGGCTCCTCAGGAGAAGATCTTACGGGACGACATATGGCCCGACCTATACGGGCTCCCATTTGCCGAGGGGTTGATACGGGTGGGGGCTTTTCTTTTAAAACGAGATCCCCTTCTCGGATTTCCCGATGCTTTACTTTCTTGTCGAAGGCTCTAGCCATTCTTCCTTGGTAGGCCCGGATGTGTTCCATGGCCTTCGGTCGGCGTTCGTCTAGTAGGGCCGGTTCATCATGGCGACCACAGGAGCCATTCGACCTCGTTGATCTGGCTTTCCAACGGTATACGGAGCTTGAGGGTATTTCCGGCTCGATTGGGAGTACGGCTTCCATTCCGTATGTGAGGGCAAAAGGTGTTTCCCCGGTTGCCGTTCGGCCGATGTTCGTAGCCCTGCGAGTGCAGTGTAACTTCTCGGGCCAATCCGCCTTGGACCGGCCATTTTCCGGATGATATTTTCCGAGTCTTGTTTCTTTGCCTCGACGGCTCCGTTGGTTTTGGGGCACTGTAGGGAGATGACTTGTGACGGGTTATTCGGAATTCCGCCGGCGGTTTTCACATTCCCCTTCGAAGTGGGATCCATTATCTCGAGATGATTTCGGGCCGGCAACCCGTATCCGCACATGATGTTTTCTTTGATGAAGAGGGCAACTTTCCTTGAATTGAGGATTTTGTAGGACTTGGCTTCAACCCACTTGGTGAAGTAATCCACGGCTACGGGGGACGAACTCGTGGCCGCATCGCTCGATGGTGTGATTTTGCCTATGACATCAATTCCCAAGTGACGAAAGGCCAAGGGGTTGTCATGCGGTATAACTCGTGAGGAGGCAAGTGATTAAGATTTGAGTATCGCGACATTTGTCGCGGCTTTTGACAACCGGATGCGGTCGGCTTCCATGGTGATCCAAAAATACCCCATTCTCGCATGATTTGCATCGAGCTCGAGCATTCATGTGAGGGCCGCAGGTACCACCGTGTATTTCTTTCATGAGTTCGGTAGCCTCTTGTTTGCCGATACATCGCAGGAGGGGGCCTTGATAACGTTTTTGTATAACATGTTTCCCAAAAGAACATAATGGGAGGCGAGCCACTTGGCCGAGAGACTTTTCGCTTTGATTCCTTCTTTATATTCCCCTCTTCATTTTTGAAAGAGGCCTCGCCATCCTTCGTGTATTGGTAAACTGAGTGTACTGGGGATCATTGATCGGTTCGGCTTCCGCTTCAATTTCGAAGCAATAGGCGGGGTTTTCTCTTCTCCCGACTCTGAATGGTTTAACAGACTTTCCTTCGTGTATTTCGACAAGAGAGGCTAGTGTAGCGTGAGCATCTGCGAACCCGTTTCGGTCTCTTGGCGGTGTAATGAAAGCCGATTTCTTTAAATTGAGCCACTAGTTCTTCCATGTAAGCATGATACTTCGCAAACCCGGATCCACGGTCTTCCATTTGTTAGAGACTCGATTGATGATGAGGGCGAGTCTCCATACACCTCCAATTCCTTGATATTTCTTTCAAGGGCGGCTTCCAACCCGGCTATGCAAGCTTCATATTCGGCGTTGTTGGTGACTTCGAAGTTCACCTTTACCGCTATGGGGGTGTGTTCGTCGTAGGATCGACCGAAGCATTCCTATCCCGTTCCCCTTTTGTTTGACGCCCGTCGAAGAAGAGTTGCCACGATTTTCTCCTTCTAGAGCGAAGATTCCATCATCGGGAAATTGAGGTTCGAGTCCTCGGGACTCATCACTTGGGAAATCGGCCGATGTTACGCCATTATGCGTCCTTTTACGGATTTCCTTGAAACATAAGTGATGTCATATTTGGCCAAAAAGAACGACCATTTTGCCAACCTCATGGAGATGGAAGGCTTGTCGAACGGATATTTGATGGGGTCTATTCTTGAGACAAGATGTATCGGGTGAGACCGCATGTAGTGTTTCAACTTTCCCACTACCTGCACCAAACCTCGCGCAAGTCTTCTCGCAAGCAGTAATTGAGTTCGCTTCCTTGGAGCTTTACGCTACGAAATAGATGGCGTTTTCGACTTTGGAATCTTTCTTCTCTTGAGCTAGCATAGCCCCAATTGCACGTATCCGTGATGCTTAGATATAGCAAGAGTGGCTTTTGCCGATGTGGTGGGCGAGAGAATCGGGGATTCACAAGGTATGCCTTAACTGCTCAAAGGCAAGCCGACATTCGTGGGGTCCATTCTGTGTAGGCATTTTTCTTCATCAACTTGAAGATCGGCTCGCAGATCGAGGTCACCGATTTACAAAGCGGCTTATGTATTGCAGCCTTCCCATGAAGGATTTCACTTCATCGTTGTCCTGGTGGCTTCATTTCAACTATCGCCTTGAATTTACGGGGATCTACTTCGATTCCCGTTCGCTCTGTCACCATATATCCTAGCACCTTACCTCGTCTTACACCGAAAGTGCACTTGGCCGGATTCGGCCTCATCTTTGTGGTCTCGGAGGCGGCCGAAGAATTTTCTCAAATCAACAAAATGCTGGCCATCTCGATCCTCCGGAATGTATTATCATGTCGTCCACATAGACCTCAATTTCTTTGTGGATCATGTCATGGAACAGAGCCGTAGCCGCCCTTGGTACGTAGCCCCAGCATTCTTTAGTCCGAATGGCATGACCGTGTAGCAAGTATGTGCCCCAAGGGGTTGTGAAGGCCGTTTTGGGTTGATCTTCTTCTCGCCATTTTGATTTGGTTGTAGCCAAAACCGTCGACGAAAGATTTGACTTCATGGTTGGCCGTGGAATCTACCAAAATGTCGATGTTTGCGTGGGGAAATCGTCTTTGGCCGGCTTTGTTCGCATCCCCGAAGTCTACGCAAAGATTGGATTTTTCCGTTGGCCTTGGTCACCGTCACTATGTTGGACAGCCATGTTGGGTATTCAATGACCCCGATGAAACCTCGCTTCCGAGCATCTTTTCTATTTCCTCTTTCACTTGTAGGGACCATTCGGGCTTAATTCTTCTTAGTTTCTCGCTTTATCGGCTTGACTTTTGGGTCGAGCGGTATTCGGTGCTCAACTATGGAAGGATCGAGGCTGGCATATCTTTATAGGACCATGCGAACACATCCACAAATTCTTTTAGCGGCTCAATTAGGGCATCCCTTTCGGTCCCTTCGAAGAAACTACCAATTTGCGTCTCTTTAGGCTCTTCCGCAGCCTCCCATTCACACTCGTCAAAATCTCCTCGGCACTTGGGCTCGATTTTCCTTTTTCCTGACAACCCGCTTAAAGATTTCTTTGATATATTGTTCATTTAATGTGTCTCGCCTCTTCATCTAGTGAATCGTTATTAACTGTTTTTAGATTATTAGTTAATTCATCATTAGTTAAAGTTGCAATTAAGGGATACTCGTAAAGGTTCATCATTTCATTGAAGACGAAGGGGAATACAACGTTCGCTACGTACTCGTAGTCTTCGGGCGTAAGGCCATCGGACGACTCGAGAGACTCGAACTCAACAATGAGAGACTCCTGAGGACTTTACAAAGGTTGACACGAAAGGACGGGGACCAATCCAAGCTTGGTGATCATTTCCTCTTTGGTCGCGGACGGCCCGAGAGAGTTTCCCACCCTTTAGCGGCATGCTGTCGGTGGCTTCACAACTCGGGAAAGGCATGGTCTCGTGCTCCCTCTTCGCCGTTGCTATTATCTCTTTGTCCGAACCGTAATCAATTGTGTTTGGCGTCCGAAAGCCGAGCATGTGGATGTAGGGATCTTCCTCAATCCTCGGGGATTTCCGTTTCGTCACAATCCGACCGCTCAATCCAGATGTAAGGACGTATGTGCGTCTCGGTGAGCCGCTAGAAAAATCTCATGTCCCATACTCGAGCGGAAAGGCTTGGCAGGTAGTTCGAAGGAGGACGTCCCACACGACGTTCATAGATTCGAGCCGAGTCCGTCGGTGTTTGCCGACTTTATCATGAAAATCTCTCGCTCGGCGAGGCCAAAGAATGGGTTTGCAGAATGCCGACAAATCCGTGATTGAGGACCGGGACTTGTGTGCACGTATCATGGCGGTGTTCGCCGTTTCCTTCCAAGACGCCTCCAAGTGTTGGAAATAGCAATTAAATTTGATGAATCGAACTTCTTCTGAGTCTGCTCGCTGAGTGTGTCGACATAGTTGGCATCGCCGGATTTCAAAGGATGCCGGCGAGACTTGCCTCTTGAAGGATGTAGCCGGTGTTTGACCGTGGGCGTTCTTGGCTATTGTTTCAGCCTTCGTTCCCTATGAGGAAACCGTCACCCTTATGACTTCAAGGTCTCCCGCCGGTTGATGAATTTGACGCATTGGTGGAGAGTGGAGGCTATGGCTTTCATGTGATGCAACCAAGGGCGCCCTAGTAGGTTGTAAACTCTGAGGGGATATCCATTACATGGAACTTTGCGGGCACCATTTGGGTTTCGTACTGCAGTTCCAGAGTCACCGTCCCTGTAATGGGACGAGACGAACCGTCGTAGGCTTTGACACCGGGTAGATGGGATCACGCGCCTTTCATTTATGCGGAGGGCCCTCATCATGCCGAGGGGAAGGACATTTACCGATGATCCATTGTCTACTAATACCCTGTGGAGTGACATGGTGTTGAGCCGAATAGTGATGTACAAAGCTTCATTGTGTTGGGAGACATCTCTTGGCAAATCTTCATCGCGTAAGGTGATCATACTCCCATATAGGTGAGGATCATAGATTTGGTCCTCGTCTCGGGATAGTAGAGTCATTAAACCCGTCGCTTCGTGCCTTTTTCTTGCGAGGTAGAGTCTTTGCCGAAGCCCCCGGGTTATACCGATGCCTTTTGTGGCGGTTGCCATCTCCAAATAACATGTTGATTGAGTGGGAGCGCTAGATCGGCGTCGGTTTTTCTTCATCGGTGTATACTCGGAGCCGGACAACCGAACTCGTCGACCCCGAGGGGGTTGGACTGCTCGCAGCACTGTATCCGAAGGTCTCAATTCCGTCGTTGGCAAGGCTTTTCTCGCTCTTTTACCCCTTTTTGCTTTGGGGAAGACTCGACCGGAGTAGAGTACATAATAATCAAATCCCTAGATGGCTCCCCGAGCGTTCCCACACCGTTATCACCGGCCTCGAATCCCTCCTTCAATTTTTGCCGGGAGGAAATTTTCTTTTTCTTAGGAGGACGGTCCTCGTGTATCCAAATTCCGATAGTCCCTTTCAAGGCAATCGGGACAGTCACAAATATCCCACCAAATGTGTTCTACTACTGCGGCGGATTTGGGACCTCGTGTTGAGCGCCTTGGAATGACTTTGAGTGGAACCGGTCCCGGGGATCTCGTCGCTGGGCTCGTCTGGGTAGCGAGTGATTGACTCCGCCGGATAATGAGAGATATTGAGGTCCCGGGAACGGGCACATGTTTGTCCTTCGTGGTAGCCCTGGCCGGTTGGGATATTGTTAAGGTCCCGAAGTGGCGTGTGGCCTCTTCCATCCAGCCCGCCGTCCGTTCGGCGTTCTTCCGTGGCTTTGATGGCCGACCATATTTCTTCAATCTGTCTCCCGATTTTCATCACTCAGCCGATATTTGTGGGATCATCACTTTGAGAGGGGACAACCGACAAGATACCGAACTCTTTCGTCCCCGATCGTTGTTGGGGGCCAGTTGCCCTGTAAGTCGGCGGGAAGGAGTCCCGGCGGTGGAAACATAGGAATCTTGGGGTAGCATCTTGATGTATCCGGGACTATTAAGAAGAGGGGGAGAACCCTCTTCCTTCTTTGCGGTAAAAGTGCCATCGGAGTTGAGACTGATAGTCAAGCCATGACTTGCGACAACCCCGAGTGGGTCATTAATTTGAGCCTCATGTCGAAGTCTCATCTGTTCTACCAACCGGATCCAATACTGGTCTGTCTGAGGGATTTTGGAGGACGGAGCAACGTTATCCCCATCATTACCAGCTGATGCAGACATTCTGAAACCCGGAGTCGGAACAAACGGTGAAGCTGACGATGCGCTGACTCTTCCCAACCTGATCAAACGGTGACCCGGTGCCCGAAACCAAGCTTTGTGCGGAGTCATGGGGAAAGGACACGAAGGTTCGATGTCTCGGGAATGGAAGGAGGGTAGGTGTTTGGGCTTTAGGGTCATGCAACATGCAGTTATTTGTTCACGTTTACTTAGAACATGTTTTATTAACCTAATCGGTTGGAAAAGATTGCTCTTCTTTTTCGCAAACTACTCGATTCCCGGATCAGTGGGCCCCGTCACTACGTCTATAAGCCCCTCGTATTCCACTCCGTATTTCGACCTCCCGGGGTGGATGCCCCGGCGAGGGTCCTATAGGGCAAGCGGGTCTCACCGACTGAAAGAAAAACGATCTTAAAAGTCTGGCGGGTAATCGAGTCTTAACGAGCATTCGATGTAAATTACGGACAAAGCCGACGTCGAAAGTCAAGATCATGTCCGAGGGCTCGACGAAAAGTCGGCATGATTTGACCGATAAGCGTCCACAATTGATCTTGACTTGTCGTCGCTAAGCCGTAATTAGGCATGGAATATTCATTAATCCTTGATGACTCTGTCAATGCCGGGAGTCCGTGTATAATTTGTGCCGCCGTAGCCGAAGTCAAGGCGCCGGTCAATATCTTGGTCAAAGTCCGCGGCGGAAAACCGGCGTAACTTCGACCGATTTGGGTCCCCGAAAGATATTGAGTCGGTATGCCGACAAAGGCTTGAAAGGAAAGGTCTATACACGGACAGGGCATGACACAGACCAGACTAAAAACCAACCGGGTCTCGGACAAAGTGTGTCACGGACAAGTGCATGGTCGACACGAGGCTCCATGGGATGTTTGGGTAGTCCTGTGCTCATCCGAGAGGCGTAATAAGACCAAACGGACCGCGACAAGGATTTCCCCGGGTTAAGGACGTAGTGTGCAGTGTACGGTCACGTGCGCGTAGTGTGCAAGCAGTCTATATTCTTTTTCTGAGTAAAATAGAGTTTTTTTTTATGAGTCTTAAAAATATGATGCATGATTTATTTATTTTTTTGAGAATTTTCTTCTTCTTTTTTTTTTGAATTTTTTTTTTTTGAAATTTTTAATGAGCACATAAGCACGTAAGCACGAAAATTCCGACAGTTAGGGACATTATTCCGACAGTCAAAATTTTGACTTTCTCCGAGGCGGCCAAAACAACATGAAAACTGTGCAAAAATCAACACACACACAAAAAATGATTTTCAAAGCCGGGACGGAAGCTTGACCCTCAAAAGTTTTTTTTTGAAAACGGTGATACCGGTACGTGGGATTGTTAGACCACAATTTATCCCCGACTCGTGTTAGGAGGCGATAACGGGAAATTTAGTGGTTTCCACCAATATACCAAATACCATTTTTTTTTTTTAAAAAAAGCTTAGTCCCCAGCGGAGTCGCCACTGTGATGATGTGTGATTGTGTCCGAAAATTTTCCCATTTTTGTTTGAAAAAATCAACGAAAACGGAGTCGCCACGCCATTTTAATTTTGAGGGCCAAAACTTTGAAAAAAGCCCGAGATCAGAGATTTAGGTTCGGAGGTCATGTTACACGCCGGGAAGGACGTTAGTGTGCACCCGGAATGCCTCGTAAAACGAGTCTTCCAAGCTGAAAATCATTTGTGTGTGTGTGTGTGTGTGTGTGTTTTGGCCAAAATACTTTGAAACTCAGAAAAGTAAAAATTGGGATATCTTTTTAAGACTTTAAACTGATCCCATGATTTTTTGGAATATTTTTGGATTGAGATTTGGTACTCAAAAGACCTTTTGAAGTTGAGAGTCATTTCTGCCAGAATGAAAAAGACAGTGGACCTTTGATTTTGAAAGGGATTCAAGGGTCTTAAAACTTCATAATCTGGATAAACTCAGAGAATGAAAGTTGTTCCAGACACCTTAAATAAGGTTTGTGCGAAGGAATTTTCCATTTTGGAGAATATTTGAGGGGTCAAAACCTTCTGGAAACCTCAGATATGAGATCTGGATTCCCAGAAGCTGATGAACTAGCCTCTGAAAGAAAATTTGAAAAGAGGAGTTTTACTCACCCAAAAAATAAGGTAAAAATATGTCTGGAAAGCTATGGATGTTGGCTACAAAAAGTGTTTTGTAGTCAACACCAAATTCCAAGTTCATCTGTGTCCAAGAATTAAGACAATGGACTGAGGTCTGGGAAAATTGCTACTGGACAGCAACTTCTCAAGAAAGAAAATATGATTTTAAGGGGGGTTTTGCATCCATGCTTGTCCCCATTTCCCTAGGTTTTGGTTAGTGATCACTAATCATTTTAGTGGTGAATCAACTATACCAAACCATCCTTGGGGTACATTAGGACTAAGCATTTCATTTGCTTGGGAAGGGGATTTTTATCCTTTGAAAATGAGATTTTATGCTTGAAAATGATTTTTAGGGTTTTGAAAATGAGTTTTCTTTGTAAGAAAGTAAGAAAACTTGAAAATAATTTTGATCTTTGTAGAAGATCATCCATGGAGATGGTCTTCCATGGTGATCTTCTTAGATCTAGAGCAAGAAGATGAAAGAACTACATTTTGTAGTTTGAAGATGCATGCATGGTTGAGATTTAGGGTTAGGAGAAGGAGGGTTTACCAATCTTCCTTGTGTTCTTGAGTGTTTGGCTTGAGTGTATGAGTGTTTAGGGCTTTAATATGAGAGTGAGTGGATGAGTATGAGTTGGGAAAGATTGGAGAGAAAATGGTGACAATTCAAGTGAATTCTCACTGTTTTCTCTCTATATTTCGCCAGAGGTTCGGTGCAAAATGTGTTGTGGCTCCTTATTTTTGTGACTGGAGGGCTCAATTTATAGCCCTCTGAAATATGCAAAGATGTCCGCGCGGATAGGGTTGCTTGGCGTGCACTGTTCATTAAATGCAGCTCCAGCTTTGGACACAAGGAATAAAATTCAAAAATCTCAGCAGAAAATGTTTTTCAACTTGCTGTTTCGGGATTTTCTTAATTCTTTTGCTTTTTTGAGATTCCTTGGAAGGTTTAACTCTAAATAGCAATGCCCATTTTACCCTCACTTTGTTAGAAAAGTTAGGATTGTTAGGAATGTTAGTGATTGTTATGACTTTCGTTAATTTTCTAACGAGAATTCTAACAAGCTCAAATTGGAGCACTTACACTTGCGTTTATGCTTGAGATAGTTCTTGAAATCCTTCCACGAAGGAGGCAACTTTTCAATGATAGAAGCCACCTTAAATGGATCATTCATGATCATCCCCTCGGCATCAAGCCCGTGTAGAATGATTTGTAATTCATCTACTTGAGTTGTTACCGATTTGGAATCGACCATCATAAAGTCAAGATACTTACCGACGACAAATTTCTTTGACCCGGCATCCTCGATCTTGTACTTCCTTTCCAAGGTGTCCCACAACGCCTTGGCTAACTCGACTGTACTATACACATTGTATAGTGCATCGTCAAGTCCATTCAAGATATAGTTCTTACAAAGAAAATTACCGTGAGCCCAAGCCTCCTTTGCCATTTTCCTTTGGGGGTCCGAATCACCTTTTTCTACCGCCGGAGGATCTTCCTTTAAGAAGCGGTGCAAGCTTAGGGTGGTCAAGTAGAAGAGCATCTTCTGTTGCCATCTCTTGAAATCCACACCAGTGAATTTCGTGAGTTTCTCACCATGACTGATGTGATGAGTTGTAGGAGCGGGAGCAACATTGTTGAATGTAGTATCACCTTGCGATGGAGGCGACACATTCCCTTGACTTGATTCAGTGGAGTCTTTTTCGTTTGCCATCTTGATGATCTTGAAGAAGCGTAAAATACTTCTTACGATTGTTGGAACTAGTGTGTGGCTTCTTCAAACTTAACGGAAAACTTGACAGAAAAACTAACGGAAATTGGGAAGAACAATTTAGGAAGTCGAGTCTTGTGTAGCACAATTTCCGTAAGAAGTATTTGCCCCGCACAAAGCTACTTACGGTTTAAATGGCAAACTTCTCGTGAGATAAAACGACTTATAATCACCAATAGGAGCACTCCAAATTGGTAACTCTACGAACTAATCACTATTTAGAACTTTGGACTTTGAAAGATTTGATGCAACAAGATGCCAATGATTTGGGTATGTTTATCTATCTCACTAGAGGGTAGGAAGGGTAGAAATACAGTATATGTTAATTGAAATTCGGAGGGGGAAGTATATAAGGAGAGTCAAAAGGTTTTGTGCCTTTTCCCTTGAAAAGGTGCAAACTTTCGAACAGATGTAAAGGGCACGAGTCGTGCTAATTGGCACGAGTCGTGCCCACGACTCGTTCCCAAGCATTCCACTCGTTCTGATCAGATTTGAGCAAATGGTCATCAGAATCCCACTCGTGCTCACGACTCGTGCTCAGAGTCCCCACTCGTTCTGATCAGTTTGAGCCAAAAACTCATCACCCAAAAACACTGTTCAAACCCAATTTGATCTACACGATCAAATTGACCTTTTAACTAACTTCTTGTTAAGTTACAAAAGACTATTGTCATTAATTCTCATTCACCCTAAATGGTTTTGAGATATTCAATAATTTTAGTAATCTACAACAAATGTAGAATACAATTTGTAACTAGTTCCGTTAACACATAACGAACTTCCGTTAGAAACTAGATCAACGTTAAGTTAAACCTAACTTTCCGTTAACCATTTCCAACACACTATTATAAAAAAAAATGTTTATGTCCTAAAATGAGCCGAGCGTAGATAAAAAAAAATTAAGAGTTGATGAACTTATCGAGCCGAGTGTATCGAGTCGAGCTCAAGCTCAAGCTCGAGTTAGACGCGAACGAAAAACATTTGAGCTTTTAACTATTTGATATTAAGTGAGCGATCGAAGCTCGTTGAATAAACGAGTCGAACAAAAATCAGCCCTCAATAACAAAATGAGCTTTGTAATGAGAATGATGATGTACAGGCTTGTACCAATTGTTGCCACTCAATTCAATCCAATAACAATGAAGAGCTGAATCACAAAATGGTACAATACCAAGCTTCTACTGCATTGAGGACAGAAGATCAGTGGAGCTAATTATTTAACTGAGGTTATCATTGTAAATAGAAAAATAGTTTGTTAGTTGTTAATTGTACAGTTGTCAAGTTGTTAGCTGCTGTAACAGAAATCAGTTAGGTAGAGATATAAATAGAAGTTGTATTCATTTCATAATCAATCAATGAAACAATTTCTCTCAATACATTCTCTTTCTCTCTGAACTCTCTCTATGACTCTCATCCCAGTTTACGTTATGGTATCAGAGCAATCGATCACCAATCGGTGCTCATGAATCCGCTGCATATTTCAATCTCCATCATATAATTCAAATTAGGTATTTCTGACCTAATTTCGTAATTGAATTTCTTAATTTTCTGGATTGGTTTCGTATTACCTGCTTGAGTTGTTACGTCATTCGATTTCATTTGTTCTATGGTGAATTCTGGTAATGGAGATAATACTGGATTTGATTCCAACTCTGGCTCTGTTGAAATTTCTATTGAATCGAATATGCATCCTTTATTTTTCCATAACAATGATAATCCATCTCTATATTTGGTATCGAAGAAATTGGTTGGATCCGATAATTTTAGTGTGTGGCGTAGATCTATGGAGATCGCTTTATCGGCTAAAACAAAATTATGCTTAGTCGATGGATCATATGTTGAGCCTAAGGAAGGTACTCAGTTGTTTCTGTTATGGAAAAGAGCAAATGACATGCTGATTTCATGGATATTGAATTCTGTTAGTGAAGAGAATGGAAATAGTCTCAGTTATGTGTCAACAGCTAAGGCCATATGGACTCAACTTCATCATCGATTTTCTTCCATGGATGGACATCATATTTTTCAGTTGGAAAAGGATTTGCATAGACTGGAACAAGGCAATTGCTCTGTTGAAATTTAGATCACAAGCTGAAAGGACTTTGGGACGAAAGTGCTGCATTAGATATTGTAAATGTATGCAGATGTCCATGTGTTTGTGGCGTTGATAAAGAGAATGCACAGAGGAATGAACGACAGCAACGTATGCAATTTTTAATGGGACTTAATGATTGCTTCATTTCAGTTAGAGGCCAAATACTGCGTATGGTTCCATTGCCTAATCTTGACCAAGCATTTAGCATGGTCAAACTGGAAGAAACTCTTTCTCATGGTTAGATTCCAGGCTCCACAGAAGCTGCTGCCTTAAATACATCTAGGACTCCAAGATTTGGATATGCTGATTCATCATCTAATCCACACAACTCTGGAAATAGCAATAGTTCTTATGTGAAGCCTTACTTCAAGAAAGGTATCATGTGCAATTATTGTCACAAAGAAGGACATACAAAGGATGAATGTTTCAAGCTTCATGGTTTCCCTCCTGGACATCCATACTTCAATAAAAATTCTGGCAACAAACCTAAGCCTTCATATGCCAGTTCTGGTCCTTCATATAATTATGGTTCCTACAGTAAGAATTACAGTGCAAATCAATACTCTTCTGGTTCTACATCTGGGAGTCATAAGGCTATGAATGTGATTGATATAGGATACTCCAGTTTCTACTGAGAATGATAAAGCTTCATCCGGTTCTTCTCTGAGTCTGGAACAATTACAGGCACAACTCAATCAAGTCATGATGATGCTACAAAAAGATCAAAGTTATTCCTCTCCTGAGGATCATGTTGCTGCTCATGTCACCACTAATCTGCAGGAGAACACCACAGGTATGATTTATTCTATGGTTGTTTCTTTTACTCATTTGAATAGCTGGGTTATAGACTCAGGAGCCACAGACCACATTTGCATTTCATTAGATCTTATGCATAATGTGTCAAATCTATCTTTTCCCATTCTTCTTTCTCTTTCCAATAGTGTGAAAGTTAAAGTCACACAACAAGGATATGTTCATATAAATTCTTCTCTCATTCTTCAAAGGGTATTATATGTACCTAGTTTTCAGTTCAATCTTCTTTCTGTGTCCAAGCTTCTTAATCAATCTCAATTTTCTGTCAATATTAATCACAATTGTTGTGAATTCCAGGACCTCAATTTGATGAGAACAGTGACAATTAGAGAGCTACATAATGGTCTCTATCTTCTTAAATCAATTCTCAATGTTGCCACAACATCTTCTGTTAATTCTTCCTTTACTTTTGTTAACAATGTTGCTTGTGATAAAGCCAAATTGTGGTATACTAGACTAGGACATGCTTCTTTTCCTATTATTCAGAAAATTGATCATATTACTCATATAAACTCTCATAATACAAATAAAGATTGTACCAATTTTTGTGATGTTTGTCCTCTTGCTAAGCAACATATGTTGCCATTTCCAACTAGTATTTCTTTCACATCTGTCCCTTTTCAACTCATCCATTGTGACTTGTGGGGTCCATATAGACATACTACTTTTGGGGGGCTAGATATTTTTTAACCATTGTTGATGACTATTCAAGGTTCACTTGGACCTTTCTATTGGCCTCCAAACTTCAAGTTTTCCCTACTCTTAAGCATTTCTCAGCTTATGTTCATAATCAATTTGCTTCTTCCATCAAACATTTTAGGACTGACAATGGATCAGAATTCTTCAACAAAGAAGTCACTCCTTTCCTTGCATCCCTAGGGATTGTTCATGAAAGCTCTTGTGTAAAAACTCCACAACAAAATGGAGTTGTGGAGAGGAAACATCAACAACTATTGAACATATCTCGAGCTCTCAGATTCCAATCTTTTCTCCCAATTTCCTTTTGGGGTTATTGCCTTCTCACTGCAACTCATATCATTAATCTTCTCCCAACTAGAGCCATTGATTACAAAATCCCTTATGCTTTACTGCATAATAAGTCCCCCAATTTTGATCATCTTAGGACTTTTGATTGTCTTTGTTATGCTTCTACTCATTCTCTTAACAAGTTCTCTCCAAGAGCCATCCCATCAGTCTTCTTAGGTTATCCTTTTGCTCAAAAGGGGTACAAAATTTATAATATTTCTACCAAAGAAGTTTTCATCAGTAGGCATGTGGTTTTTCATGAATCCATATTTCCTTTCAAACCTCAGTCTTCTTCTTCTTCCATTCCATTCTCTGTTCATCCTACTTGGTCTGAACCAGAAAATCCCACTGTTTATCCTACTTTTTTACCTCCTTCTCCTCCTCATGCATATGATCCTACTCCTCCTGCTTCTTCTACTGCTTCTTCTTCATCTTCTTCCGCTTCTCCTCCTCCTCCTCCTCCTCCTCCTCCTCCTGTTATCCCTCTCAGGACATCTTCAAGAGTTAAAATTCCATCTGTCCATCTCAAAGACTACATTGTCCCTACCTCAAAATCTAAAGTCAATGCTCTCACTTCATCCAAGTATCCTATCTCCAAGTACATTTCTTATCATCACTGTTCTTCTTCTCATTCTCATTTCATTAATGCTCTCACTCATTCTGTGGAACCTAAGTCTTTTCTACAAGCTAATAAAGATGAGAATTGGAGATCAGCTATGTCTAAAGAAATAGAGGCATTGGAACAAAATCATACTTGGGACATTGTCTCTCTTCCTTCTGGCAAATCCCATGTTGGTTGTAAATGGGTTTTTAAGATCAAATTTCATGCTAATGGATCTATTGAGAGAGATAAAGCAAGCCTCACGACAATGGTTTGCCAAACTCACCACAGCTTTACTCAATATGGGGTACATTCAGTCTCATGCAGACTATTCAATGTTCACTTTAAAAACCCCTTTTGCCTTCACTGTTGTTCTAGTCTATGTAGATGACATAGTTCTTGCTGGGTCCAGTTTGGTTACTATCAACACTCTGAAGAAATTTTTGGATGATCGGTTCAGTATCAAGAACCTGGGTGAAATTAAGTACTATCTTGGCATTGAGGTGCTCAGGAATTCATGTGGTTTTCACATCAACCAAAGAAAGTATGATTTAGATCTTTTGGATACAGCTGGACTTACTAATGCCAAACCCCTCACAATTCCTTTAGATCCCAACTATAAACTTAACAGCTCAGATGGTGAACTTCTTGAGGATCCTTCTCACTACAGAGTTCTTGTTGGTAAGTTGTTGTACCTCACCATTACAAGACCTGACTTAGCCTATGCTACTCACATGTTAAGTCAGTTTATTCAAAGTTCTAGAGTTCCTCACCTCAAAGCAGTTCATAAAGTCCTTCGATACATTAAATCTTCTCCGGGCCAGGGCTTGCATTTTCCTTCCAATAATTCTTTGAATTTGCATGGTTATTGTGATAGTGATTGGGGAGGATGCCCTGATGATAGGAAGTCTATCAGTGGTTTCTGCCTATTCTTGGGTACTGCCTTAGTTTCTTGGCATGCTAAAAAGCAGAGTGTCATAGCCAGGTCTTCAGCTGAATCAGAATACAAGGCCATGGCCACTTCTTGCAGTGAAATTCTCTGGTTGCATAGTCTTCTTAAAGACTTGCAGATCTCTGTCTCGTTACCTATTCCTCTATTCTGTGACAGTCTTGCTACCATTGCAATAGCTTCTAATCCTGTTTACCATGCTAGAACTAAACACATTGAACTTGATTGTCATTTCGTTCGTGATCATGTTCAAAAGGGTTTAGTTCTTCCTCAGTTTATTCCTTCCAAAGAACAGGTTGCTGACATTTTTACAAAGTCTCTTAGAAAGACTTTACACTGGCTTTTTCTACACAAGTTAAGGGTTTTAAATCCTTATAACCCTTCAACTTGTGGGGGGGGTATGAGAATGATGATGTACAGGCTTGTACCAATTGTTGCCACTCAGTTCAATCCAACAACAATGAAGAGCTGAATCACAAAATGGTACAATACCAAGCTGTTGGTGTAATGCCCTAGGCTATAGTTATGTTTAACTTGAACCGTTATGTATCATCTTTATTATTTATTATAGAGCATGTTTATTAGTTCATTATATGTTTTGCATGTTTATTATGTTGAACTGCGTCCCTAGTTGTTATGAACAACTAGTATAAGTTGGTAATAGATAATCATAGAGATGATTATATGCATAGAGATGCACATTACACTTATGGATACTTGCTAGAGAACAAGTATTGGACTTGACCTACTTATGAGATTTATGACATGATCTGTTGTCATGATTAAATCTCATGATAGTCGTGTTATTGAATCCTTCGTACCTGAGATTATCATCGTCTTCCACATGACGAAGATCGTGTTTGATATAATCTAACACTATCTTTAATCGGATAGCAATAAGGACTATGTTGGCACGATTGGACTAATGTAGGGAAGAATGATAAGTCAAGAAGGGATTTGTTCCTCTTATGAAGAGAGATATTTGCTTGGGCCCCTTGATGAATGACGTTGATGAAATGTGTGGCCACACTCAAGTGATTTGATAGAGATCAAATGCATTTGGATTATCAACATATTCGGAATCGAGAAAGCATTGAACGGAATGAGTTGACATAGACCATGACTCATGTTCAATTAGACATCATGGACAAAAGGATTATGACATTGGATCTATTTGAGGAATCAAGCTTTGATGTTATATTAATTGGGTGGACATAATGATTTGCTAGAAGTTACTTATGTCTTGTGAGGTCAATGTTTCGACTCACTACCAACATAATATAATTCCTTTTGGGTCACACACAAAGAACGAATTTGATTCGAGCTAAATCTGGAAATTTTGGGAAGGACACGACTCGTGCCCATGGGCACGACTCGTGCCAGGAGCAGTAGACGACTGCGTTTTGGCGTTTCAATACCACGCCATTCCCACCCTTATGTCCGCCTCCCCCAGAGCCGTCAATTTGGGTTGAGCCCGTCGGGCCAGCCCGCCACGCTATGCAATAGGGCTGGGTTATTTTCGGCCCGCCAGGAATTTGACCCGCCCCGCCCCGTTTAGTGGCGGGTTGGGCCCGCCCTGCCCCGCCAGCCCGTATTGACAATTAGGTAAAAATTACAGCTGAGGAAAAGGGGAAGCCTATGGCTGGATGCCTGACTATTATTATCCTACAAATGAAACATAATTTTACAAATGAGAGATATTTTCTAAAGCAGTACCAAATATGGCTGATGTAACAATAACTTCATGAAACTGCTCCAACTCCTTAAGATCAGATAAATCAATATCAAATCATGTTTGGTGACCAGGCCTGCATCCTTTTACAAATCTGAAAGAACTTAACCATAAGAAAAAGGAGTTAAATGCTAATAACAAAGCACAATAAATACAGTCACCAAACAATAATGACAGATTTACAAATAAAAAAAAAATCTGATTGAGCATAAAATGCACCCACAAATTTTATTCATATCATTTTATATGAATACAAGCAACTGAAATAAGCAGAAAAATATTTTTACAGTCGGCCCGCATTGGCCCGCCTGGCCCACCAACCCAAGGTGGGTTGGGTTGACATATTTTCAGCCCGCCAGGAATTTGGCCCGCCCCGGCCCATCCCGTTTAGTGGCGAGTTTTGGCGGGTTGGGCCCGCCCTGCCCCGCCAGCCGATATTGACAGCTCTACCTCCTCCCACCCAGATATGTTCATCTTCCTTCCCCACACAACCCTCCATCCAACCCAAATCTAAAGGCAAGCCCTAAGTTCTCCGGTCTCTCCCTTTAAGATGGCTCACCCAAGCTCCATCGCCGACCTTTCTCACCTATGTTGGTCATAGCAACCTCCGCGTCCTCTCTGTTTTCCCACATCACCAATCCATCACAACAGCATCACACATCACCTGATTCGAACGGTCAGTGACCTCCCTTTTCAACGTCATTTTTCGCCGGTACCTAGCTCTGTCCGACTATATATTCTACAATGACTTTCAGATCTAAATCTATCTCCCTCCACTACTCTCTCTATTGTTCTAATTTGTGTTGATTTTTTTAATCTAATTTTATATGATTTGTGTTTAATTACTGACTTTTGAATTCAAAATCTAACTTTTGAATTCTAATTTGGAGATTTGAATCTGGATTTTTTTTTAATATTGTGGGTCATTTGTGTTGGTGAATTGATTTTGTTTTAATTTTTGACATTTAGGTTATGGCTGGATGGTGGTGATATGTTGTTGGATAGTGGTGATGGGGGTGGTTGGATGGTGGATGTTGGATGGTGGTGATGGTTGGATGTATGGTAGTTGGTGGTGATGGCCAAACAGGCTGGTCTGTCCCGGCTCAATTAGTGCGGATCAACCCGCGGGCGGGACGGGTTGAAGCCCATCAGCTCGTCTGATGAAACGGGCCAAACGGGTTTTCATATTTTATTTATTTAAAAAAAATTGAAAAAAAAAGGAAAAAATAAAAAGAAATTTAGTATTTAATAAGCTATTTTTTAAAATATAAAATCACTTAAATATAAGAAAATTAGTTGTTTTATATATAAAAAAAAGATAGAAAAAAACTAAACAAATAAAAGTATATAAAAGAAAAGAGGGACAGACTACCCTTTATTTTAATTTTTATTTTAATTTTGTATTGACTAGAAAATAATATTTTTGACTTTTTTTATTACTGATATTTTTTACAAATAGGTATATAAAAAAAGATTAAAAAAACTAAACAAATGAAAGTATAAAAAATAAAAGAGGGACGGACTACCTTTATTTATTTTAATTTTTATTATTTTTTTATTAACAAGGAAATAATATTTTAGACTTTTTTTATTACAAATATTTTTTAAAAAAAGGTATATAAAAAAAGATAGAAACAAACTAAACAAATAAAAGTATATAGAAGAAAAGTGGGACGGACTACCCTATGTTTATTTTTTATTGATTAAGAAATAATATTTTAGACTTTTTTTATCACTGATATTTTTTTTAAATGCATATAAAAATGATAGAAAAAAATTAAACAATTTAAAGTATATAAAAGAAAAGAGGGGCGGACTATCCTTTATTTATTTTTATTTTTTTATTGACTATGAAATAATATGTTAGACTCTTTTTATTACTGATATTTTTTACAAATAGGTATATAAAAAATGATAAAAAAAAAACTAAAGAAATGAAAGTATATAAAAGAAAAGAGAGACGGACTACCCCATATTTATTTTTTATTTTCTTTTAATTTTTTATTGACTAGAAAATAATATTTTAGATTTTGTTTATTAGTGATTTTTTTTTTTCAAAAAGGTATTAAAAAAAGATAGAAAAAACTAAACAATTTAAAGTATATAAAAGAAAAGAGGGACGGACTATTCTTTATTTATTTTTATTTTTTCATTAATTTTTTATTGACTATAAAATAATATTTTAGACTTTTTTTATTACTAATATTTTTTACAAATAGGTATATAAAAAGAGATAAAAATAAAACTAAACAAACGAAAGTATATAAAAGAAAATGAGGTAATAATGTAATCAATTTAATAATAGAAACTCTATGAATATTTATTTCATAATTTTTTGGGGGAAATTTTCATTGTCTTCAAATGATACAATTTTAAATTACATAGTCTTAAAATGAAAAGTCTTCAAATGTTTAAATGAGTCTTCAAATCTTCGAATGAGTCTTCAAATCTTCAAAGTAATTATGGTCTTCAAATTTAACAAAGTCTTGAAAATAAATGAGTCTTCAAATCTTCAAACTAATTATGGTCTTCAAATCTTCAAAGTCTTCAAAAAGTTTTAGGTCTTCAATATTGTTATTGCTTCAAAGTCTTTAAATTTGTTGTATTATTATTCTTCTTCTTCTTCTAGTATCCTTCTCGCAAAAACTCCTCGTTGAGATTGAGATTGTCTTTTTCGAGGCTTTCATAATCATCGTCTTCAAGATCTCGAAATGTGCCTTATTTTCTCAAATCCGCAAGATAAATCAATCTCTCGATAAGAGCGGGTTTGAGTTGGTTTCGCTTTGGCGTCACCACTCTTCCTCCAGCACTAAAAGCATCCTCCAATGCTACCGTAGACACCAGATGGGTAAGTAGATCACGTGCCATCACCGAAAGAATATGATAAATATTAGCATGCGATTTCCACCATTGTAAGACATTCAAGTTTTCAAAACTTTCACCGTCTAAGGGGTAATATGGGCTTTCAAGGTATTGGTGTAATTTATCTACACCACTTTGAGAACCACTACTAAATGAGGATGAAGTTTTTCCTTTTGTCATGAAATTCCATCATTTTTTAAACATTTTTGTTGCTGCATTCCCTTTTCTTTCGAATGGTGTGTTTGGTCCCTTTAGTGTTTTACAATAGTGGTCGAACAAACGATATAGGATTGTGTGAATTTCCCTAAGTTTGCTCTTGGACAAAGTGTTTACGACATCTGGGTTAAGGTCGGGCCTCGTGTTCTCATAAAATTCAACAAACAAGCCACCTAGTGAGGAGAACTTAATCCTAGGATCCATTATGGTCGCTAATTGGAAAACTACGGAAAAATGTTCATAATCTTTTGTGAATTTACTTTCCATTTGCTTAACTGCAACTCCAAACAAGGCATGTGATCTAATTGCCTAATAACTTCACTTAGGGCATTTATTTCACGATACAAAAGTGGGAGGTGGGATAATAACTTCCCTAAAAAATCTTGATTGCCCTCCACCAAGGTTTAAGTAAATCTAAAAGCTCGGTAGCTATCGACCAACCATACTCACTAATTTGGTAGTCCATTTGATGACTAGAAAAGTATTCCGTAAGGACCACCCTATATTCGACAACTCTCTTCAATATTTTATATGTTGAGTTCCACTTAATATCCTCGGCCACTTGAGGTTTCTTGTATTTCATGTTATAAGCGGCGCACAAATCGGCATAAATTTTCAACCTTGGACCGAAATTTTTGATAATATGGGAGACCGTGTTGATGCTATTGGTGACAAGATTTAGTGAGATAATCAAGTCTTGGACACACAGATTAACAATGTGGCATGCACACCTAACATGAAACAAAGCGCCACCTAGGGGAGGATTAAGAGCTTGGATCAACATTGTGGCGGTGAGGGTATTGTAAGTCGCATTATCAAAGGATATTGTTAAAATTTTGTTGGTGATAACATACTCACTCAATACATCCTTAATGTGAATTGTACATTGCAAAGCCGTGTGGGGATAGGGCATTGTTCTAAAGGAAATCACCCTCTTTTGCAACATCCACTCCTCATCAATCCAATGAGCGATTATACAAGTAAATGTTTAAGAACTAGAACTTAGAGTGGCCTTCCAAGCATTGGTGGTCAAGCAAACACTACCCTTTAATTTTTGGAGGTCGCTCGCTAGTTGAAGTTGACGAGTTTGGAAGAGCTTCTTTATATGCCTAGTAATAGTTTGGCGGCTCATTAGTTGGTATGACGGGTTGAGGCCTCTAGAATAGCGGGTGATTCTATCATCATCTGAAAGTGAAAGCGGAAATCGACAACTCATTAGTAACATCGTTATCAAATCGACGTCCACTTTTGGGTAAGTGACACATGGTATATGTAGTTGTGTTTGTACGGTATCATCTATCCCTTTAGCGGCTTCCTTATCATGTGTTATCTATGTGCCTCTTTATATGGGAGGTACCATGTACACCAGTCGGGTTTAAAAATGTTGAGCACCTCTTGCATTTGGCCTTTGTTTCACCGTCAATAATTACTAATTCATAAAAATGGGCATATTTTGACACTCTAGTTTGTGTCTTGCCTTACCCTTACCCTTACCCTTCACCCACTAGGTGCACTACCCGAGACAACATCGATAGTAGGTGTATTTGGAATTGTGCGGGTTTCATGGATGACTTGTACATCGTCATCGTCATCCCCACCCTCATCTATGTCTTCTATGTGATGATAGGTTCTAGATGAATAGTTTGTGTTGGGCTCATTCATTCAATCCGGGATTGAATCCGGAGTATAGCCGCGAAATGGAGGGGTGTTGATTGGGTTCGATGATTGATTAATTAGATCATACACAATTTGATCATTACGGTGCAAAAGGAAATTATCTATTGAGTGGCGGGCCAGAATGGGTACATTTTAATTTTGAGTTTGATTTTGTGGTGGTGGTGGTGGTGGGGGGGGGGGGAATATGCAAATATATCATTAACTATATCTTTCATGATAACTAGCAATATAAATTACCTAGCAATTAAAATTATAAATGCAACACTTAATTTTTTTTTGAATTTTCGAAAATTTATAAGGATTAAATAATTCTGGCAATAATTTACTAACAATAAAAGTAAACAATTATATTTTTTTTTGTAATTTTCAGAATAAAAGTAAATTTTTTTTGGAATTTTTGAAATTTATGAAGATTAAAAAAAAAATTAACTACTAAACATAATATTTAACTAGCGAGTAAACAATTAAATAATTAAAACAATAAAATTACCTTCAAGGCTTCAACTCTTACGATGTAATCACAAATATTCGACTTGGAAATACTTTGATGGTTTGGGTTTGAGAGAATTCTATGATGAATTGAATTTTTTTGTGAGAAAATGGTAAGACTTCCTCTTCTATTTATACTAATTATGAATTTTTTTGGATCAAATTTACCCCTAAATATGGCTATAGGGAGGGGTAATTATGTCCCAAAAAATTAAAATTTGATAAATGAGTCGTTATGTGTAAATTTGATGAAAATATCCCTCAAACGGATTTATTAACAGATATATTTGAGGACAATTTAGACATTTATACAAACAGGTACAAACATCGGACCTCATTGCAACGGGCCAAACAGAACTTCTAATCCGCGGGCTAAAGACCGGTCCGTGCGGACCTCCTTGGTCCAAGCCCGTCCCGTATACGAAGGCACTGCGGATAACATGTCAGCTGCACCGGACGAGCGCGGGCCAAACGAACAGCAGTCCACAACCCAAAATGGCCATCTCCAATCTCCAGTAGTTGGTGTGGCGGTGGTGAGTTTATATGACAAAGTGAAGAAAAAAAGAGGAAAAGGTAGAAAGGGAAAAAAAACTTATATTTGTTTTTTAAAAGTTAATGGCCAATTAATTGATAAAATAAAATACAGAGCAATAAAAAAGTTAGGCTCCGTTTGTTTCGACGTAAAATATTTTTTGAAAAATGTTTTTCGTAAAATAACTCGTTTTACGATGTTTGGTTGTTTTCCGGAAAACGTTTTCCCCATTTTTCGGTAATAATATTCGAATTTCAAAAAATATTTTCATTAAACACATGAAAATATTTTTCGAAAATTTTTTTCCTTGCCAAACAGCCGAAAACACGTTTATCTCATTTTCCGGAAAACATCTTCATTTTACAGGAAAACATCTTCATTTTTCGAAAAACATCTTCATTTTTCGAAAAATATTTTACAGGAAATCATTTTCCAGAAAATATTTTACGTTGAAACAAACGGATCCTTAGTTTATAATTGTTTGATTTTTTTGTTAAAGAGGAAAAGGAATGATGGTATTTCTGTAATTTTATAAAGTTATAAACCATTTGATGGACCATATATATGGTTAATTTATTTTCATTTAATTTGCATTAAAACAACAACGAAATAATTTGTTTTCAAAACATTTAACGGATTTTTTCTAACAAAATTGATTAAAAACCCTAAAATATTAACATAATATAAACTTTGTACCCTATATTATAATTAGTGATACAATGGGGCCTGTTTTATAAACACCCCTAAACTTTGGGCTCAAAATGTCATTCGCCAAAAATAAAAATAAAAATTCTTATGACTTCAGAGTGAGGATGCTCCAAAACAAAAACTCGCCCCTGTAAGAGACTGACGAGTGATAATATAAAAGAAGAACAAACAACCCTAATCAGCTCGATCTGAATCACCAATCCCTAATCTTCCCAATACGATTTCGATTTCTCCTTCCATCTATCTGTATTCGAACCGAAATTTCAAAGTCAAAGATTCAATCTTTTTGTTTCAGTCACATCGAATGTCATTTTTGTATTATCACCCTTAGGATTAGGGGTTTTGATTGTAACGACTCAATATGAAGTCATCTTTAGCTAATTCCATACCTATTCTCGATTTAATCTTGTCCGATTGTTAAGTAACATAGAAAACAAATTAGGGCTTTCAATTTTTTCTTTTAATTCATGTGGTTTTTTGATTATTTGGTGTGGTAATGGAAATGGAGAGTTCTCGTGGATCGTTCGAAAGATTGAGCCAGCCTGGTTTGAAGAAACCTAGATTGAGTGAAGAACCCCTTGTTCGGAACAATAATTCCAATGGTAGGGCCACCGTTCAACGGCAGGCGGCGACGGCGGCGTTGGGACCCAACAGAGCTGGTTCGACCAGATTTCGAGTTAGTAATGACAAAGACTCGGAGAGCAGTGGCAGCGGGGGTTACCAGCCGCAGCCGGTGCAGCATCAAGAGCTGATTAGTCAGTATAAAACGGCCTTGGCGGAGTTGACATTTAATTCCAAACCAATAATTACTAACTTGACTATAATTGCCGGAGAGAATGTGAACGCTGCAAAGGCCATAGCTGCCACTATCTGCAATAATATAATCGAGGTGATCTCAGTTTTTATAACTGTGTTCGTAGCTGATTCTTTGTTTTTGTGAATGTACAGTAGAATGGATTAAAAATAGTCAATTTTATTTCTGGATTTTTTTTTATTTCCGGATTTTTTTCTAGCTTGAATCCGTGTGATGTGGGTTAATGCCAATTCAGTGGAATAATTAGTGTTACATTTAGTTTGTAAAGAATTAGTGGCTTCTTTCTTGTTTCAACTCAACATTTGTGCATGTTGTGTTACTTGAAAACGTTCCATTTTAATTTTCTTCTTCTTGCTTTTAATGGATAAGGGACCTCCGTAAATCGTGGACATTGTATTTCAAGTATCAATTCACACGTAAGCTCAATCAATGTATCATTTGTAAGGGGACATGATCAATGATGATTACCAAAGAACTTGTTAACTAGCTACTTTGCAAGCAGTGATAAAGTTGGCATTACAAGGTCACATGCTATTGCTATCCTAGTCTCTGTATGGTGGGAATGAGCACCTAGCCTTCCTAACAGTGTTCTTGATTGTCCTTTTTTTATTCACTTCTTCTTTTGTTTGCTTTGCAAATGATGACAAAACAGAAGCATCATGTTTTTATTTGGCTAGAGATGTGATTTCTGTAGATTTTTACAAATGTCCTGTGTCAGTCACGCGTGTCTTCTTGTATGGGCTCTATCCCTTAAAAGTGAATTTCCTCAAGTACTGTTCTGTACTCAAATATGCAACTCTTTTGTTCTGATCTCACAGAAGCAACCGGTTAGATTTGTTTCATTATTTTCCGGAGAAGAGTGCAGTGGTTAGAATTTAGAAGAATGTGATGTTCTTTTTGTGTCCAGTTTGGTGCGTATGATGACTGTTACGCTCACATTCTCAGGTCTGTTCTGTATTAACGTCTATGTTTGTCTATTACTGTTTCACACCTCGAATTGATGTGTCATGTTTGCGCAGCTCTTATGCTAACAAACTTATCCTGTCTAGAATATGAGATGCCGATTTTGCATTGTTTTTGGATTTTGAAATCTTTGCAAGTGTAGTTCGTCACTATATGATTCACTGTTGATCCTATGAATATGCAAATTTCTAGGTCATGATTTAGAAAAACTTCAATTCTGTAAATCAATTAGGAGTGTGAGTCTTTGTTTTTTTTTTTTTTTTTTTAGTAAGAAGGTAAGTAGAAGAGGTGAAACAACTATTGCTGTAAGTAGAAGAGGTGAAACAACTATTGCTAGGACTTAGGAGGTCTAAAGTTGAGTTCACCTGGTAGGCTTGATGTAAAAGATATAATGCACACCAGGGTATTTAACAATTTACTTCCATGGGAGCAGGATTTTACTGCATCTAATCAAGGGCATAGCCACAAGGTTAGGGATGATACAGATATTATATTGATGAGTGTGCCTTATGCCAATAGTGTTGGAGAGGGGTGAGTTCTACCTTCTATTTGTCTAGCTTAGTTTATTTTACCTATGCCCTTTCTTATTCTTCACTTCTCCTTTTCTTTTGGAGGCTGGGGTGGTTCAGCAAGAAGCTGCTATGCTACTTGAAAAGTTGTCTTATGGATGTGTAAATGGAGAAAGCGGTGCTCACAATAGATCTGTGGAACACTTTACAGTCCCTACAATATGACCTGGATATTTTACTGGAATGAGTTGGAAACATCATGTTAGCATAATTGGGAGTTTTAACTGCGATGATTGAACTTGGATGGGGAGTGAATATTCCTTACAACTCAACTCAACCTCGGTCCTAGTCACTTGTGTTGGCTAGTTTGTTGGAAACACATGAACATAGATTCTGTTTCCATATGACTTTATTGAAAAATGATCGTCTGTCAGATCGGACGAACTTATAGAGGCTTGCCGGGTGTTGCAAAGCTTCCTTTAATAAATTATTGCATTGTTGCATGACTGCACTGACTTGTGAAGTCAGCATAGACTCTTTCTTTGAGGGTGTTAGCTTTTATTTGTATCTTAATACTAGATCGTTCACTCTTTTTCACGGTTTGCAAGTACTTGTGGTCATTTGATTATGTTGCAAGTAATTGTGGTCATTTGATTATGTTGCAAGTATTTGTGGTCATTTGATTATGTTGCTTTAGAGTGGTTACCGAAGGATATTATTGCAGTATAGTTATTTACTTGTTAGGTTGCCAGCATTCTTTCTTTCTTCCTAAATGTTTTGTAGGTGTTACACTCAGACCTTCTCTAATTCTTACTATATTGTCACTTCATATTGTTTTTAGTGAAGTGGCTACTTGATGTGTTAGTGGTAATGTACTTGTGGCTGATGTTGAAAATTGTTTGTAGGTTCCTAGTGATCAGAAGCTGCCATCACTGTATCTTTTAGACAGTATTGTGAAGAATATTGGGAGATATTACATCAAATACTTTGCTGCGAGGCTTCCTGAGGTCAGACCTTCGCCATTTAAAGTGTGAACTGTTTATATCTCTTTTTTTCTGAATCCATCCCCTATTTTCCTTTTAAGTTTGTTACTATGAAAAATAGTGATTTAGTCACTAGAATATTGTTATTGGCGTTCAATCTTGTACTCTGCTCATGTATATTCACTATTCATACTAATGAATACCAATGTTTAAGTTAGCATTTGCAGTATCAAGTGTTGGTTTACTCATTAAAGGTTGCGTTGTAATTTTAAGAACTGTTGCCGCTAGAAAGCACCCTGTATTTATCATCCGCTTGAATGTTAGTGATTTGTGTTAGTTATTACTTATCACTCGTTAGTTGTTCCATCTTTTAGGTTTTCTGCAAGGCATATAAACAGGTAGACCCTGCAACGCATCCTGGTATGCGCCATCTTTTTGGAACTTGGAAAGGAGTGTTCCCTCTGCAGTCACTTCAGATGATTGAGAAAGAACTCGGTTTTTTACCTCCTGCTGCGGATGTTTCATTGTTAGGAACTAATACATCTAAACCTGATTCACACTCTCAACGCCCTGCACACAGTATTCATGTAAATCCCAAGTATTTAGTAGCCAGGCAAAAACTCCAGAGCAAGGTAAGGGTCACTGGAAAAAGTTCTGTCAGTAGCTCTGAACATTTTGATTCTTATTACATTTGCATTTACTCTTTTTTCTTACTACTTTTGGTCTAAAGACTCTAAACAATGGATCGCTGACTGAAGGCCTACATACTTTTTGTCCATTAATTGGCTTGTTCATTTTAGTCATTCCCTAACCTTTATGTCTGTGTTATTTGTGGGTAGATATATGGTATTGACTCCCTCATCCTTGTGAACTTTTGTGGTGAAGGCAAAGGGGCCAGGCAATGACGTAAATGTAAACATTGGTAATGAAGATGGTGAAAAATTGGAGAGAACTACTATCAGCTCCGGAAGGTCGCGTGCTGATCCTCGTCTTAAGATGCTGGTATGGGAGGTGATTTCTGGACATGCATATGCTGTCTTATTGGTGGAAGTCTTAATTAATTAATTCTGAATCTTGCAGAGCATTCAGCAGTCCCAGCGAGATGTGGTGAGTGAGCCTATTCGTGAGAATAACATTGGTGCAACATATGGTGATTTTGAATATAATTCTGACGTTTCAAGGCAGTCAGATGTAAATTTTGGAAAAGCCAGTAAAAGAGTTACGGAACAAGGTTTTGACAAGTCTCGGTATGGAGCTGGCAACAATAGTACAGAGACAGTGTCCAGCCAACGGAATGGTTTTGATACAAAGCTTGGGCTTTCAAATAATCCAGCCGCTAAATATTTAAATGCTGATGCAAAGCTACAGCCTATGCACAACTTAGCTAGTAGAAGCAGCAGTGGGCTGACAAAGAGCTGGAAGAACTCAGAGGAGGAGGAGTACATGTGGGAAGATATTAACTCCAGATTGACTAATCATGGTTCAGCTAGTAGCTCAAGAAGAGATCCTAGGCTGCCTGCCGAGTCTGAAAGATTGGTGGGTGTTAAAAAGGTAATTGGACACTACAGTTTGGAACATGGTATTTTACTTCCTTTTAAAAAGAGAAAGCAAGATGGTATTCTACACTGTCTTTGATTGCACAATGGTTTGCTTAGCTCGAGAGAAAGAATAAGAATCTAAGTCTCTCTTTCATTCCCCGTTGTGCGTAAATCCCTGATAATTGTGAAATGTTTTTGGATTACATAAGATGATTTGGCAGACGATCCAACTCAATTAAGCTTTCTTCACGAGTCTTTCAAAAATATCCAAAAATAGGGACCTAAGATGTGGTAAGAAAATCTGCATGAGGTGGTCTACTGAAAATACTTTCTTTTAGTTCTAGTTTTGCATTAGTGCAGCTTTGAACAGACGTGATACAGGAAAAACGAGAAGGTTTTTGCCAACTTTGCCTTCATAATTTTGGATGTTAATAGGCAGAGAATCATTAACAATTTTGTATTGTTTTTCGGGTTCAGTCCTTATCATTATATAAATCAGAGAGCTGATGACCGACAATGCCTTTTGCAGGATTTTGGGAATCACATTCAAAAACCACAAGGTACACATGATATTGCATCTAGGGCCGATAGAGAAACTTCATGTGATTCACTGTCCACAGAACAGAAAAACCAGGCAACGTTTGTGCATCATGTCTCATCACCATGGTCTCAAGAGCCATGCACAAATACTTTACAAGGGCAACAGTGGCCTAATTTTGGAGGCACAACCCCTTCTAGACAGTCAATCATACCCCAGCTTCCTCCCTCACCTTCATTCGCATGCAATCCCAATCAACTATTGCCTAACGTAACTGAGCAAGAACATCCCTCGTCCCAGCTGCTGCCCAATAGTGAATTAAAAGCTACTAGATCTCATGGACAATTTAATGGGTCAACCCACAGTCAAGCTTCTCAAGATTCTCTTCAGGTGCTTCCTCAGAATGCTCATTCAAATAATTCTCAAAGGTTGCAACTTCACAATTTACGGACCCCACCTTCTATAAGGCCACCTTTCGACCCAAGGCGACATAATTCCTTTCTGCAACCTCTACAGTCAGAAACTTTGCAATCTGAACCTTTCTTATTGCCTCAGATTCCAGTTACTGGAAAACCCTTAACCAGTTTGAAGTCTTCGGCAGACCATTTAAAGCCAAATACTTCAGATATTCCCGGATATTCAAGTACCAGTAGTATGTTAGCTGCTGTTATGAGTAGCGGAATTTTGGGTAGCAAGTCCGTAAATGGTAGCTTACCTGAATTGAACTTCAAATCTGAAGCGGGTGCTCAACCGCAGCAACCAAGTCGCCCTTCCGCTACTCAGTTTGCATCCTCGGGGGCCAAAGATTCATCTTCATCTCTCTATAGTCCATTTTCCCATGAAATATCATCGCTTTCTTCTCTTCCACTGAGAAAAACAGATAAGCCACCATTGCTTCCTGGTCTTCCAACTTCTCTCGTAGGTAGCACGTCAGCATCGGCTTCAAGCGCCTCAAATCCTGTGTCAAGTCTTTTGAGTACTTTGGTTGCAAAGGGGTTGATTTCTGCATCGAAGGGAGAGTCTTTGACCCAGACTTCTACTGAAACCCTGAGTAAGAGTCTTAAAGGTGTTACCTCTGCAATCACAGTTTCTTCAGCTTCGGTTTCCTCTGCATTGCCACCTTTATCTACCAGTGATGAAGTCCAACTCTCTGTGCCTGCTGCTAAAAGTTCGACTGCCTTGCTTCAGTCCACCAAGTCAGAAATAAAAAGTGTTGTTGGATTTGAGTTTAAACCTGATGTAATTCGGAAGACACATCCAGCTGTGATTAGTGAACTTAATGATGACCTTCCGCACCAATGCAGCATTTGTGGCCTTAGATTTAAGCTTCAAGAGCGATATGATAGACACATTGAATGGCATACATCGAGGAGCTCAGAACCAAACAGTTCTAATAAGTTATCAAGAAGATGGTACGCAAATTCTGTTGACTGGGTCACTGGAAAAGCCGTTCAACAATCTAGTTCTGAAAGTATGGACCTGAACGAAGGTTCTGAAACGGAATTGGAGATCAGTACTGAGCAGACGGTTCCTGCTGATGAAAGTCAATGTGTGTGTATTTTGTGTGGTGAGGTGTTCAAAGATTTTTACAGTCAAGAAAAAGATGAATGGATGTTTGAAGGAGCTGTTTACCTTACTAAGAGTTTAGATGGGAAGGCTGGAAATATTAGCGAGGATGCTACAAATGGTCCTATTGTGCATGCAAATTGTATATCCGAAAGTTCACTTCCTGATCTTGGACTTGTCAATGATGTTCAAGGGGTAAGATTTAAATGTTTTTAAGAAACCTGCTAGTAGTTTCTATGATGAGTGTCCTGTAACACAACGGTCATAATATCTATACTCCATCCGTCCCATAAAGATGTTCCATTTTTTCATTTTTTTCTCCCAACAAGAGTCTCATTTTCAAAATTGTTAGGTTAAAGAACTTCCAAAATTGCCAACCAAGGAAGAAGAGGAGAAACGACAGGATGAGAGCCAACTAAGGAAGAAGAGGGAGTAATGAATTAATAAGTAAACCTCATTAAGGATAGTTTTGTAAATGAAAATAGGTCGTTAAAATGTTTGAATAGTCGAATGGGACTATCATTCATTGCACAAATTTTACATGTTTTCTCTATGTGGTGTGAGGCATGGGTAAAAGGCTATTTTGATGGATGAATGACGTGTGAGTCTTATACTTGCCTTGCAGAAAAAGGGTACATAGCGATTTCAGTTGAACATCCGAGACTATCACTATGATGTCTTCTAGAGAAGCTTCAGGAGAATATTCATCCAGGTTCATTCATTGCATATATGCTCTTGTCCATTTATGCCATGCGCTTTAAACTTGTGAAAGGGCATTTGTTTTCTTTGAATTGGATCTCCTTATTGGTTAATTCTCATTTGAAGGAAATATATTAGATGCCTAAATGATTGGCACACCATTTTTCTTCATTATCGTGGTCAGCTGTGATATTTTCTTTTTGATTCTCTCTCTCTCTTATTTTTTCCCTCAATATGTATATTCTCTCTTAAAAAGCAAAAGTTTGCTCATTCCCAGCATCTGATGACGTAACGAGCATTTCCACCATGGCAGTTCGGATGGGGGCAAGGGAACATATCGTTAAGGTATTAACTGGATTGTGATTTAAAGTTTTATTTTTTTGTTTCCCGAGTATCGTAATATTCTCCTTTGTGCATGTTGAGCCTCTTTATGAAGTGCTCTTTTAGTAAAACAATTACCATTATTATTTTACTGAGAAAATAGAGGATCTTGTTTTGGTTTGTTGCTTGAACAGATATTCTAACTTTTCTTATGGGTATATTAGGTATCCCTTTATCGTTTGACCATTTAAGATGATCATGTTGGAGTGTTTACAAGTGTCTGAGGCGCTCAGGTTTTTGAGTCTGTTATTGGATTTCTATTAACGAGCGAGACGGAGCTCTTGCCAAGATGTTCGGTTTTTGCTGCGAAATAATTTGTTGATGTATTCTTATTTTGTATAGTCGCGAATAATATCGAAATCTTTCATAAGTTTTGCCTGCTAGAAAAATGGCAGTATTTGAGTTTAGCACTGCTGGATTGCTTGGTGTTATTCTTTCTCTTTGTTTTGGATAAAAAAAGTACCATTTTATTTTTGGTGGTCAAATTATTATGAAAAAAGAATGATTATCATGAGGAAATTTTAAATATTATTACTGATTTCCTGCAAAGAATACTATCGAAATTTGTAAATAATTTTACGAGGGTAGTAACTAATTTTTCATAGGGATGTAGCAAGTATATATGAAAACATAATCCTACGATCACAAAAAGATTTTAAAATTATGGCAACATTTATTGAATGTTGAAAAGAATTGTTACATAGACTCGTAAAATTGTTGAGTAAACTCGTAACATTAAACCACCCCCCAAAAATTAAAATAAATCCCTCTCTTTCTCTTTATACCCCCTTCCCTTATCTCCACTCACCCTAACCCACCCACCCACCCACATTAACCCCAAATCAGATTTTTAGAGAGGGAGAGAGAGAGAAAATCAGAAATTTTTAGACAGAGAAACATTATAAAATAAGGTAATTTTGGTTCAATTAGTTCGAAAATTACTTTCTATGGTTTAATTCGTTCGATTAATGTTTCAAGTTGAGAATTTTTGGGTTCAATTTGTTTCAAATTCTGGGTTTGTGGTAGTTCGACCAGTACTGACCGAAATTGTAGATCTGTTCGCCGAGTGGCGAAACTTCTTGAAAAGTTCACCACACCCGCCGAACTTCTTGAAAAGTTCCCCACTACCGACCGAACTTGAATAAGTTCACCACCATCGGCGAAACTTCTTGAAAAGTTCACCAAAGATGACCGAACTTTTGTAATTAAGGAAAAAAAATTCAAATATTTTGGCCTGTTATTTGGGTATATAACATCGTTTTAATCTGAGAATAGAGCTAAGATACTTTGAGCAATCATTTATTTTTAAATAGACAAGAAAATGTACACATTTTTAAATAGCAAAAGCAATCTGGTATAACCTGAAATTGTCTATAGCTTAGAACAAGTGAGGCAAAACTCACAAGTGTTGTCCTTAGTGTTGGCAACGCTAACAACAACACACACCAATTCTAGAAAAACACAAATAAATAGAAATAAATCTATAACTTGATGGGTGCCAGGAGGGCAAGACCTTTCTATTAATAATATGAATTCAATACAAGGTCGAAAAAGTTCCTTAATGATAAACAATCATTAACATAAGGAACAACATATAAAAGAACTCTCTCTGAAAATGAACACTCAAAACCTCACAAAAATATGAAAATCTATATGAAATTCTCGAGTGTCGGACTGAGTGTTGCCAACACTGAATGGCAATACTTAAGAGCAGAATTCTATTTCTTGTGCAGATTTGCGTATTTTGAATTGGATGATCTTCAATGAAGATCCACTGCACTATTTATAGGCCACAAATACTTGGAGCCTACTCAAAATGATCAGCAACAGCCTTGAAGTTTGTTTCCTCCATTTTAGCCTTCTCGCCTCAAATGTAGGAGACTTAGTCTTCTCTTGCTTCTCTTGCTTGTACTTTTCAACTGTAGATGCCTTGTACTCTGACTTGTTCTCCCCCTGAATAGCTAGATAATATCTCTTTTTGCTTGGTCATTAATTAAACAAATAAACACATGTTTATTTGTTAATTTTCTCCTCTTCTTCGAACATCATGCCTGGGCAATTTCTAAGGACCTATTCAAGCTCATTTTAAGTAGACTAACTACTGTTATTTAAACATTAATTTTCACATTTTTATTTGTGAAAAATACAGTAACTATTTCAGTGTTGCCAAATCCAAATGGCAACACCAGTGGCAACACTGGTTTGCAACACTTGGGACAACATTCATGGCAACACATGATCTAATATTAACAATCTCCCTCTTAGTTACTGATTTCTTCACAAAATACCAATGTGATGATCTTTACAAAATAGTTAGTCAAACTTAACAAAAATACAAAACTGCCACATGATTAATAGTGACAACATAAACCTTCAGGCAATGTTAACATATTTTTCAATTAAAGTATCACACTTCAAATAGTGGCAACATCAATCTTCAGGCAAATGAAGTCACATAATTTCGAATTATCTCCCCCTTAACACGAAATTAATAACTAGCCAAAATAATTATTAAAATTTTAAAACAACCATCCAACCATTTTAGCAAAAACCATTCACCAAAGTTTGAAGAAAATTTCAGCCGAAACAAAGAAAAAAAACAGAATTTAAAATTGTTTAAGCATAACAAACCAAATAAAAACAAATAACATTGTTTTTGTTACCAAACCACCAAATCAAGAAGCATGCGAACCAACCATCAACCTTCTGCATTTTCAGCTCCTTCACCTCCCTCAGCTGTACCACTTGGTCCAGCTTCGGCTCCATCCGCTCCATCATCACGCCTTGGCCTTGATTGATCTCCCCCTATTTTGTAAGAAATCATATCCATCATTTTCATCATATCTATACGCATGTCCAGTCATCCCTGTATCACTGAGTCTATATGCTTCACTTGACTATTGAAAAAATTAAGAACCATGGAAGCATCAATCATCACTGGTGCAGTGTTGCCTGAAGTGTTGCCAATTTCGTGGGCGACACTGGGGCGACACTTGAAGCTGTGGGCAGCCAACGGAGGAGCATCTCGTAACCAAAACCCATGTCAAATCTCTGTGCCTATCACCTTACGTAAAGTGTTTGCTAATTCTCGTAATAAATGTGCTTCTCGTAGATATTATCGGCATTTCAAGGCTTAAGGTTTTGGTACAAGAGAACATTGAAAATAAGGGAATGAAAAATGAAGGAGGAGGTCTTTCTTTTCTTGAACCATGCAGATAGGTGAACAAACACTAATCTCCCAAAGTTGACTCTTTGTTTCTTGCCTAGTTTGTACAACAAAGTAGCTTGCTCGAATGTCACCGTGTTTTCATTGGCCGTAGGTAGCCAATTTGTTATACAAATTTTGTGAAGCACACTAAACAAAGAAGTAAGATGGATAGATTTAAAGTGTTCACTCCAAACAGTGACTCTCCCTCCAGTCAAAAAGTTGGCTAAGGTATTCGGTTCAAGGTCCAAACTCTCATCTTCAATATTAGGGAGGCCGAATGCTTTGTTGATAATCAAGGGATTAAAATCATAAATATTGCCCCTAACAAAGATCTTTCCATAATGAGGGGTATTCCTATCATCAATATCCTCCCTAAGATGAGCATAAAAATTCCTAACCACACTTTCAATATAACCGGACACTTTCACAACTGTAGGTAAAAAGTTTCTATTCTCCAAAAATTGGTACAAATCCTAACTCCTTGAACTGAGTCACAAACATATTCCTTTCATTCAGAATCTTTTTCTCAGAATCTTGAACCCACTTATCTAAGTTGGATTCACTATAAAATTCCTCGGAAAGAAATGGGCGTTCATAATAACCAAAAGACTCATATTCAGATTTTGAATCTTGAGAGGGAGTAAGAGTGGTTACCTCTGGCCAGGAAATAGGAGAGTAAGAAGGGAACTTGACTGGGCTTTGGTCTTGGCAGCAGGTGTTGCTTCAAGTGTTGCCATTGGATTGGCAACACTTGGGGCAACACTGGAAGAAATTTTCTGTTTCTTGGAAATTCGGGACTTGACTTGAGCTTGAGTTTCTTCATCCTCCATCCATGCTTCCTCGTCCTCATCAGAAGTTGATGAGGGCTCCTTGGTCTCTTTGAAGATTGGGTCCGAATTGTCCTCGGACGAAATGTTGAGCGAAGAACTTGAGCTATCCTCCACATTGACAGGATCATCAGCATTGTTGGAAGGAATTTTAGACCTGAACAATGTCTTGATCCTTTCGGATTGTCGACGAACTCCACCTCGAAATGACGAAGAAGCATCAACCACCTTTCGTTTCTTGGTTTTCTTTTGAGGGGCGAAGGTGAGTTCTACGGATGGGGTAGCTTCTGGAAGGCTTATAGGTATGGGAATTTGAGGTGGATTATAGACAACAATGTCTAAAGATGGTGAGGTGGTGGGTGTGGCCGAAAGTGTCGCAGGTGATATCTCCATAGGGACGACGACATTGGAGGCGACACTTGAAGGGGCGAGTGGTAAAATTTCCATGGGGGAAGAAATTTGGGAAGTATTTTTGGGACTTGCCATGAAAATCGAAGGAAAAACGAAAAAGAAAGAGAGAACAGGGGAGGGGAAGGGTTTGGTTCCGCCTAGAGAGAGAGGGTTTAGTGAGGAGGAGGATTTTAATGAGTAATAGGGAGGGTTTTAATTTGATTTAACAAGTTCAAATCAAATAAAATCCCTTTTATCCCTCACAAATCCAACAAACTATGCCACTGTTATCCGCTATTTTTTTAAAAAACAATTTTTTTTTAAATATATAATAACTAAAAATAATTTTAGCAATATCCATAAAATTGTGTTTTTCAAAATTCAAAATAATGAATTTTAAAAAATAGATATTTCTAAATTACAATTAGTTAGACAAAAATTAAATATTTTTGCTAAAAACCTTTTAAATTTCACAAACTCTAAATATAAGAAGATAGACTTTTGGAAATTCAAAATTTAATTAACAAAAACAAAAAATAAAATCATAATGTAGCATCCACTAATGTGTTACTAGCTATATTGCGTGACACACAAGACAACATTTTTAAATAAATTTCCCTTGATATTTTTTTCATCATTTATATCTTATCATTCCTTAGACAATTTTTAAGCAAGCTTTACACATTCTTTATTTACAAGGAAGCATCGTAGTAGCGAGCTCCGTGCCCCGAGTTTTTTATAAAAGAGTAAAGCTATATGTAGTAAGTTTTATACCTTTCAAGTAGGGTACACTGTAGTAGCGAGCTCCATGTCCCTAATACTTAGTATAAAACAACTACATTATACTCCCGTTTTGGCAAGGAAGCATCGTCGCAACGAACGCCGTGCCCCGAGTTACTTTGGGAGTATTTTAGCATGCTTAGCCTTTTCAAATATCAACAACAACATAAGTGACTTTGTCACTTTAAGCACGAAGGGGAATTTTATGAAAAAATGTTAACCTTAAGAATGTACACATACTAGAACAAAAAGGTCAGTAAATGCCCCCATTTGGGATTAGACTAAATATATATATATTTTTTCATTATTTTTTTAAGTAAAAATATACAACAAATACACAGTGTTGCTGACAGTGTTGGCAACACTAACGACAACACTTGAAACAACAGATTTATAGAAAACGTAAACCAAGAGATTTTTTCAAACTTGAAAATCTCTCATGTTCCAAGGCTTTGGTCAAAATATCAGCAAGTTGATGTTTAGTATCAATATGCTCTATTTGGATCAAGTCCTTTTCGACTAAATCTCTTAAAAAGTGATGGCGGATATCAATGTGTTTAGTGCGTGAGTGTTGTACAAGGTTTTTGGAAATATTTATAGCACTCAAACTGTCACAATACATGGTCAAGATATTACTATCAAGACCATAGTCGTCAAGCATATATTTCAACCATATCAATTGTGAACAACAACTCCCAGCTACTACATACTCAGATTCAGCAGTCGAGAGAGAGACACAATTTTGCTTGCGACTGTACCATGACACAAGATTATTACCCAAGAAAAAACAACCCCCACTAGTGCTCTTTCTATCATCTATATCCCCTGCCCAATCAGAGTCACTAAAACCAACCAAATTGGTATTAGTGTCTTTGGTGAACCAGATTCCCAATTCACTTGTCCCAGACAAATACTTAATGATTTTCTTGACAGTATTTAGGTGAGAAATTTTAGGAGCAGACTGATATCTAGCACAAACACCTACGCTGAACATAATATCGGGACGACTGACAGTAAGATAAAGAAGACTACCTATCATGGATCTATACAGAGTTGGGTCAACATCCTCCCCTGCAGGATCTTTGGTTACCTTAAGAGATGATCCCATAGGTATTTTTGAGCTCTTCGCACTCTCCAATCCAAACCTTTTCACCATATTTTTAGCATACTTGCTCTGAGAGATAAAGATTCCATCATCTGAGTGTTTCACCTGCAATCCTAGGAAATAATTAAGTTCTCCTATCATGATCATCTCGAACGTTGATGTCATAGCTTCCACAAAATTTTGTAAACATGTTTTAGATGTGGAGCTATAAACTATGTCATCAACATAGATCTGAGCAATGACAAGCTCTTTATTTTCCCTAAGAATAAATAATGTCCTATCGGCTTCTCCTCTAACAAATCCATATTCAAGAAGGAAATTTTTTAGACGCCCATACCATGCTCGAGGAGCTTGTTTCAAGCCATATAAGGCCTTATCAAGTCTGTATACATGGTTTGGGTGGAATGGGTCTTCAAACCCTTTAGGTTGCTCAACATAGATCTCTTTATCTAAGTACCCATTCAAGAAGGCCGCTTTGACATTCATTTGGTGCAATGTGATTTTGAGGTAGCAGGGTATAGCAAGAAGAAGTCTTATTGACTCAATTCTAGCCACAGGTGCAAAGGTCTCGTCAAAGTCGATTCCTTCCACTTGTGTATAGCCTTGAGCAACAAGACGAGCTTTATTACGAACAATATTACCCAATTCATCAGATTTGTTTTTGTAAATCCATTTAGTTCCAATAATATTTGTATGTAAGGGACGTGGAACTAAACACCAAACCTCGTTACAGGTAAATTTAGACGTGTCCATTTTATAAACCGAACCGGTCAACCGTGAGGTTGAAAACCGGCCAAAACCGGTCAAAACCGGTCAACGACGGTTAACCAGAACCGGCTAACCGTAACCGGTTATTGGCCGGTTCGGTTAAGGTTGAGAATTTTGAAAAACCGGTCAACCGCCGGTTAACCACCGGTTTTTGACTTGCTCGGCCGAGTCATATGAGTTGCTCGGCCGAGCAGAACCTTCCAGTTTGTTATTAACAAACTGAAGGTTCTGCTCGGCCGAGTCATATGAGGTGCTCGGCCGAGCATAACGCCAGAACATGTTCCAACGGCTACTTTTTCAAAAACTAGCCGTTATTTTTATAAACTAGCCGTTAATTTTGTTATTGGGCAGTCAAAAATTAAAAAAAAAGTTTTTTTTGCCTAATTTACTAACTATAAATATCACCCTCCTCCTCCCATTTTATTTCCACCTTATTTCTCTCTACTCTTTCTCTTCTACTCTCAAATATTCACATATACTCTCACCCTCATCCAATTTTCAGTTAAATATTGTTCCATTTTCAGTTAGTTTTCTAACGAAATTAGTGCTTTTCTCCATTTTCATCCATTTTTAGGCTCCGTTTTGTTTCCAAACTTCATTTTCTCTTATACAAATGGCTGCAAATCAAAGAAGAAGCAATTTAGGCAAGTCCGTTGTTGATTCTTCCTCCCCCAACGATGATTTTGATCATCAAAATCCAAATATTCAACAAAATGAGGAAGAAGAACAAGTTGAACTTGAAAGTGGTAATGCTAGGAGTGGTAGGGGAAGCCGAGCTAGGGGAGGTGGTCGGGGACAACGACAACCCCCTAGAGAAAGAGAGCCACAATCCGATACCTTCGCCATCCATTTCACCAAAAGAAAAATTACTGCCGAGGATGATTATAATTTTCGAGCATGTTGCAACTATTGTAATGCGACTTACGCATGGAAAAGAGGTGGAGGGAATGGGACGCTCAACGGGCATTTGGCGGCAAAACATCCCGAGAAACTTGGCATTTCCGCTTCGCAAACTCAATTACAATTTCAACGTAGTTCGGGTTCGGGTGCACAAGGTTCGTCTTTCCCTTCTTCCGTCCTTTTTAAATTTGACAAGTGGGTTTATAGGGATGAACTAGCCAAATTTATTTGCGTTAAAGGCCTTCCTTTTAATTTTGCGGATTGTGATTTTTATGAAAATTTTGCTCGCCTTTCTTTGAACCCCGCCGCCACGAGAGTACCACGTACGAATCTCGTACGTGATATTACTAGAGTGATTGAAAGATATAAAAAAGATTTAATTGGTGTTTTATCAAAATTAGAAAATAAAGTTTCAATTTGTGCCGATGGTTGGAGTGATCATTGGCAAAGAAATACTTATTTGGGCGTTACTTGCCATTGGATAGATAATTCATGGAAAATTCAAAAAAGATTAATTGCTTACAAAGATTTTGAGCCACCGCATTCCGCGGAAAATATTTGTGCGAAATTGCTTGAGATTTTTCTTGAATATGGTATTTTAAATAAAATATTTACTATTTCATTTGACAACGCAAGTGCTAATACGGCTAGTTTGCCCGATTTAATTACCGTTTGTCAACCCTCACTTAGGGGTAAGTTTTTTCATATTAGATGTTTATGTCATATAATTAATTTATGTGTTAGAGATGGTTTAGATGCATTAGAAACTCATGTTAAGCCAATTAGATGAGCTCTTCAATTTATTTCAAAAAAAAAATTCTAATACAAAAAAGTGGATAAGGTTTTTACGAAGTAAAAGTGTGCCGGACAAATATTTTACTTACGATGTTCCAACTAGGTGGAATTCCACCTATAAAATGTTAAGCGATGGTTTTGCTTATAAAGATCTCCTAACGCAATTTTTTATGTCAATTGGCTATCATGAATCTCTATTTACTCATCATTGGAATGCATGCATTAATTTATGTGAATTGTTAAAGATTTTTAATACCGCTACTTTGGCTTTTTCGGGAGTTTATTATCCAACTTCCGTTTTGATGCTAGAGCATTGTATTGCAATTGTTACTATTTTTGACAATTTAAAAGATTGCCCTATTTTAAATCAATGCATTTTTAACATGAGACAAAAGTGGCTTAAATATTTTGACACTATTCCATCTCTTTTCTTGGTTGCAAAGTTATTAGATTCCCGAGTTAAATTAGATGATTTAGAGTCCATTATAACTTATTTTTATAAACCTTTTTTCAAAAAATGTATGTAGTAAACTTATGTCTAAAATAGTCTTATTTATCCAAAAAAAATTTAAAAAAAATTAAAAGTTAACTTTTTTCAAAAAACCGTTAACTTTTATTTCTTAAAAAATTCATAACTTTTTTTATAAACCTTTTTGCAAAAAATGTATGTAGTTAAATTAAGTTCAAATAGTCTTATCTATCTAAAAAAAATTGAAATAAAATAAAATTAATATACTACATACAAAGTTAACGAAAACTGTTAAAAAGTTAACTGAAAAATGATATGCTCGGCCGAGCAACACCAAAGACTCGGCCGAGCAACCCTCAAAACCCTAAACCCTAAAAGGGTTGCTCGGCCGAGCAACACCAAAGACTCGGTCGAGCAACCCTCAAAACCCTAAACCCTAAAAGGGTTGCTCGGCCGAGCAACACCAAGGACTCGGCCGAGCAGATCCAAACCGTCAAACCGGAGGTTAACCGGATAACCGTTAAAACCGTGAATCGCCTAAACCGTAACCGGTTTAGCCGGTTAGGCGGTTCGGTTCCGGTTGGGGATTTGAAGGTTTGCAACCGCCGGTTTTCAACCGGCTAACCGCCGGTTTGTTCAACCGACCACGTCTAGGTAAATTGTTCAAGCTCTTCTTGCATAGCTTGTATCCAAAAATTATCATTTAAAGCCTCAATCATATTTTTTAGTTCAAGAGAGGAAATGAAACAGGAGTGTTTTACCTTGGAGTATGTGGAGGACATACACGCATACCTAACCATATCTCTGTAGTCAACTGGCTCCTTATTTCTTGTTCGAACCCATTCATTAACATCACCAATTACTTGAGTAATGGGATGATAATTTCTAATACGTCCGGGGATCTCTCCGCCTTGATGGTACACCAATCCATCTTCTTCTTCGGAGTCACCGCTCTCGAATTTCCGATCCACTGTTTCAGCTTCTCTGTGTTGCCTCGGGTGTTGCCATTTCGGGGCAACACTCGGGGCAAACACTTCAATCTGTGAGTATCTTGGCGAATCTGTTTGTTCCAGCCCTCTGTTCAACTTCTTCCAGCAGGGTCAAAGGTATATCATCAGCTGGTTCTCCTGTAGCACTCAAGTAATCGTTAAATTCAATATTTACTGATTCTTGAATCACTTTTAACCTCAAATTATAGACTCGATAAGCATGACTGTTTTGAGAGTAGCCAAGAAAGATGGCTTTGTCACTCTTGGAATCTAGTTTTCCTAAGTATTCCCGATTGTTTAAAATGTAGCACAAACACCCAAACACGTGAAAATAGTGAACCGTTGGTTTCTTTCCATTTAAAATCTCATAGGGTGTCATAGTAGTACCGAGTCTTAAGAAAAATCTATTCGTAGTGTGACAAGCTGTGTTTAATGCTTCGGCCCAAAAACCTTTGGAAATATTTCTTGCAATTAGCATAACACGAGCCATCTCCATTAAAGTCCTATTTTTCCTTTCAGCAATACCATTTTGTTGTGGTGTTTTAGGTGCTGAAAATTCATGGTGTATCCCCTTTTTACTACAAAATGTAGAGAAGGAGAGATTTTCAAACTTTCTACCATGATCTGACCTTATTCAAAAAATAGGAGAACAAAACATGTTTTTGATTTTAGAGACTAAGTGAGTAAATATATCAAAAGTTTCAGATTTTTCTCTTAAGAAACAGACCCATGTAAATCTAGAAAAATCATCAACTATCACATAAACATACTTTTTACCTCCCAAGCTTTCTACCTCAATAGGACCCATCAAGTCCATATGTAGAAGCTGAAAACAATGAGTTGTTCCTGAGTGTTGCTCATTGTGTTGTCCAACACTGTGAGCAACACGAGTTTGCTTACCCTTTTGACAATCACCACACATCACGGTGTCTTTGAGGTTTAGTTTGGGAACACCTTTGACGACATTGTGTTTGATAATCTTCTCAAGATTCCTATAATGAGAATGACCTAACTTTTGATGCCATAACCTTATATCATCAAGTTTAGTCAAATTGCACACAGGTTTATTACCAACCAAAAGAATTATCGCTTGATCTTATTCCAGTCATGACACAAAAGTTAGTATTATCAAACACTTCACAAGTATTTTTATTGAATTTTACCTCCAAATTGTCATCACATAATTGGCTAATGCTAATTAAATTAGCAAGTAAACCATCTACGTGCAAGACATTTTTCAAAAGAGGAAAACCAACAATATCCAGTGTTTCTTTTCCAACTATTTCACTCTTGCCTCCACCACCATAAGTCACTGAGCCTCCTTGAATAGGTTGGTACTCCGTTAGGAATGATTTTGTACCCGTCATATGACGTGAACAACCACTATCAAAGTACCAAAGTTCCTACAATGTTAGTCCTTAAAGCTGTGTAAACAACATAGCATTTCAGTTTTTCCTTGGGTAACCAAGCCTTTTTTGAAAATATGGATTTCTGTTCACGAGTGTTGTCTTGAGTGTTGCCCTGAGAATTTGGCGACACTTGAGGCAACACTTGAAGACTGGAAATTTTCTTTTGAAGGAAAAAGCAATCTGATTTTGTATGTCCAACTTTGTGACAAGATTCACATTCATTAGATTTATCAGAGTATCACTAGGAGTGCTACCCTTTTCCTTGACACGCTCTTTTACAAACAATTTTTAGTTTCAACATCAAACAAGGAAGAGGTAATACTTTCTAGTGATTCTTGGAACCCAAGACCAGGCGTCAGAGACTTACTCAAATTGAGTATTTCATCCAATTTGGATGAACTTGTGTTGAGTTTTTGAAGGTGGATTCGGCTAGATTGAGTTTGGCCTTGATTTTATCAAGTTTCAAGTCTCTCCTACCGAGTTGAACCTCCACTGAAGTCAAGGAGTTTTTAAGATCATGATTTTCCTTTTTCAAGAAAACCACCATCTTGTTTTCCTTTTTCTATTCCACGAGGAGGGACTTATAGAGGTTTTTTAATTCATGAATGAGCTCATCTTTACAAAGATCATCCTCTATAGTCTCCTCTGAATTTAAACCAACTGAATCATGCAAGCAAATATCATTTAAAGAATCATACCTGCTGAGTGTTGTGTCAAGTGTTGCCATTTTCTGGACGACACTTGGGGCAACACTTTCTGAAGAAGTCACGAGTGTTGTGTCGGTGTTGTCAAACTGGGACAACACTTGAGGTAACACTTTCTGTCGAAGGTAGCTCCTCTACCGTGGCCATCATGACCACTTGCTCCATCTTTTCATCTTTCTCCGTTCCTTCCTCCTCTCCATCACTAAGTGATACCCACAAATTTTTGCCCGCCTTTCTCAAGGTATTAGCACATTCATTGGCATAGTGACCCCAATCGGAACAAGCATGACATTGAATGGATTCAATGTATTTAGGATCGGACCGGATCTTTTTCGAGGATGCACGCCTAGGTGGGGTATCCTTTTGATTTGGAGGAGGACCTCTCCTTGGCACAAAACTAGGTGTTTTGGCCGATTGGTCCTTAGCCTTTACCTGCACACTGTTAAATTTCCTAAGCATGGAATTATATTTCGTAGCAAGTAAAGCTACACTAGTATTTTCATCTAACTCCTCGAAGGCTTCATCTTTATCCTCCACACACGTGTCCGAAGATTCGACTTTTAAGGCAATATTTTTGCCTTTAGAAGCCTCGGTTTGTTCATTGAGATTCATCTCAAAGTTTTTTAAAATGCTCATTAAGGAGTTAATGTCCATAGTTGAAAGATTATGGGCCTCTTCAATAGCTGAAACTTTAATATTAAAACGTTCGGAAGAGTACGAATAGCTTTGAAACAAGTTGTTTATTTGTAAAAGGTTCTCCTAATACTTGACAAGCATTTGAAATATCAATCAACTTTTCAAAATAAGACGAGATGTCTTCGTTTTCACCCATTCTTAATCTCTCAAATTTACTAGTGAGACCTCTAAGCTTTGTTTCTCGGACACTGCCATCTCCTTCACAAAATCTTTGTAAAGTATCCCAAGTAACTTTTGCAGAGGGACTATTTTGAATGAGTTTAAACATATGCATGCCAACCCATTCATAGATAGCATTTAGTGCCTTTTCATTGAAACTAGCAAGATTATTTTCTTCAATAGTCCATTCGGATTCGGGTTTGAATTGAACGTCACCATCTTCAATCTCGGAATGAGTAATGGAAGAGAATAACCATGTAAAATAGATCGCCAAGCTCGAAGATCAATTGATTTGATATGCGAGCGTAGGCGAATCTTCCAATAAGCATAATTTGATCCGTCTAAAACCGGTAATCTCTTTTGATTAGGGTTGGCAGGATCATAAGCCATGACAAAAGGATCTAAACACTTAGTATATCAAGTGCTAGGCTCTGATACCAATTGAAATTGTCTATGGCTTAGAACAAGTGAGGCGAAACTCACAAGGTGAGATGAAACTCACAAGTGTTGTCCTTAGTGTTAGCAACACTAACAACAACACACACCAATTCTAGAAAAATACAAATAAATAGAAATAAATCTAATTTACAGCGGAAGAATTAAAACAATACACAAGAATATAATTTTTATCAAGTTATATAAATATATAACTTGATGGGTGTCAGGAGGACAAGACCTTTCTATTAATAATATGAATTCAATACAAGGTCGAAGAAGTTCCTTAATGATAAACAATCATTAACATAAGGAACAACATATAAAAGAACTCTCTCTGAAAATGAACACTCAAAACCTCACAAAAATATGAAATTCTCGAGTGTCGGACTGAGTGTTGCCAACACTGAATGGCAACACTTAAGAGCATAATTCTATTTCTTGTGCAGATTTGCATTTTCTGAATTCGATGATCTTCAATGAAGATCCACTGCACTATTTATAGGCCACAAATACTTGGAGCCTACTCAAAATGATCAGCAACAGCCTTGAAGTTTGTTTCCTCCATTTTAGCCTTCTCGCCTCAAATGTAGGAGACTTAGTCTTCTCTTGCTTCTCTTGCTTGTACTTTTCAGCTGTAGATGCCTTGTACTCTGACTTGTTCTCCCCCTGAATAGCTAGATAATATCTCTTTTTGCTTGGTCATTAATTAAACAAATAAACACATGTTTATTTGTTAATTTTCTCCTCTTCTTCGAACATCATGCCTGGGCAATTTCTAAGGACCTATTCAAGCTCATTTTAAGTAGACTAACTACTGTTATTTAAACATTAATTTTCACATTTTTATTTGTGAAAAATACAGTAACTATTTCAGTGTTGCCAAATCCAAATGGCAACACCAGTGGCAACACTGGTTTGCAACACTTGGGACAACATTCATGGCAACACATGATTTAATATTAACAATCTCCCTCTTAGTTACCGATTTCTTCACAAATTACCAATGTGATGATCTTTACAAAATAGTTAGTCAAACTTAACAAAAATACAAAACTGCCACATGATTAATAGTGACAACATAAACCTTCAGGCAATGTTAACATATTTTTCAATTAAAGTATCACACTTCAAATAGTGGCAACATCAATCTTCAGGCAAATGAAGTCACATAATTTCGAATTATCTCCCCCTTAACACGAAATTAATAACTAGCAAAAATAATTATTAAAATTTTAAAACAACCATCCAACCATTTTAGCAAAAACCATTCACCAAAGTTTGAAGAAAATTTCAGCCGAAACAAAGAAAAAAAACAGAATTTAAAATTGTTTAAGCATAACAAACCAAATAAAAACAAATAACATTGTTTTTGTTACCAAACCACCAAATCAAGAAGCATACGAACCAACCATCAACCTTCTGCATTTTCAGCTCCTTCACCTCCCTCAGCTGTACCACTTGGTCCAGTTCCAGCTCCATCCGCTCCATCATCACGCCTTGGCCTTGATTGATCTCCCCCTATTTTGGAAGAAATCATATCCATCATTTTCATCATATCTATACGCATGTCCAGTCATCCCTGTATCACTGAGTCTATATGCTTCACTTGACTATTGAAAAAATTAAGAACCATGGAAGCATCAATCATCACTGGTGCAGTGTTGCCTGAAGTGTTGCCAATTTCAGGGGCGACACTTGGGGCGACACTTGAAGCAGGGGCAGCCAATGGAGGAGCATCTATAACCAAAACCCATGGCAAATCTCTGTGCTTATCACCTTCTGTAAAGTGTTTGCTAATTCTGTAATAAACAGGCTTCTCAGAGATATTATCGGCATTCCAAGGCTTGAGGTTTTGGTACAAGAGAACATTGTAAATAAGAGAAGGAAAAATGAAGGAGGAGGTTTTTCTTTTCTTGGCCCATGCAGCTAGGTGAACAAATTGGCATTTCCGCTTCGCAAACTCAATTACAATTTGCCATCTTCTTTTTCTCGCGCTCCTCAACTACATCGGCCTGTGATTTGGTAAATGAGGTTTCAACTATAAAGTCTGCCAACGCTTGCGCCTTAATAGCTCGACGAGATTCATAGCTGATGTCGAATTCCGTCAACTCAATTGACCACTTCAAAAGCCTTCCCGCAGAATCTGGTTGCTGCAGAATCTTTCTTAAGGGCGCGTCTGTCAACACCACAATGGTATGAGCAACAAAATAGGCCCTCAACTTCCTTGCCGCCACCACCAACGCATAAGCCAACTTCTCGGCATTAAAATACCTCGACTCAACCTCACTTAATGCTTTGGAAACATAGTATACAGGCCTTTGAATTCCTCCGTCTTCCCTCACCAACACTGCCGCAACCGCATAGTCAGAAGCTGCCAAATAAACAAACAATTCCTCCCCCTCCACAGGGCTGCTCAACAATGGTGGCTTTCCCAAGTAAGCTTTCATTTCTTCAAAAGCTGCTTCGCACTCCTCGCTCCATTCAAATTTCTTTCCGCCCTTCAAAACTTTGAAGAACGGCAAACATCTCTCCGCCGACTTCGAAATAAATCTTCCCAGGGCAATGATCCTTCCATTCAGTCGCTGAATCTCGCGAATAGACTTAGGTGGCGACATGTCCAATAACGCCTGAATTTTTTCTGGGTTGGCCTCAATCCCACGCCTGTTGACCAAGAATCCCAAAAATTTTCCCGCCATAACTCCAAATGTGCACTTACTAGGGTTCAACTTCATTGAATTCCTTCTTAAGTTCTCAAAAGTCTCAGCAAGATCCAATAAGTGGTTATTCTCTCTGGTCTTGATCACCATGTCGTCAATGTATGCTTCTATATTCCGCCCAATCTGCGACTTCCCAAGTGCTCAAGATTCTTCTGAAGACTCTTGCACATGGCGGAGAGCATAAGGCAACTAACATCTGTAGAGTCACGCTTGTGCTTCAGATATTGTTCCCTTATTGCCCTAGCAGCATTGGCAGCAGGTTCAGGTGGAATAGGTTCAGTGAGAACGTACAGTTTCTCCTCTTGTTTGAGAACAATTCTCAAACTACGGATCCAATCCATATAGTTTGTACCATTCTCTTCCAACTTTTCCTTCTCAAGGACAGATCGCAGTGAAAAGTGATTATTGTTTGATGCCATTTATTCTACAAAAAGATATACATAAAATATGAACACATATAAGTAAACATATCATATGAGAAGTATAGTGCATTTAAATAAATGCTCCCACTAAATTATACACCTTCAAATGCAAATAAGCATAATATACATTTAATGGGCTAAGATCCAACTTTAATTCAATTTCAAGTTTGCTATGGCAAACCGCTCAAAATTAAATTAATTAGGTAGAAAACATCAATCATATCACATATATGACTCTTAGATCTTTTATGAGATCAATTCAAGACATCATATGTCTAGGCATATTTTAATCTCATCTTATGCCTTGGGTCCAAAACCATTTTGATAACCCAATTAAGTTCATTCACTTTAAAACGTATAGGAACCACCATTTCCTCATCTTGCTCGCATTCGAATAGAATCAAAGCACCTTGCTATGGCAAGCCCACCCAAAACTATCCGAATGGTCTCAAGTGTTTTTAATCATGAATTGGCATAAAGAACTTAAAAGTTAAATGAAGGTTCTTTAAAGGTAGATTATAAGCACATCAGAAAGATAGTCAAAATCATGCACCAGGTAAGTTCCCAGGAAGATAGGTGAGCCGCAAGGACTTCTTAAGTACCAACTCTTCCTTAGACAGAACTCTCCTAGACATGCATAATTAGAAATCAACTCTGATTAGGCAACATAATCCTTACCTTTTATAAACAATCAGTTTCCTTTTAAATTTCGCGTATTTATGACTTGTTTCCATAAACAATCATAAGATCCAAAATTTACAATGTCTAAATCTAAACATATTAGGAAACTAAATATATTGTTTCAACTAAACATCTAATTTAATAATTCTTAACAATTAAGAACAAATAATTCATGCATCGCAATAATTAATAAAACACATTTAAATTAATTAAGCATGCATAAACAATGAATCAATCTAGCATGGACTTATAAACTCAATTTTATAACATCCAGATTTTCATATCAACATATCTGATTGTAAACACAATCATAGAATAGCAGAAAATTTGAACAAACAGATTCTGCCCAGTTTTGGCTTGTTATGTCGCGTGACAACATCAGCCATAGGCTTAATATGTCGCGCGACCTAACATGCCAGTTAACCTGAATTCCACATGGCTCGATATGTCGCACGACATAGGCAGCCAGGTTACAGATTTCAGCATTCGAACCAATACAGATTACCAATTAAATCACATAAAATGCCTTTTTACAGTATTTAATTCAGCATAAATTGAAAACGATTTTCACATTGTTTCACATAAACAATTAAAATTCTATCACATACAAAACATGCAATAAGCATATAAACAATTTATATCTTAAACCTAGCATGTTAATTCAAACTTAATCATACGAACGGGGCTCTGATACCACTGTTGGGTTTTACGGGTTCATGCGCAGCGGAATTAAGCATTAAAAACATAAAACCCAAGAAGCCCTAGGATCCGTTCTATACAATTAATTTGAATATCAATGAAATAGAATTAAACCAACCTTGAAACACTTTCCGGTCTTGAGCTATCGAACGATTTGATTATGTGATATTGAATCACAAACTTCGTTCTTCAACTTGCTTGAACTCTAGGTCTTGATCGATGAACGAGCGAAGACCCTCTTTTGGTATCCACACCTTTGAATGAATCCAAGAACAATTTCTTGTTGATTGCTAGATCTAAACCTTGAAGAATATTGAGAGAATTTGATTGTGAATTTTGCTTTAAAATTTCGGCTAGGCTATTAGGTCGACAGAGCCCTTGTATTTATACTAAAATAGTGTAAATACCTCTTCTAATCGTATTAGGAGAGACAGTCATCAATACCGCGTATTGGCCTATTATGTCGCGCGGTATATTAAGCCATTGGCTTGATATGTCGCGTGACATAAGTAGCCGCTCGTGTCTCTCAATCATTCTTCCTCCGGTTTAACCAATTCATTCTAGTTGTGTGTGACCCAATAGGATTACATCATGTTGGCAATGAGATCGATCATATCGAACCTCATAAGACATAAGCGGACTCTAGCAAGCCATTATGTCTACCCAAATGATGCAACGTAAGAGTTCACGTTTCCAACGGTGTACTTCCATTTATCCCTTTTGTCTCACGATGTTATATTGAACACAAGTCATGGTCCTTGTCGACTTGTTATTGTTCAATGCTTTCTCGATTCTTGAGTATAATGATAATTCCAATCATATTGGGGTACGGCCATACACTTTCATCATTATCACTCATCGAGGGGCCCAAGCATAACATCTCTCTTCCGAGGGACAAACTCCTTCTTGACTTATCATCCTTCCCATCATGAATCCGATCATGCCAATGATAGCCTTTATAGATATCGTGTTAAGATATCGTTTGACTAAAATCAAACATGGCTTTCATCATATGTAAGGTTATGATAGTCTCAGGTCTAGGAAATAAATGAAGTAACCATATGAGATTTAAGTATGACATTTGACCATTACATAAATCTCATGCGGGTCATGTCCAGTCACTTGTTCTCTAACAAGTACCCATAATTTCAATGTGCATCTCTTATGCATATAATCATCACATGATTATTCATTGACAATTATACTAATCTATTCTCTTAATAATTAGGGACAGTGATTATTATAAACAAATATACAAAACATATAATAATCAAATAATAAACATCTCATATAATAATAAATAATGTCAACACATAAGTCTATCAATCATAGGCCTAGGGCATAACACCAACAGTCTCCCACTTGCACTAGGCCCAATCTACCATGTATCGAATACCCAATGAGCAAAGCCCAGCTATTCAGACATTGTTGTCACCACGTCCTTAGTGGGTCGGCTCAATTATTATCAGGCCCAAGGCCCAACACCAAAGATCAGTCGACCTAGCTCATTGTCTGACCTCCGTGGTCCCGACCTAGCTTTGTCCGACATACGATCCATATCTTATACGGGTATTGTCCGGCTATATCATTCAGTCAAGTCGACCTGAACCCATGCAGACGACCTCGACCTACAAGGCGTACGTCGACCTACAGAGTCTTAGCGCATCTACAATTCTAATACAAAAAAGTGGATAAGGTTTTTACGAAGTAAAAGTGTGCCGGACAAATATTTTACTTACGATGTTCCAACTATGTGGAATTCCACCTATAAAATATTAAGCGATGGTTTTGCTTATAAAGATCTCCTAACGCAATTTTTTATGTCAATTGGCTATCATGAACCTCTATTTACTCATCATTGGAATGCATGCATTAATTTATGTGAATTGTTAAAGATTTTTAATACCGCTACTTTGGCTTTTTCGGGAGTTTATTATCCAACTTCCGTTTTGGTGCTAGAGCATTGTATTGCAATTGTTACTATTTTTGACAATTTAAAAGATTGCCCTATTTTAAATCAATGCATTTTTAACATGAGAAAAAAGTGGCTTAAATATTTTGACACTATTCCATCTCTTTTCTTGGTTGCAAAGTTATTAGATTCCCGAGTTAAATTAGATGATTTAGAGTCCATTATAACTTATTTTTATAAACCTTTTTTCAAAAAATGTATGTAGTAAACTTATGTCTAAAATAGTCTTATTTATCCAAAAAAAATTTAAAAAAAAATTAAAAGTTAACTTTTTTCAAAAAACCGTTAACTTTTATTTATTAAAAAATTCATAACTTTTTTTATAAACCTTTTTGCAAAAAATGTATGTAGTTAAATTAAGTTCAAAATAGTCTTATCTATCTAAAAAAATTGAAATAAAATAAAATTAATATACTACATACAAAGTTAACGAAAACTGTTAAAAAGTTAACTGAAAAATGATATGCTCGGCCGAGCAACACCAAAGACTCGGCCGAGCAACCCTCAAAACCCTAAACCCTAAAAGGGTTGCTCGGCCGAGCAACACCAAAGACTCGGTCGAGCAACCCTCAAAGCCCTACATCCTAAAAGGGTTGCTCGGCCGAGCATCACCAAGGACTCGGCCGAGCAGATCCAAACCGTCAAACCGGAGGTTAACCGGATAACCGTTAAAACCGTGAATCGCCTAAACCGTAACCGGTTTAGCCGGTTAGGCGGTTCGGTTTCGGTTGGGGATTTGAAGGTTTGCAACCGCCGGTTTTCAACTGGCTAACCGCCGGTTTGTTCAACCGACCACGTCTAGGTAAATTGTTCAAGCTCTTCTTGCATAGCTTGTATCCAAAAATTATCATTTAAAGCCTCAATCACATTTTTTAGTTCAAGAGAGGAAACGAAACAGGAGTGTTTTACCTTGGAGTATGTGGAGGACATACACACATACCTAAACATATCTCTGTAGTCAACTGGCTCCTTATTTCTTGTTCGAACCCATTCATTAACATCACCAATTACTTGAGTAATGGGATGATAATTTCTAATACGTGCTGGGGGATCTCTCCTGCCTTGATGGTACACCAATCCATCTTCTTCTTCTGAGTCACTGCTCTCAGAATTTCCAGTCACTGTTCTGTTCTCCTGTGTTGCCTCAGGTGTTGCCATTTCAGGGGCAACACTCGGGGCAACACTTGAATCTGTGGCTGTACTGGCCGAATCTGTTTCTGTTCCAGCCCTCTGTTCAACTTCTTCCAGCAGGGTCAAAGGTATATCATCAGCTGGTTCTCCTGTAGCACTCAAGTAATCGTTAAATTCAATATTTACTGATTCTTGAATCACTTTTAACCTCAAATTATAGACTCGATAAGCATGACTGTTTTGAGAGTAGCCAAGAAAGATGGCTTTGTCACTCTTGGAATCTAGTTTTCCTAAGTATTCCCGGTTGTTTAAAATGTAGCACAAACACCCAAACACGTGAAAATAGTGAACCGTTGGTTTCTTTCCATTTAAAATCTCATAGGGTGTCATAGTAGTACCGAGTCTTAAGAAAACTCTATTCGTAGTGTGACAAGCTGTGTTTAATGCTTCGGCCCAAAAACCTTTGGAAATATTTCTTGCAATTAGCATAACACGAGCCATCTCCATTAAAGTCCTATTTTTCCTTTCAGCAATACCATTTTGTTGTGGTGTTTTAGGTGCTGAAAATTTATGGTGTATCCCCTTTTTACTACAAAATGTAGAGAAGGAGAGATTTTCAAACTTTCTACCATGATCTGACCTTATTCAAAAAATAGGAGAACAAAACATGTTTTTGATTTTAGAGACTAAGTTAGTAAATATATCAAAAGTTTCAGATTTTTCTCTTAAGAAATAGACCGATGTAAACCTAGAAAAATCATCAACTATCACATAAACATACTTTTTACCTCCCAAGCTTTCTACCTCAATAGGACCCATCAAGTCCATATGTAGAAGCTGAAAACAATGAGTTGTTCCTGAGTGTTGCTCATTGTGTTGTCCAACACTGTGAGCAACACGAGTTTGCTTACCCTTTTGACAATCACCACACATCACGGTGTCTTTGAGGTTTAGTTTGGGAACACCTTTGACGACATTGTGTTTGATAATCTTCTCAAGATTCCTATAATGAGAATGACCTAACTTTTGATGCCATAACCTTATATCATCAAGTTTAGTCAAATTGCACACAGGTTTATTACCAACCAGGCAGCAATTATCGCTTGATCTTATTCCAGTCATGACACAAAAGTTAGTATTATCAAACACTTCACAAGTATTTTTATTGAATTTTACCTCCAAATTGTCATCACATAATTGGCTAATGCTAATTAAATTAGCAAGTAAACCATCTACGTGCAAGACATTTTTCAAAAGAGGAAAACCAACAATATCCAGTGTTTCTTTTCCAACTATTTCACTCTTGCCTCCACCACCATAAGTCACTGAGCCTCCTTGAATAGGTTGGTACTCCGTTAGGAATCATTTTGTACCCGTCATATGACGTGAACAACCACTATCAATGTACCAAAGTTCCTACAATGTTAGTCCTTAAAGCTGTGTAAACAACATAGCATTTCAGTTTTTCCTTGGGTAACCAAGCCTTTTTTGAAAATATGGATTTCTGTTCACGAGTGTTGTCTTGAGTGTTGCCCTGAGAATTTGGCGACACTTGAGGCAACACTTGAAGACTGGACATTTTCTTTTGAAGGAAAAAGCAATCTGATTTTGTATGTCCAACTTTGTGACAGTATCCACATTCATTAGATTTATCAGGAGTATCACTAGGAGTGCTACCCTTTTCCTTGACACGCTCTTTTACAAACAATTTTTAGTTTCAACATCAAACAAGGAAGAGGTAATACTTTCTAGTGATTCTTGGAACCCAAGACCAGCGTTCAGAGACTTACTCAAATTGAGTAATTCATCCAATTTGGATGAACTTGTGTTGAGTTTTTTGAAGGTGGATTCGGCTAGGTTGAGTTTGGCCTTGATTTTATCAAGTTTCAAGTCTCTCCTACTGAGTTGAACCTCCAGCTGAGTCAAGGAGTTTTTAAGATCATGATTTTCCTTTTTCAAGAAAACCACCATCTTGTTTTCCTTTTTCTATTCCACGAGGAGGGACTTATAGAGGTTTTTTAATTCATGAATGAGCTCATCTTTACAAAGATCATCCTCTATAGTCTCCTCTGAATTTAAACCAACTGAATCATGCAAGCAAATATCATTTAAAGAATCATACCTGCTGAGTGTTGTGTCAAGTGTTGCCATTTCCTGGACGACACTTGGGGCAACACTTTCTGAAGAAGTCACGAGTGTTGTGTCAGGTGTTGTCAAATCTGGGACAACACTTGAGGTAACACTTTCTGTCGAAGGTAGCTCCTTTACCGTGGCCATCATGACCACTTGCTCCGTCTTTTCATCTTTCTCCGTTCCTTCCTCCTCTCCATCACTAAGTGATACCCACAAATTTTGCCCGCCTTTCTCAAGGTATTAGCACATTCATTGGCATAGTGATCCCAATCGGAACAAGCATGACATTGAATGAATTCAATGTATTTAGGATCGGACCGGATCTTTTTCGAGGATGCACGCCTAGGTGGGGTATCCTTTTGATTTGGAGGAGGACCTCTCCTTGGCACAAAACTAGGTGTTTTGGCCGATTGGTCCTTAGCCTTTACCTGCACACTGTTAAATTTCCTAAGCATGGAATTATATTTCGTAGCAAGTAAAGCTACACTAGTATTTTCATCTAACTCCTCGAAGGCTTCATCTTTATCCTCCACACACGTGTCCGAAGATTCGACTTTTAAGGCAATATTTTTGCCTTTAGAAGCCTCGGTTTGTTCATTGAGATTCATCTCAAAGTTTTTTAAAATGCTCATTAAGGAGTTAATGTCCATAGTTGAAAGATTATGGGCCTCTTCAATAGCTGAAACTTTAATATTAAAACCTTCGGGAAGAGTACGAATAGCTTTTGAAACAAGTTGTTTATTTGTAAAAGGTTCTCCTAATACTTGACAAGCATTTGAAATATCAATCAACTTTTCAAAATAAGACGAGATGTCTTCGTTTTCACCCATTCTTAATCTCTCAAATTTACTAGTGAGACCTCTAAGCTTTGTTTCTCGGACACTGCCATCTCCTTCACAAAATCTTTGTAAAGTATCCCAAGTAACTTTTGCAGAGGGACTATTTTGAATGAGTTTAAACATATGCATGCCAACCCATTCATAGATAGCATTTAGTGCCTTTTCATTGAAACTAGCAAGATTATTTTCTTCAATAGTCCATTCAGATTCAGGTTTGAATTGAACGTCACCATCTTCATCTGGAATGAGTAATGGAAGAGAATAACCATGTAAAATAGATCGCCAAGCTCGAAGATCAATTGATTTGATATGCGAGCGTAGGCGAATCTTCCAATAAGCATAATTTGATCCGTCTAAAACCGGTAGTCTCTTTTGATTAGGGTTGGCAGGATCATAAGCCATGACAAAAGGATCTAAACACTTAGTATATCAAGTGCTAGGCTCTGATACCAATTGAAATTGTCTATGGCTTAGAACAAGTGAGGCGAAACTCACAAGGTGAGATGAAACTCACAAGTGTTGTCCTTAGTGTTAGCAACACTAACAACAACACACACCAATTCTAGAAAAATACAAATAAATAGAAATAAATCTAATTTGCAGTGGAAGAATTAAAACAATACACAAGAATATAATTTTTATCAAGTTATATAAATATATAACTTGATGGGTGTCAGGAGGACAAGACCTTTCTATTAATAATATGAATTCAATACAAGGTCGAAGAAGTTCCTTAATGATAAACAATCATTAACATAAGGAACAACATATAAAAGAACTCTCTCTGAAAATGAACACTCAAAACCTCACAAAAATATGAAATTCTCGAGTGTCGGACTGAGTGTTGCTAACACTGAATGGCAACACTTAAGAGCATAATTCTATTTCTTGTGCAGATTTGCGTTTTCTGAATTGGATGATCTTCAATGAAGATCCACTGCACTATTTATAGGCCACAAATACTTGGAGCCTACTCAAAATGATCAGCAACAGCCTTGAAGTTTGTTTCCTCCATTTTAGCCTTCTCGCCTCAAATGTAGGAGACTTAGTCTTCTCTTGCTTCTCTTGCTTGTACTTTTCAGCTGTAGATGCCTTGTACTCTGACTTGTTCTCCCCCTGAATAGCTAGATAATATCTCTTTTTGCTTGGTCATTAATTAAACAAATAAACACATGTTTATTTGTTAATTTTCTCCTCTTCTTCGAACATCATGCCTGGGCAATTTCTAAGGACCTATTCAAGCTTATTTTAAGTAGACTAACTACTGTTATTTAAACATTCATTTTCACATTTTTATTTGTGAAAAATACAGTAACTATTTCAGTGTTGCCAAATCCAAATGGCAACACCAGTGGCAACACTGGTTTGCAACACTTGGGACAACATTCATGGCAACACATGATCTAATATTAACAATCTCCCTCTTAGTTACTGATTTCTTCACAAAATACCAATGTGATGATCTTTACAAAATAGTTAGTCAAACTTAATAAAAATACAAAACTGCCACATGATTAATAGTGACAACATAAACCTTCAGGCAATGTTAACATATTTTTCAATTAAAGTATCACACTTCAAATAGTGGCAACATCAATCTTCAGGCAAATGAAGTCACATAATTTCGAATTATCTCCCCCTTAACACGAAATTAATAACTAGCCAAAATAATTATTAAAATTTTAAAACAACCATCCAACCATTTTAGCAAAAACCATTCACAAAAGTTTGAAGAAAATTTCAGCCGAAACAAAGAAATAAAGCAGAATTTAAAATTGTTTAAGCATAACAAACCAAATAAAAACAAATAACATTGTTTTTGTTACCAAACCACCAAATCAAGAAGCATGCGAACCAACCATCAACCTTCTGCATTTTCAGCTCCTTCACCTCCCTCAGCTGTACCACTTGGTCCAGTTCCAGCTCCATCCGCTCCATCATCACGCCTTGGCCTTGATTGATCTCCCCCTATTTTGGAAGAAATCATATCCATCATTTTCATCATGTCTATACGCATGTCCAGTCATCCCTGTATCACTGAGTCTATATGCTTCACTTGACTATTGAAAAAATTAAGAACCATGGAAGCATCAATCATCACTGGTGCAGTGTTGCCTGAAGTGTTGCCAATTTTAGGGGCGACACTTGGGGCGACACTTGAAGCAGGGGCAGCCAATGGAGGAGTATCTATAACCAAAACCCATGGCAAATCTCTGTTCCTATCACCTTCTGTAAAGTGTTTGCTAATTCTGTAATAAACAGGCTTCTCAGAGATATTATCGGCATTCCAAGGCTTGAGGTTTTGGTACAAGAGAACATTGAAAATAAGGGAAGGAAAAATGAAGGAGGAGGTTTTTCTTTTCTTGGCCCATGCAGCTAGGTGAACAAACACTAATCTCCCAAAGTTGACTCTTTGTTTCTTGCCTAGTTTGTACAACAAAGTAGCTTGCTCGAATGTCACCGTGTTTTCATTGGCCGTAGGTAGCCAATTTGTTATACAAATTTTGTGAAGCACACTAAACAAAGAAGTAAGATGGGTAGATTTAAAGTGTTCACTCCAAACAGTGACTCTCCCTCCAGTCAAAAAGTTGGCTAAGGTATTCGGTTCAACGTCCAAACTCTCATCTTCAATATTAGGGAGGCCGAATGCTTTGTTGATGATCAAGGGATTAAAATCATAAATATTGCCCCTAACAAAGATCTTTCCATAATGAGGGGTATTCCTATCATCAATATCCTCCCTAAGATGAGCATAAAAATTCCTAACCACACTTTCAATATAACCGGACACTTTCACAACCGTAGGTAAAAAGTTTCTATTCTCCAAAAATTGGTACAAATCCTAACTCCTTGAACTGAGTCACAAACATATTCCTTTCATTCAGAATCTTTTTCTCAGAATCTTGAACCCACTTATCTAAGTTGGATTCACTATAAAATTCCTCGGAAAGAAATGGGCGTTCATAATAACCAAAAGACTCATATTCAGATTTTGAATCTTGAGAGGGAGTAGGAGTGGTTACCTCTGGCCAGGAAATAGGAGAGTAAGAAGGGAACTTGAATGGGCTTTGGTCTTGGCAGCAGGTGTTGCTTCAAGTGTTGCCATTGGATTGGCAACACTTGGGGCAACACTGGAAGAAATTTTCTGTTTCTTGGAAATCCGGGACTTGACTTGAGCTAGAGTTTCTTCATCCTCCATCCATGCTTCCTCGTCCTCATCAGAAGTTGATGAGGGCTCCTTGGTCTCTTTGAAGATTGGGTCCGAATTGTCCTCGGACGAAATGTTGAGCGAAGAACTTGAGCTATCCTCCACATTGACAGGATCATCAGCATTGTTGGAAGGAATTTTAGACCTGAACAATGTCTTGATCCTTTCGGATTGTCGACGAACTCCACCTCGAAATGACGAAGAAGCATCAACCGCCTTTCGTTTCTTGGTTTTCTTTTGAGGGGCGAAGGTGAGTTCTACGGATGGGGTAGCTTCTGGAAGGCTTATAGGTATGGGAATTTGAGGTGGATTATAGACAACAATGTCTAAAGATGGTGAGGTGGTGGGTGTGGCCGAAAGTGTCGCAGGTGATATCTCCATAGGGACGACGACATTGGAGGCGACACTTGAAGGGGCGAGTGGTAAAATTTCCATGGGGGAAGAAATTTGGGAAGTATTTTTGGGACTTGCCATGAAAATCGAAGGAAAAACGAAAAAGAAAGAGAGAACAGGGGAGGGGAAGGGTTTGGTTCCGCCTAGAGAGAGAGGGTTTAGTGAGGAGGAGGATTTTAATGAGTAATAGGGAGGGTTTTAATTTGATTTAACAAGTTCAAATCAAATAAAATCCCTTTTATCCCTCACAAATCCAACAAACTATGCCACTGTTATCCGCCATTTTTTAAAAAAACAATTTTTTTTTAAATATATAATAACTAAAAATAATTTTAGCAATATCCATAAAATTGTGTTTTTCAAAATTCAAAATAATGAATTTTAAAAAAATAGATATTTCTAAATTACAATTAGTTAGACAAAAATTAAATATTTTTGCTAAAAACCTTTTAAATTTCACAAACTCTAAATATAAGAAGATAGACTTTTGGAAATTCAAAATTTAATTAACAAAAACAAAAAATAAAAAAATAATGTAGCATCTACTAATGTGTTACTAGCTATATTGCGTGACACACAAGACAACATTTTTAAATAAAATTCCCTTGATATTTTTTTCATCATTTATATCTTATCATTCCTTAGGCAATTTTTAAGCAAGCTTTACACATTCTTTATTTACAAGGAAGCATCGTAGTAGCGAGCTCCGTGCCCCGAGTTTTTTATAAAAGAGTAAAGCTATATGTAGTAAGTTTTATACCTTTCAAGTAGGGTACACTGTAGTAGCGAGCTCCATGTCCCTAATACTTAGTATAAAACAACTACATTATACTCCCGTTTTGGCAAGGAAGCATCGTCGCAACGAACGCCGTGCCCCGAGTTACTTTGGGAGTATTTTAGCATGCTTAGCCTTTTCAAATATCAACAACAACATAAGTGACTTTGTCACTTTAAGCACGAAGGGGAATTTTATGAAAAAATGTTAACCTTAAGAATGTACACATACTAGAACAAAAAGGTCAGTAAATGCCCCCATTTGGGATTAGACTAAATATATATATATTTTTTTATTATTTTTTTAAGTAAAAATATACAACAAATACACAGTGTTGCTGACAGTGTTGGCAACACTAACGGCAATACTTGAAACAACAGATTTATAGAAAACATAAACCAAGAGATTTTTTCAAACTTGAAAATCTCTCATGTTCCAAGGCTTTGGTCAAAATATCAGCAAGTTGATGTTTAGTATCAATATGCTCTATTTGGATCAAGTCCTTTTCGACTAAATCTCTCAAAAAGTGATGGCGGATATCAATGTGTTTAGTGCGTGAGTGTTGTACAAGGTTTTTGGAAATATTTATAGCACTCAAACTGTCACAATACATGGTCAAGATATTACTATCAAGACCATAGTCGTCAAGCATATGTTTCAACCATATCAATTGTGAACAACAACTCCCAGCTACTACATACTTCATTCGGCAGGTCGAGAGAGACACAATTTTGCTTGCGACTGTACCATGACACAAGATTATTACCCAAGAAAAAACAACCCCCACTAGTGCTCTTTCTATCATCTATATCCCCTGCCCAATCAGAGTCACTAAAACCAACCAAATTGGTATTAGTGTCTTTGGTGAACCAGATTCCCAATTCACTTGTCCCAGACACATACTTAATGATTTTCTTGACAATATTTAGGTGAGAAATTTTAGGAGCAGACTGATATCTAGCACAAACACCTACGCTGAACATAATATCGGGACGACTGACAGTAAGATAAAGAAGACTACCTATCATGGATCTATACAGAGTTGGGTCAACATCCTCCCCTGCAGGATCTTTGGTTACCTTAAGAGATGATCCCATAGGTATTTTTGAGCTCTTCGCACTCTCCAATCCAAACCTTTTCACCATATTTTTAGCATACTTGCTCTGAGAGATAAAGATTCCATCATCTGACTGTTTCACCTGCAATCCTAGGAAATAATTAAGTTCTCCTATCATGATCATCTCGAACGTTGATGTCATAGCTTCCACAAAATTTTGTAAACATGTTTTAGATGTGGAGCTATAAACTATGTCATCAACATAGATCTGAGCAATGACAAGCTCTTTATTTTCCCTAAGAATAAATAATGTCCTATCGGCTTCTCCTCTAACAAATCCATATTCAAGAAGGAAATTTTTTAGACGCCCATACCATGCTCGAGGAGCTTGTTTCAAGCCATATAAGGCCTTATCAAGTCTGTATACATGGTTTGGGTGGAATGGGTCTTCAAACCCTTTAGGTTGCTCAACATAGATCTCTTTATCTAAGTACCCATTCAAGAAGGCCGCTTTGACATTCATTTGGTGCAATGTGATTTTGAGGTAGCAGGGTATAGCAAGAAGAAGTCTTATTGACTCAATTCTAGCCACAAGTGCAAAGGTCTCGTCAAAGTCGATTCCTTCCACTTGTGTATAGCCTTGAGCTACAAGACGAGCTTTATTACGAACAATATTACCCAATTCATCAGATTTGTTTTTGTAAATCCATTTAGTTCCAATAATATTTGTATGTAAGGGACGTGGAACTAAACACCAAACCTCGTTACAGGTAAATTTAGACGTGTCCATTTTATAAACCGAACCGGTCAACCGGGAGGTTGAAAACCGATCAAAACTGGTCAAAACCGGTCAACGGCGGTTAACCGGAACCGGCTAACCGTAACCGGTTATTGACCGGTTCGGTTAAGGTTTAGAATTTTGAAAAACCGGTCAACCGCCGGTTAACCACCGGTTTTTGACTTGCTCGGCCGAGTCATATGAGTTGCTCGGCCGAGCAGAACCTTCCAGTTTGTTATTAACAAACTGAAGGTTCTGCTCGGCCGAGTCATATGAGGTGCTCGGCCGAGCATAACGCCAGAACATGTTCCAACGGCTACTTTTTCAAAAATTAGCCGTTATTTTTATAAACTAGCCGTTAATTTTGTTATTGGGCAGTCAAAAATTAAAAAAAAAGTTTTTTTTGCCTAATTTACTAACTATAAATATCACCCTCCTCATCCCATTTTATTTCCACCTTATTTCTCTCTACTCTTTCTCTTCTACTCTCAAATATTCACATATACTCTCACCCTCATCCAATTTTCAGTTAAATATTGTTCCATTTTCAGTTAGTTTTCTAACGAAATTAGTGCTTTTCTCCATTTTCATCCATTTTTAAGCTCCGTTTTGTTTCCAAACTTCATTTTCTCTTATACAAATGGCTGCAAATCAAAGAAGAAGCAATTTAGGCAAGTCCGTTGTTGATTCTTCCTCCCCCAACGATGATTTTGATCATCAAAATCCAAATATTCAACAAAATGAGGAAGAAGAACAAGTTAAACTTGAAAGTGGTAATGCTAGGAGTGGTAGGGGCAGCCTAGCTAGGGGAGGTGGTCGGGGTCGGGGTCCTCGGGGACAACGACAACCCCCTAGAGAAAGAGAGCCACAATCCGATACCTTCGCCATCCATTTCACCAAAAGAAAAATTACTGCCGAGGATGATTATAATTTTCGAGCATGTTGCAACTATTGTAATGCGACTTACGAATGGAAAAGAGGTGGAGGGCATGGGACGCTCAACGGGCATTTGGCGGCAAAACATCCCGAGAAACTTGGCATTTCTGCTTCGCAAACTCAATTACAATTTCAACGTAGTTCGGGTTCGGGTGCACAAGGTTCGTCTTCCCCTTCTTCCATCCTTTTTAAATTTGACAAGTGGGTTTATAGGGATGAACTAGCCAAATTTATTTGCGTTAAAGGCCTTCCTTTTAATTTTGCGGATTGTGATTTTTATGAAAATTTTGCTCGCCTTTCTTTGAACCCCGCCGCCACGAGAGTACCACGTACGAATCTCGTACGTGATATTACTAGAGTGATTGAAAGATATAAAAAAGATTTAATTGGTGTTTTATCAAAATTAGAAATAAAGTTTCAATTTGTGCCGATGGTTGGAGTGATCATTGGCAAAGAAATACTTATTTGGGCGTTACTTGCCATTGGATAGATAATTCATGGAAAATCCAAAAAAGATTAATTGCTTACAAAGATTTTGAGCCACCGCATTCCGCGGAAAATATTTGTGCGAAATTGCTTGAGATTTTTCTTGAATATGGTATTTTAAATAAAATATTTACTATTTCATTTGACAACGCAAGTGCTAATACGACTAGTTTGCCCGATTTAATTACCGTTTGTCAACCCTCACTTAGGGGTAAGTTTTTTCATATTAGATGTTTATGTCATATAATTAATTTATGTGTTAGAGATGGTTTAGATGCATTAGAAACTCATGTTAAGCCAATTAGACGAGCTCTTCAATTTATTTCAAAAAAAAATTCTAATACAAAAAAGTGGATAAGGTTTTTACGAAGTAAAAGTGTGCCGGACAAATATTTTACTTACGATGTTCCAACTAGGTGGAATTCCACCTATAAAATGTTAAGCGATGGTTTTGCTTATAAAGATCTCCTAACGCAATTTTTTATGTCAATTGGCTATCATGAACCTCTATTTACTCATCATTGGAATGCATGCATTAATTTATGTGAATTGTTAAAGATTTTTAATACCGCTACTTTGGCTTTTTCGGGAGTTTATTATCCAACTTCCGTTTTGGTGCTAGAGCATTGTATTGCAATTGTTACTATTTTTGACAATTTAAAAGATTGCCCTATTTTAAACCAATGCATTTTTAACATGAGACAAAAGTGGCTTAAATATTTTGACACTATTCCATCTCTTTTCTTGGTTGCAAAGTTATTAGATCCCCGAGTTAAATTAGATGATTTAGAGTCCATTATAACTTATTTTTATAAACCTTTTTTCAAAAAATGTATGTAGTAAACTTATGTCTAAAATAGTCTTATTTATCCAAAAAAAATTTAAAAAAAATTAAAAGTTAACTTTTTTTCAAAAAACCGTTAACTTTTATTTCTTAAAAAATTCATAACTTTTTTTATAAACCTTTTTGCAAAAAATGTATGTAGTTAAATTAAGTTCAAAATAGTCTTATCTATCTAAAAAAAATTGAAATAAAATAAAATTAATATACTACATACAAAGTTAACGAAAACTGTTAAAAAGTTAACTGAAAAATGATATGCTCGGCCGAGCAACACCAAAGACTCGGCCGAGCAACCCTCAAAACCCTAAACCCTAAAAGGGTTGCTCGGCCGAGCAACACCAAAGACTCGGTCGAGCAACCCTCAAAACCCTAAACCCTAAAAGGGTTGCTCGGCCGAGCATCACCAAGGACTCGGCCGAGCAGATCCAAACCGTCAAACCGGAGGTTAACCGGATAACCGTTAAAACCGTGAATCGCCTAAACCGTAACCGGTTTAGCCGGTTAGGCGGTTCGGTTCCGGTTGGAGATTTGAAGGTTTGCAACCGCCGGTTTTCAACCGGCTAACCACCGGTTTGTTCAACCGACCACGTCTAGGTAAATTGTTCAAGCTCTTCTTGCATAGCTTGTATCCAAAAATTATCATTTAAAGCCTCAATCAAATTTTTTAGTTCAAGAGAGGAAACGAAACAGGAGTGTTTTACCTTGGAGTATGTGGAGGACATACACACATACCTAACCATATCTCTGTAGTCAACTGGCTCCTTATTTCTTGTTCGAACCCATTCATTAACATCACCAATTACTTGAGTAATGGGATGATAATTTCTAATACGTGCTGGGGGATCTCTCCTGCCTTGATGGTACACCAATCCATCTTCTTCTTCTGAGTCACTGCTCTCAGAATTTCCGATCCTTGTTCTATTCTCTGTGTTGCCTCAGGTGTTGCCATTTCAGGGGCAACACTCGGGGCAACACTTGAATCTGTGGCTGTACTGGCCGAATCTGTTTCTGTTCCAGCCCTCTGTTCAACTTCTTCCAGCAGGGTCAAAGGTATATCATCAGCTGGTTCTCCTGTAGCACTCAAGTAATCGTTAAATTCAATATTTACTGATTCTTGAATCACTTTTAACCTCAAATTATAGACTCGATAAGCATGACTGTTTTGAGAGTAGCCAAGAAAGATGGCTTTGTCACTCTTGGAATCTAGTTTTCCTAAGTATTCCCGGTTGTTTAAAATGTAGCACAAACACCCAAACACGTGAAAATAGTGAATCGTTGGTTTCTTTCCATTTAAAATCTCATAGGGTGTCATAGTAGTACCGAGTCTTAAGAAAACTCTATTCGTAGTGTGACAAGCTGTGTTTAATGCTTCGGCCCAAAAACCTTTGGAAATATTTCTTGCAATTAGCATAACACGAGCCATCTCCATTAAAGTCCTATTTTTCCTTTCAGCAATACTATTTTGTTGTGGTGTTTTAGGTGCTGAAAATTCATGGTGTATCCCCTTTTTACTACAAAATGTAGAGAAGGAGAGATTTTCAAACTTTCTACCATAATCTGACCTTATTCAAAAAATAGGAGAACAAAACATGTTTTTGATTTTAGAGACTAAGTGAGTAAATTTATCAAAAGTTTCAGATTTTTCTCTTAAGAAATAGACCCATGTAAACCTAGAAAAATCATCAACTATCACATAAACATACTTTTTACCTCCCAAGCTTTCTACCTCAATAGGACCCATCAAGTCCATATGTAGAAGCTGAAAACAATGAGTTGTTCCTGAGTGTTGCTCATTGTGTTGTCCAACACTGTGAGCAACACGAGTTTGCTTACCCTTTTGACAATCACCACACATCACGGTGTCTTTGAGGTTTAGTTTGGGAACACCTTTGACGACATTGTGTTTGATAATCTTCTCAAGATTCCTATAATGAGAATGACCTAACTTTTGATGCCATAACCTTATATCATCAAGTTTAGTCAAATTGCACACATGTTTATTACCAACCAGGCAGCAATTATCGCTTGATCTTATTCCAGTCATGACACAAAAGTTAGTATTATCAAACACTTCACAGGTATTTTTATTGAATTTTACCTCCAAATTGTCATCACATAATTGGCTAATGCTAATTAAATTAGCAAGTAAACCATCTACGTGCAAGACATTTTTCAAAAGAGGAAAACCAACAATATCCAGTGTTTCTTTTCCAACTATTTCACTACAAGAAAACAGACAGATACTGACGAAAATTAGTGACGGAAATAAATCCGTCACTAATACTGACGGATTAGCGACGAAATAGCAAGGACCTAGGGTGAAAAACAAAAATAGAAATTAGGACGAGATTACCGACGGATTTAGTGACGGATATGCCGACGGATTCCATTCCGTCTCTAATCCGTCACCATTTTGGCGCCAAAAAATTGCGCACTTTTTACCGACGAATTTATGACGGAATGGCGACGGATATTTTTACCGACAGATCAGAGTCGTTGCTAAATTATTTAAAATAATTATTAAATTTATATTTTAGGTTAGTGACGGATTAGTGACGGATTTAATTACCGACGGATTAAAATCCGTCGGTAAATTAATTACATATTATTACCGACGGATTTGAGTTGTTGCTAAATTATTTAAAATAATTATTAAATTTATATTTTAGGTTAGTGACGGATTAGTGACGGATTTAATTACCAACGGATTATAATCCGTCGGTAAATGAATTACATATTATTACCGACGAATTTGAGTCGTTGCTAAATTATTTAAAATAATTATTAAATTTATATTTTAGGTTAGTGACGGATTAGTGACGGATTTAATTACCAACGGATTATAATCCGTCGGTAATTTATTTTTGTAACTTTTTGAAAAAAACTTCAATACAAAAAAATGTCCAAAATATTTATTTATATTCATAAAAAATAAAAAAAAACTATACATTTATAAATAAAAATTAAAGAATTTTAACCGTCCCTGATTTCTTTATTATACTTTCATTTGTTATTTTTTTTTCTAACTTTTTTTATATAACTTTTTGAAAAAAACTTCAATACTAAAAAGTGTCCAAAATATTTATTTATATTCATAAAAAATAAAAAAAACATACATTTATAAATAAAAATTAAAGAATTTTATCCGTCCCCGATTTCTTTATTATACTTTCATTTTTTTATTTTTTTTCTAACTATTTTTATATAACTTTTCGAAAAAAACTTCAGTACTGAAAAATGTCCAAAATATTTATTTATATTCATAAAAAAAAATATACATGTATTAATAAAAATTAAAGAATTTTAACCGTCACTGATTTCTTTATTATACTTTCATTTGTTTATTTTTTTCTAACTTTTTTTATATAACTTTTTGGAAAAAAAAACTTCAGTACTAAAATTTTCCAAAATACTTATTTATATTCATAAAAAATAAAAAAATTATACATTTATAAATAAAAATTAAAGAATTTTATCCATCCCTATACCCTATACCCTATAGGGTATACCCTAAACCCTAAACCTTATAGGGTATAGGGTATAGGATATACTCTATACCTTATAGGGTATACCCTATAGGTTATAGGGTATACCCTATAGGGTATAGGGTATAGGGTATAGAGTATACCCTATACCCTATACCTTATAGGGTATACCCTATACCCTATATGGTATATCCACCCTAAACCCTATAGGGTATAGGGTATACCCTATACCCTATAGGGTATACCCTATAGGGTATATGGTATAGGGTATAGGATATAGGGTATGCTGGTATAGGGTATACCCTATAGGGTATATCCTATATCATATAGGGTAAAGGGTATACCCTATACCCTATATAGGGTATAGGGTATACCCTATAGGGTATACCCAATAATAGGTATAGGTATATATATATATTATAGGGTATACCCTATATGATATAGTATGTTATACCCTATATGATATAGTATACTATACCCTATACCCTATATGACAAATTTCCTTTAATGGGCGTCCGGGCGTCATCCAGAATTTGGACAACCCAAAAAGGAAAGTTTATAATAATAAAAAAATGGGCATACCCCACTCACTCATTAACTCCACTCATTCTCCACCATACAATTTATTCAACCAACCACTATTAACTCCACTCATTCTCTCTCTTCATTTTCTACCACACATTTTTATTATCTTATTGTTATTTCTTAATCTCCGTGTAAAGTAACTTTGTCCAAATTCGGGTGGGACGGAGGGAGTATAGGGTATACTATACCCTATACCCTATATGATATAGGATATACCCTATACCCTATAGGGTATAGGGCATAGGATATATGGTGTACCCTATGCCCTATAGGGTATAGGGCATAGGGTACACCCTATACCCTATACCCTATACCCTATAGGGTATAGGGTATTATTATTAATTATATAATAATTAAGTATTATTATTAATTATATAATAATAATTATTAATACATTCAATTATTTAATTGAATAATTAACAATATCATCATTATTACTAGTTATTATTAATATTATTATTAATTATATAATAATAATTATTAATATATTCAATTATTTAATTGAATAATTAACAATAGCATCATTATTATTACTAGTTATTATTAATATTATTGTTAAGTATTATTATTAATTATATAATATTATTTTTATTAATTATATAATATTTTTATTAATATTATTATTAATTATATAATAATAATTATTAATATATTCAATTATTTAATTGAATAATTAACAATAGCATCATTATTATTACTAGTTGTTATTAGTATTATTATTAAGTATTATTATTAATTATATAATAATAATTATTAATATATTTAATTATTTACTTTTTTGATATTATGTATTATTACTAGTTATTATTAATATTATTATTAAGTATTATTATTAATTATATAATAATAATTATATATTCAATTATTTAATTGAATAATTAACAATAGCATCATTATTGGTATTATTTATAAGTATTATTACTAATAATTTTTAAAGAAATAAAAGTATATAATTTTATATTTGATTATTTTTGTTTTTTGTAAGATAAATTATAATTTTTGTTATTTATTATTTTTGCTAATTATTATAAACATAAAGAGAATTTTGATGATAAATAAATAAAAATAAAAGGTGGCCATAAGTCATTGAACCCAAACATTCACATGGGTCATTAGGTTTAGTAAAATCTTAACCATTAAATGCATAACAAATAATTAGATCTAATGGTCCAAATTCATCCAAGGAAACACAAACACATTTTCACTTGATTGGTTGTTTTATGTTCACATGGATTGACATTTTAATCAATCTGAACCATTAATCACACACAATCCTATGGTCCAAATTCATCATAGCAAAACCCTATTTTTTTTCTTTCTTTACTCTCCTATGCGCCTCCCTCTCTCCTACTGCGCCTCCCTCAAGAAGAACAACTCTTTCCTCGTCAAGCAGTTCGGAAATGGATCTGCTAGCGTTGTCTTCAGCAAAGAGAGTAACAATCTCTACAATCTCAACTCATACAAGCACTCTGGTTTGGCCAAGAAGCAGAGCAAGCCTGCAACTTTGCTTAACAAGTCTATCATGAAGGAGGAGTTCAACCGCATGGCTAAGGCTGTCACAAACCAAGTTGCAGACAACTTTTACAGCCGGATTTGAAGATAATTTGGCCGTCTTGCAAGGTTGAGTGCCGCGAATGAAGCTTGAAGGTTGCCAAGTCCGGAGTGGAGAAGAAGAACCGACAAGCCACTAGGATCTTTACCCGCAACTGAAGAGCAGTTGAGCGATCGGTTTTACTAGTTACGTTTGTCCTTCTTTATGAGAGTAGCAGACTTTGGTATTTTTTTTAATTTCTTCTCAGTTTCCCTTTCAACTCCGTTTGGAATCAAAGTTGAAGATTTTGATCGAAAAAAAAAATAAAATAGATTTGGGTTTGATTTTTTAGATTTAAATTGGGTTTGATTTTTTTAGATTTAATTTGGGTTTGATATTTTCAGATTTAGTTTTAATTTCTATGTTTTTATGAATGGTGTTGGTGGTGTTGCTGTTGGTGGTGGTGATGCTGATGGATGGTGGTGGTGGATGGATGGTGGTGGTGGGCAAAGTGTAACTTTTGAAATATGTGAGGACTGGTTTCAGTATAAGAGAAGTTTAGGGAACAAAGTGTAACTTTTAAAATATATTAACTAATTTGAGTTTAAGAGAAATTCAAGGAGCAAAGTGTAACTTCTGAAACATGGAGGACTTGTTCGAGAATAATAAAAGTTATGGGACTGAATCAAAATATATATTTAAAAATATATTAATATATTTTTAAATATAGAGATATATATAATTTTTTTAATTTAAATTAATAATTTAGCGACGAAAAATATCCGTCGGTAATTTGGTGTGTTAAAAAACAAAAAATATAATAATGATTTTTTTAGCAAAATAAAATAAAATAATGTTTAGCGACGGACATTTTAATATATATATTTAAAATATATTAATATATATTTTTAAATTTATATATATAATATTGTTAATATAAAATGCAAATTTAGCGACGGAAATATGTGTCGGGAAAGCCCTAAATAATTTGGCATATAAAAAAAATATTGATTTTTTTTAATAAAAAATAGCAACGAAATGATCCATCGATAATCCGTCACTAAATTGGTCCAAAAAATAAAACGACCATTTAAATAGCGACGGAATTTTCCGTCGCTAATCCGTCGGCATAATGCTTTAAATTGGTCGTTTATTTTACCAAATTACCAACGGATTTTAAAACAATAGCGACGGAAAAATCCGTCGCTAAAGCTGATTGAGATCCGTCAGCAATCCGTCGAAAGATTTACCGACGAGCGTTTTACCAACGGAATTTTTCCGTCGGGAATCCGTCACTAAATCAATTTAGTGACGGATTTTTGACATTTAGTGACGGATTTTTCCGTCGGTAACTGCCGTTTTTCTTGTAGTGTTTCACTCTTGCCTCCACCACCATAAGTCACTGAGCCTCCTTGAATAGGTTGGTACTCCGTTAGGAATGATTTTGTACCCGTCATATGACGTGAACAACCACTATCAAAGTACCAAAGTTCCTACAATGTTAGTCCTTAAAGCTGTGTAAACAACATAGCATTTCAGTTTTTCCTTGGGTAACCAAGCCTTTTTTGAAAATATGGATTTCTGTTCACGAGTGTTGTCTTGAGTGTTGCCCTGAGAATTTGGCGACACTTGAGGCAACACTTGAAGACTGGACATTTTCTTTTGAAGGAAAAAGCAATCTGATTTTGTATGTCCAACTTTGTGACAGTATCCACATTCATTAGATTTATCAGGAGTATCACTAGGAGTGCTACCCTTTTCCTTGACACGCTCTTTTACAAACAATTTTTAGTTTCAACATCAAACAAGGAAGAGGTAATACTTTCTAGTGATTCTTGGAACCCAAGACCAGCGTTCAGAGACTTACTCAAATTGAGTATTTCATCCAATTTGGATGAACTTGTGTTGAGTTTTTTGAAGGTGGATTCGGCTAGGTTGAGTTTGGCATTGATTTTATCAAGTTTCAAGTCTCTCCTACTGAGTTGAACCTCCAGCTGAGTCAAGGAGTTTTTAAGATCATGATTTTCCTTTTTCAAGAAAACCACCATCTTGTTTTCCTTTTTCTATTCCACGAGGAGGGACTTATAGAGGTTTTTTAATTCATGAATGAGCTCATCTTTACAAAGATCATCCTCTATAGTCTCCTCTGAATTTAAACCAACTGAATCATGCAAGCAAATATCATTTAAAGAATCATACCTGCTGAGTGTTGTGTCAAGTGTTGCCATTTCCTGGACGACACTTGGGGCAACACTTTCTGAAGAAGTCACGAGTGTTGTGTCAGGTGTTGTCAAATCTGGGACAACACTTGAGGTAACACTTTCTGTCGAAGGTAGCTCCTCTACCGTGGCCATCATGACCACTTGCTCCGTCTTTTCATCTTTCTCCGTTCCTTCCTCCTCTCCATCACTAAGTAATACCCACAAATTTTTGCCCGCCTTTCTCAAGGTATTAGCACATTCATTGGCATAGTGACCCCAATCGGAACAAGCATGACATTGAATGGATTCAATGTATTTAGGATCAGACCGGATCTTTTTCGAGGATGCACGCCTAGGTGGGGTATCCTTTTGATTTGGAGGAGGACCTCTCCTTGGCACAAAACTAGGTGTTTTGGCCGATTGGTCCTTAGCCTTTACCTGCACACTGTTAAATTTCCTAAGCATGGAATTATATTTCGTAGCAAGTAAAGCTACACTAGTATTTTCATCTAACTCCTCGAAGGCTTCATCTTTATCCTCCACACACGTGTCCGAAGATTCGACTTTTAAGGCAATATTTTTGCCTTTAGAAGCCTCGGTTTGTTCATTGAGATTCATCTCAAAGTTTTTTAAAATGCTCATTAAGGAGTTAATGTCCATAGTTGAAAGATTATGGGCCTCTTCAATAGCTGAAACTTTAATATTAAAACCTTCGGGAAGAGTACGAATAGCTTTTGAAACAAGTTGTTTATTTGTAAAAGGTTCTCCTAATACTTGACAAGCATTTGAAATATCAATCAACTTTTCAAAATAAGACGAGATGTCTTCGTTTTCACCCATTCTTAATCTCTCAAATTTACTAGTGAGACCTCTAAGCTTTGTTTCTCGGACACTGCCATCTCCTTCACAAAATCTTTGTAAAGTATCCCAAGTAACTTTTGCAGAGGGACTATTTTGAATGAGTTTAAACATATGCATGCCAACCCATTCATAGATAGCATTTAGTGCCTTTTCATTGAAACTAGCAAGATTATTTTCTTCAATAGTCCATTCAGATTCAGGTTTGAATTGAACGTCACCATCTTCATCTGGAATGAGTAATGGAAGAGAATAACCATGTAAAATAGATCGCCAAGCTCGAAGATCAATTGATTTGATATGCGAGCGTAGGCGAATCTTCCAATAAGCATAATTTGATCCGTCTAAAACCGGTAATCTCTTTTGATTAGGGTTGGCAGGATCATAAGCCATGACAAAAGGATCTAAACACTTAGTATATCAAGTGCTAGGCTCTGATACCAATTGAAATTGTCTATGGCTTAGAACAAGTGAGGCGAAACTCACAAGGTGAGATGAAACTCACAAGTGTTGTCCTTAGTGTTAGCAACACTAACAACAACACACACCAATTCTAGAAAAATACAAATAAATAGAAATAAATCTAATTTACAGCGGAAGAATTAAAACAATACACAAGAATATAATTTTTATCAAGTTATATAAATATATAACTTGATGGGTGTCAGGAGGACAAGACCTTTCTATTAATAATATGAATTCAATACAAGGTCGAAGAAGTTCCTTAATGATAAACAATCATTAACATAAGGAACAACATATAAAAGAACTCTCTCTGAAAATGAACACTCAAAACCTCACAAAAATATGAAATTCTCGAGTGTCGGACTGAGTGTTGCCAACACTGAATGGCAACACTTAAGAGCATAATTCTATTTCTTGTGCAGATTTGCGTTTTCTGAATTGGATGATCTTCAATGAAGATCCACTGCACTATTTATAGGCCACAAATACTTGGAGCCTACTCAAAATGATCAGCAACAGCCTTGAAGTTTGTTTTCTCCATTTTAGCCTTCTCGCCTCAAATGTAGGAGACTTAGTCTTCTCTTGCTTCTCTTGCTTGTACTTTTCAGCTGTAGATGCCTTGTACTCTGACTTGTTCTCCCCCTGAATAGCTAGATAATATCTCTTTTTGCTTGGTCATTAATTAAACAAATAAACACATGTTATTTGTTAATTTTCTCCTCTTCTTCGAACATCACGCCTGGGCAGTTTCTAAGGACCTATTCAAGCTCATTTTAAGCAGACTAACTACTGTTATTTAAAAATTAATTTTCACATTTTTATTTGTGAAAAATACAGTAACTATTTCAGTGTTGCCAAATCCAAATGACAACACTTGTGGCAACACCAGTGGCAACACTGATTTGCAACACTTGGGACAACATTCATGGCAACACATGATCTAACATTAACATAACCTTCTTCCAAGATAGCAAGCTTAACAAATTAAGGCTAAAATATTTTTCCCTATGGGCATTAGGAAGAAGGTTATACCAGATTGCTTTTGCTATTTAAAAATATGTACATTTTCTTGTCTATTTAAAAATAAATGATTGCTCAAAGTACCTTAGCTCTATTCTCAGGTCAAAACGATGTTATGTACCCAAATAACATGCCAAAATATATGAATTTTTTTTTTCCTTAATTACAAAAGTTCTACTGCAGACCGGGCCGAACTTTTTCAAGAAGTTAGCCTCAGATCGGCCGAACTTTTTCAAGAAGTTCAGCCAGTAGTGGCTGAACTTTTTCAAGAAGTTCGGCCGGGTGTGGCTGAACTTTTTCAAGAAGTTAGGCCGGTACTGGCTGAACTTTTTCAAGAAGTTCGGCCAGTAGTGGCTGAACTTTTTCAAGAAGTTCGGCCGGGTGTGGCTGAACTTTTTCAAGAAGTTCGACCACTACTGGCCGAACTTTTTTTTGTTTTTCGGCCGGGTGTGACCTAATTTTTTTTGTTTTTTCGGCTGGGTGTGACCGATTCTGGGCAAAAAATCATCAAACTCTGACCGAATTTTTGCCACGAAAACAGAATATTTAAGACAACAATTTAACACATTTATATGGTTAAAAAGTAAAAAAGTATATAGGAATGAGATTAACAATGAGTTTTAAAAAAGAAGTATATAAGAATGGGTGTATGGATTTAAGGGTATTAGAGTCATTTCATTCTATGGCAATTTTGAAATTTTAAATTTACGGGTTTACTCAACAATTTTACGGGTCTATATAACAATTCTCAATGTTGAATGTTTTTTGTTGGCAAAAATCATATTTTACTCACTAAACTTTAGTCTTTTTTTTTTTTTTAAATGTTCTCATTCAACTTTTATTTTTCAAAATATTCTCATTGTACTTTTGCATTTTTTAAAATGTGTTCACTACGTCAACATCCTCATCAAAGAAATAATGAAAACTAGTCAAGTGACCTCGCGTTATTAACTTGCGTTATATTTTTTACGAAGACTTTGACATGTATGTAACGACCCCAAAATTCATACATAATAATAATACTTAATTTAATAATAGAATAGCCTCCAACGACTACTAAAATCATAATTCAAAAATACTAACCACTATTTGAAATAAACTTAAATGCTGAAAACGGTAACAATCTCTACGGCTAGTACAAACCACTAGCTCAAAAATACTTAATGTTCTAAAATATTATATGAACTCCAAATGCCGCTAATTCATCAAACACGCAGCCAGTCCACTCCAATCATTTATTACCTGGGAGGGGAAATAATATGAAAGGGTGAGCGAACAAAGCTCAGTAAGTTCATACGGGGTTTCTTCGATTTCTAAGAAGAGACGAACGGAACGAACGGAGTTTAACAACATAACAATGATAGGATAACACGTACAATAAATAGTTTAGGTACTGAGAATGTCAATGAAAGATATTTATTTCAAATAACAAGTAGTGGCACTTTTACAATTAACAGATAGAGATTTTTATACACATTTGTCCGTCAATTCCAAGTACTTGTGAACCTTTCATTAGGTGACTCCGATATGCCTTTTCAGACAATCGTTGAATAAGGTTCTCTTACGCTATTATCAAAGCGCCTCCTTATTATTAAATTCCATTTAAAGTTATATTAAAAATTTAACTAACTCATGTAATAAAGTAACCTTAAATTTATAAAATTTAACTATCTTTAAATTAAATTAACTTTTTTAATGACGGGAAACACATTGTTACATTCCTTTTAATAAACAGAAAAAAAAATGGAATTTTTTTTTGAATAGTTCGGCCGGTAGTGACTGAATTTTATCAAATATTTCGGTCAGTATTGGCCGAAACACTTAAAAAGGTTCGGTCAGTACTGGCCGAACCTTGGTAACTAGGGCAATTTTTTTTAAAAAATTTTAGCCAATGCATTTGGTACGTAACAATATTTTTTCGTGAACGTTTTCAAAAAAAAAAAAAAAACACTCTTATTAGCACTTCTGGCCAGTAGTGGCCGAACAGAAATAGTGTTTTCGGTCAGTACTGGCCGAACTTCTTGAATGGTTCGGTCAGTACTGGCCAAACTTTTGTTACATGTGCAATTTTTTTTTTAAATATTAGGCTATGCTTTTGGTACATAATAATGTTTTTTCATGAACGTTTTCCAAAAAAAAAAACACTTAATAGGGGTTCATAACATTGTTTTTGAATATTTTAGGCTATTATTGGGATACATATCATTGTTTTTTAATATTGCAATAAAATAATATTTCAAACACCAACTACAAAACAAAAAATAATTGGAATTCATAACATTGTTTTGGAAGGTTTTTCAATGACATAATACAAAAACTTGAGAATTGTACAAGCATTTCAAACACCAAATACAAAATCAAAAATAATTGTTCATACAAAACCAAAAATACAAATCTATTGTCGTATTCTAAGACCCTGAGAAGTTGATGGCCGTGCTGGGATTTGAGTTGCTGCCAGTGCTCTAAAGATGACGTCCATAGCCTCATGTGCACTAACTGAGTGATCTCCATCTGTCCATCTCTCAGCAATAGGAATCATGACGTTCCGGACATTCATAATCATATCCCACGGATTAGGGCAAGAACTTCGGTTGTCCTCCCGACGGCGTGAGCCCGCTCAATAATGGGGTGCACAATAGCGGGAATATGTAGAGTACCACTTGCGTATAATCATCTCGCTGGCCTCTCTTGAGGCACTCTACATTCCCGGGGCTTGCGTTTATCGATGCAATTCGACTTCCAGGAATAGAATGACTGGGCAAACATGATCCACCCCACCAAAGATTTCTTATCTCCTCTCGGCATCCCTAGTCCAAGTGGAGGGTTTGGTATTGTTTGCATGCACCCAAACTGTCGCAAGACCCGATTAGGAAGATGTGGTTCCACGACAGCACCGACATCTATGGCACCTTGATATAGAGCGACTCTAGGAAAAGAATATTGAGCGCGGATACCTTCATACGGCATCCAAATCACCTACAATAAAAACATAAAAAATATTAATATAGTTTCTTAAGAAAATAAAAATACATGTGAGAATTATTACTACAAAAATAATACTTACTTTTGTGTCCTGAATAATGTCAATATGTTGCCTCTTTACTTGCATGGAGGCAACTGTCGCTGGTTGAGCCCGAGGTGGTAGCCACTTCAATGTGAGCGGCAAATTGGGTAGATATGAGTTGTTGAAACCGTTCATAAACGCAGGGAACCCCTCAAAAATCCATGCCTCCAACAAGGTTAAGTGCCTGGAAATCTGATGGCAGTTAAACCTAGATCCTTTTCCTAGTTGCCGGTACAAAAAGCTAACGCTCCGGCTCCCTAAGCATAATTCCAAATTGCCCCATCATCTCTCAAAAAATCTAGATAGCTCGAGCTGACACATGTCCCGGTCTTATCAGAGAAAATTGTGCACCTCAATAAATATAAGAGATATGACTTAGCAGCACAGACAACTTTTCGGGGGTCTGAGGAGTATAAATGAGGGGAGAACTTCGTTCTCAGCCATTCTAAATTGACCAATACCCCTTTGGCAGGAATTCCATCTCTAGCAACTTTTTTTGTCACTCCCAAAACCTCACAGACTTTATTAAGAGGTGGCTGACTAGAATAAGCGGGACTCTCAAACAAGGGTACACCTACTACCGGAAGCATCGTAAGACAAGACGCATCCTCTAAAGTGATGGTCATCTCCCCAAATGGCATATGGAAACTATTAGTTTCCGGATGCCATCACTCAATAAAAGCGTTAAGCAACGTTTTATCTACGTTGTCATACGCTCCATTAACTAAGCACAAGAGACCGGAATTAAGGATAGTATTTTGAACTGGCTCAGACATATTATTTAAATCCAATTGCCATTTTTTCAACTTTCCTATATGATTAATACATTTTAGGGTACGATCATCTTTACCCTCCCAAATGGATTTAGCAACATGGGTTTCATAGGAAATGAGTAAAGTTTTGTACCTCGGGCCACCGGGATAAGAGGTTTCATCCCCACCTCCCTCGAAGTCATCCTCATCTTCCGGCTCATATTCCCGTTCATCTTCCGGGTCACTATAATTTTGAGCCGGAAGAAGGTCTATCTGAGGTGAGGTTTCCATATAATGAGATTCCTCATTGTAGATCGACTGACGAGGATCAACATTTGCATCCTCAACTGGCTCAGCATCAAGGTTCTGTGAAGATTGCCCTTGACGTGCCACTTCTTGTTGCTTCCTAAGGGAAGCAGTTGGACGTTTTCTTGTGAAAATTTGCTTAACTGCAAATAAAACATCAAAAAATCAAACTCATAGCAATTTTATATCATATCATATCAAAATCAAACACTGACATCACATTGAGCAAGGTTCGGCCATGTATGACCGAATTTTGAGCAAGGTTCGGCCAGGTGTGACCGAAATTTTGAGCAAGGATCGCCAAGGTGTGGCCGAATTTTTGAGCAATGTTCGATTGGGCATGGCCGAATTTTTAAGCAGGTTCGGTTGGATCTGGCCGAACAGATCTAAAAAATCGGTCAGTAGTGACCGAACCTCAAAAACCCAGATTTTTGAATCCATTCAAAATCCAATTCTCTCAAATTGAAGCAAAATTAAAGTAATTTTGAAACGAAGAAGAGAATAATTAACGAATTTTTCTAGATTTTTGACATCTTGAATTTGAATGGTGTTGAAATTGAGTGGCGGTTGATTCTTCTTCTTCTATTTCTCTCTCTCTCTCTCTCTTTCTTCTCTTCTGTCTCTCTCAATTCGGTTCTCTTTTTCTCTTTTTAAAAATTTCTTTGTTTCTCTCTTTCTTTAGGGTTGATTGTGGGTGAAGATGAGTGAGATTACAGTAAATGAAGAGTTAATTGAATGGGTGTATGGGTTAGAATAAAAACAAGGGTACATAGGAAAAAAGGGTATTTATTTAATTTTTTTGGAAGGGTTTAACTTTACGCGTTTATTCAACAATTTTACGGGTTTATATAACAATTCTCAAACTGAAACCTAAATCCATCTCTTCTTCAATCACGCACAACCATCATCCCCTTCGTCGGAAGCAAAGGCCGTTGCCGGCGGAAACTTCAGCCCCGTCAAGCCGCAGCAACATTTTCGGATTCCCAATCGATCTCGACTCTCCAACATCTCCATCATAGTATAATTTCTGCTATTTTCCCACTTTTTCCTTTCTTTCTCATTCCTCCATTTTAATGTATCACAGTCCTAGACGTAGACATTGTCGTTTCACATCTCCGATTAATGCTTACTTTGTAGTAGAACATTGTTTCGCATTTCGTATTACTTTCAATGAATTTGATCCATTTTTTTTTAAGGTCAAGTGAAAAGGGGGCAAAATGCCATTGGGGATACTAGTTGGATTGACAAGAATGTACAGAAGAAAGCGTACATCATCACTTGACATTCTCACTTCCAAACGAGGTCCACGGGACTTCTACAAGGGCAAGAATTGTAAACCAACTGGTTTTCATACTCGCAAAGGTGCTCTTCACTCCACTGATTTTGTTAGCATTTAGTTATCGACAATGATGGAAATGTTAATCTATTGAAATGTTTCTAGATTATTATCAGGGTTTTGGCCACATTGTTAATATATAATCACTTTGTTCTCAAAAATGTATCCTAGTTAATTTTATTTAGCTTGTTCAATGTAGAATATAGAGTGAATAATACAATGTGAGCAAGTTCTAATGATGGATATTTGTCTTCCTTGAAGGCTCCATAGTCATTCTTTTTCAGTTGAAAGGAACTGTTATAAATCAGTTTATAAAATGGGTTAACAAAATAAAATAACATAGAACATTTACAAATATGCTGAGTGAAGTAGGCTTGATGTTATGTGACAGCTATTTTACTTGGTTTAAAGGCTGTCTAGAAATTCATTCACCAACTTACTACCGTGACTTACAAATAGTTGCTGGTTTGTGTCTCACACTCTCACCTGACGGAAAGGGAGTTTGGATTGAGGGTGAGGGTGGTGGTGGTGGTGGTGGGGAGGAGTATAAGGAGAAAGAAAATAAGTCGTATAATAACGCTTGCTATTGCTAGATATTTTACTTGTTTCTATCTCTAGAGCATAACCGTTACCACACCCATTTCAATGCTCCATACAACTGCTTCTTATTGCTTGCACTGATTTGGATCCCTGCAATGTATCATTAGTCATTTAAAATACTCCCTCCGTCCCGTTAATTAGTTCACCATTTTGGCCTTGGCACGCAAATTAAGGAAAAGAGGAGAGAGGAGAAAGTGTTGTAAGTATAAAAGTAAAATAGGAGAGAGAATGAGTGGAGGGAATAGTAAATTTGAAAAGTGTTGTGAGTTTAAAAGTAAAGTAGGAGAGAGAATTAGTGGGTAGAATAGTAAAGATTCTTTGCCATTTTAGGAAAGGTGAAGCTTTTAACGGGACACCCGTTTTGGCAAAAAGTGAAGTTATTAATGGGACGGAGGGAGTATACTTTGAACGTAGCTGCCATTGCTGACTATCTTTGTCCAAATAGGTGATGAGCCTTATCTTAATGTATGTTAGAACAGATAAATGGGAGACTAGCGATAATCCTCCTTGCCATGCTACCATAGTTATTAAAGGCGCACCCATGACGCCTGAATCTGTCAAGGTGAGGGCCCAGGCGTGCTTAAGGCTGAGGCATGTGCCTTGATAATTGGCGCCTAGGCATGAAAATTACAACAACAACAACAACAACAACAAAGCCTTAGTCCCAAAATAATTTGGGGTCGGCTAACAAGAATCCTCATATGTTATCGTGAAAAAATAAATAAATAAAAAATAAAAAATAAATAAAAATAAATAAAAAAATAAAATAAAATAAAACAAAATAAAATAAAATAAATAAAAAATAAAAATAAAAATAAAAAATAAAAAATCAACCCCCCACTGGATTTTTGCCCTCCACTCCGCCTCTTCAACACCATACTTTCATCCACTCCAAGTAAATTCATATCATTTTCAATTACTCTAATCCAAGTTTGTTTGGGTCTTCCCTACCCCCTCGCCATTTTATCATTTCTCCATTTGTTAGGCCTCTAACCTAGGTGCATCACTCGGTCTCCTTCTCACATGTCCAAACCACCGTAGACGATTTTCCCTCATTTTATCCTCGATGGGCGCAACTCCTACTTTATCTACGATCACCTCATTCCCCAATCGATCATTTCTTGTATGACCGCACATCCATCGAAGCATACGCATCTCCGCCACATTCATCTTATGCACGTGACACTGTTTCACGGCCCTGACATTTGGTGTGCCGTAAAGCAATGCCGGCCTAATTGCCGTGCGGTAGAATTTTCCCTTTAATCTATTGGGCATGCCGCGATCACATAGAAACCCTGTAGCACTCTTCCACTTCAACCAACCTGCTTTAATCCTATGAGCCACATCTCCATCTAATTCTCCATCCTTTTGGATAATGGATCCAAGATAGCGAAAAAACTTTGAAGCTTGGATAATATTTCCATCAAATGTGACCGCCCCTGCCTCCCTACTTTCAACTCTGCTAAACTTACACTCCAAATATTCAGTCTTGCTTCTGCTTAATCGAAAACCTCGAGATTCCAAAGTGTGTCTCCACAACTCCAATTTACTTTCAACACCCTTTCTTGTCTCATCAATCAGCACAATATCATCTGCGAACAGCATACACTTTGGTATATCATCTTGGACTGACCTCGTCAATTCGTCCATTATCAAAGCAAAAAGAAAGGGGCTAAGTGCGGAACCTTGATGCACTCCAATCTTTATAGGGAACTCTTCAGTCTTCCCAACACTAGTCTGTACACAAGTACTAACTCCATTTATTCACCAAAAGATACACGTGACGTCGACCCCAACAAAGGGAGAAAGAAAAGAAAGAAAGATAGAAAGAAAGAAGCATTAATGCATATGTAATGTGTTACAAGGTTTTTACATATTGGGTTAGTTTGTGAAGAATTAGATAGTTGATATTCTCTGTAGGAAATAAATAAAAATAGTCTCGCTGTTGCTTATCTATGATTAGTTATTTTCTCTGTTTAAACATGGGGCTTGAAGTTCCTCCTTTTGAATATTGGAAACTTTTTTCCCATGCTCAAAAACAGTAATATAGTGTAGCCCTGTAATTATTGATTATGTTTGGTTTCACCCATGATTTAAAGTCATCATTGTGTGAAGGTTTCAGCTTGATTCCCTGTATCGTTAAAAATCTTAGTTTTTTTGATATTTTTTTTTTATTTTTGCATCCTTGTGCAGGTGGTTATGTTGTGGTGCCAGAGAAATTGCCAAACTATGTAGTCCCAGATTTGACAGACTTCAAGGTATTCCGTATATCTTTCCAAAAAAAATTCAGATGAAATTAACAATTCAGATGAAATATTATGAGTGCTTGCATACCTCTGGAATTTTAGATTGGGTTCATCAGAGACATCTGAGACTTTATAGCAATACAATTAGATGATGATATCAGTCTAGCAATTGTGTTGCTCTACATGATATCCATTAGGACATAAAAGGATATATTATTGTTCCTCTCCCTTACCTTAGATCGTCATTTGATGTCTGCTTTGTGCTAGCAAACACAAAGAAAAAAGATTTTTCACATAGAAATGGAAGGGATCAATATGCAACCAAAGGATTCCACCACAGGAGAACCACATTTCTTCATTAACCAAAACCTGAATGACTCAGTTACAAAATGATCTGCATTATGAGTGTGAATACGTATGTAACTTTAAATTGCATAAAAGCTAAAGAAAACAAAAAGAAAGAAAGAAGGAAACCATAAACTTCAATGCCAATTATTAAAGCTAATAAAGTATAAACTACTGACTAAGTATTTATTATTGCCTGCATCATTCTCTCTAAAAGGTGTGGAGAGTTTGAACTAAACATATTGTTATGCTTCTGGAGCCGAGTCACAACTGTACAGAAGAAAAGGGTTACCTATCCATGGAGTGAAGGCTGCCTAGAGTGAGAGCCGTTGGGATGACGGATGTGGAGCATAGCGAATTGTTATGATTCTAGGTTGGACACTCCTAAGTATAGGATTAGGTGGGGTCAACTTGAGGAATGGGACTCAAGTGTAAGAGATTTGATCTAACATAACCAATCTGTCATCGCCACCTGTGTATTTAAAGGATCAACAACTTGATTGATGTCATTGGCATCACTCGACAAGTCATGCTTGATGGCTGGATTGTCTTTCCCCGTGTCTAGAACTTTTCGTTCCATGATGGAGGCAAGCCCTAGAGTAGCAGCGGATGCCTCCAATAACAAACCCTGTATCCTCAATTTAAAGGTTATGTCAGGCTCAAAGGAGTTAGAAGGTAGGCATTTGGAGTCAACTTCCTGTGGAAACGAATATAGTTAACTTCGTGATCATGGTTTCCTTTCCTTCACGCTCACCATCTATGTATTGGGGTCAAACCTCTAGCCACCTCTTGACAAGCAGGAGGAAGTGAAATCTAGTATTTCTAAGTGAGACTGGCGGTGATCAGGATCATATATGTACTGGTAGGCAAATGCTTGCTGCACCAAATCTACTTTTGTTAAAAAATCTGGTTACTCACCAATGTAAACATAGTTATGAATTTCTTCTGGTACGGTGCATATTGGCCAATACTGGTTAAAATTTCTGACTGAATCGGCCCGTAAATGTGCATAATATTTCAAAAAGAAGATCACAAGAATGTGACTAGATTGAAATTGTCACGGCTTGAATCACAAGTGATATCCAAGGTGATAACAGCACCAACGATAGCACTTGGGATGGCACACACACACACTTCGAAAATAAAACAATTTTGTAAAAGAGTTTGCAGCGGAATAAAACACCAAAATTGTTTTTCTCAAGTTATATAAATATAACTTGAGAGTGCCTCTTAGGCAAGACTTTATAATCACTATGAATGAATTTACAAAGCCGAAAGTTCCCTATAGCTATATCTATTTTGAGCTCTATGGAACAAGAGATAAAGAACGGAATCCTATCCTAGCCTTCACACACCTTGATACCAAAGTAATCAAGTGCGAAATTACAAGGGAGAAAGGATTAAAAAGAACCAAACAAAGAACTCTATCTCTAAGCTTTTCGAAGGTGTGAATGTGATGAAATAATTGGCATATCTTCAAATAAACCTTCCAAGCTTATTTATAGTCTTCAAATACTTGAAGGCTACTCCAATAACAGCCTTGGGGCTGGTCTTTGCACGTGGAGTAAGTGTAGGGAGAGTGGGTGAAGTTGTTCCACATTTTTAGCTCCCACTTCCTATTTTGTAGCAACCGAGTTGTTTGATCCACAAGCGATGCTTCCACGCCTTGTACTCCCTTGCTTTATCATCCTTGTACCTCTTTTATAATTCAGCAACAACCTTTGACAAAGTCCACATACATGTTGTTGTTGAATGCCAAAATTACGAATTAATACATAAAATGTATTAATTCATTTCTTCCAATTTCCACATGTGTCTAGCTCCTTCTTTGATGCTATTGCACCCTGAAATATAATCATAAACCATAGACTATACAGACCATATTAGCACGTTAGTCCATTAAATAATAAACAAGAAATATACAACTATATAATTTTCAGTCCAGGATATCATCTGCGATATCACTTGGGAAATCATCTACGATATCACCTGCAGATTACACTAACAATGCCTTTTTATCCCCTTCAAAATGTATACTAATGAAGTTTGAGGACTAGTGTTCAATTTTGTTTGTGGCTAATAATATTTTCGATGCTTCATGTAAAATTGTTGCGATGAAGTTAGGTAACTTGTTAAATGTTGTTCCTGCCTAGTACAATGCTTAATATTTGTTTCATAAAGCTTGATACGGAACATAGTATTTGAGCAAATACAAATCTGCGACAGTTTAGGCTTCTTAACTAAAGAATTGGATTGGAACTATTCCAGCAATGTGCTGCACTGTTTGTAAAAATCTCACCACAAGGTAAAACATTTGTAGTAAATATAATTTAAAATATTTACTATTACTGCTTCAAATGTAAACATCTACAAACAAATGAAAATGTTTTACATCACATATACTACAAATGTTTTGCATTTTGTGGCGAGATTTTTATAAGTAGTAAGTACATTTTTACGTGCTAGCACAAGAGCAGTTCCAAATCCTAAATAATTTGGTCAAAACGAAAATTTATGATTGAAGCTCCTAGATTTACAAGTGTCTTGGACTCTCAAAAAGAGGGAAAACGTGATTGCATGATATAAGCTTTTTTCGATAGCACAACTACGTAAAAACCCTTGATGATCTAACCATATTGCATCATGAGTATAAGGATGGCTTAAAATTTGTTATTTATTGATGGATGATTTTGTAAATTCTAAATAGACATTTATTTTGGGACTAATTTTTGGAAAAATAGACCTTTATTTAGGGATGGAACTAGGCCTTGTATGAGTTAATGTAGGGGCATTGTTGGAAGACACTTTCCGATACATTTGATCATTTTTGTTTTTTTGTTTTCAGTTATCATCTAATTTCATGTACTCACTCCGTCCCGAAATGATTTTCCTACTTTGTTAGTTGCTATCACGAAGGTACTTTGAGAAATTATTTTAGGTTATTTTAATTATTCTAATGAAAATTTGAAATTTATTGTTGATACACCTTAATAAATACTATTAATAACATTTTTTAGATGCTCATTAGGATAATCAAATTAATCTAAAATTATAACTCAAAAGTACCTTCGCAATAACATCTAAAAAAGTAGGAACATCATTTTGGGACAGAGTATTATTATACAGTTAATTCTATTCGAGTGCCTTGTGTAAGCTTTCACTCATGAATATGCAACTGACTTCCCTCCTTGCTGTTTGCAGCTGAAACCTTACGTATCTCAGTGTGCAACAGAACTTGGAGCATCAGAGACTGCTGCTGCTTCTTCTTCTTCTTCATCAAAGTAACTAATACGGGTAAAGACTGTTCTGCACCTGATTTCTGGGCCTGAAAACCGAGTCCAGTCTCGTGAACATTTAGCTGTGTGATCGTAAAAAAATGGCCCAAGGTTTGATGATATTCAAGTTTTTGTTAAGAAATGGATTTATAGAAGCATTATATTTGATGAAGATGCAAGAATTTTTTTTTTTTTTTAGAACTGGTTATACTGAAATGATCTCCCATGGATAATTACTTAATGTGTTCTTGTTTGATCATTGAAGGTTGGCTGTTTTGAGTATGTTGGAGTGTTGTACTCCTAAAGTTCCGAAATGATTTTCCTATTTTTTTTTTTGTTTGTTATTGTTACGAAGGTATTTTGAGCTGACCCCAAATTATTTTGGGATTAAGGCTTTGTTGTTGTTGTTATTGTTACGAAGGTACTTTGAGCAATAAATTTAGATTAATTTAACTATCCTAATGAACATCTAAAAAATGTTATTGATAGTATTTATAATAGTTTATCAATAACAAGTTATAAAAACCTAAATTTATTAATCAAAATATCTTCGTATCAACAAGAAAAAAAAGTAGGAAAATCATTTTGAGACGTGGGGAATAAATGTTTGTGGTTTAGTGATTTGGTTTGATAAAATGTTAATGTGATTTTGGTAATGATTGTCCCTTAAGACACAATTAGGGATGGCAATCGAGCGGGTTTGAGACAGGTTAAGAATCGTACTCCCTCTGTATCAAACTTTTTTTGCCATTATTAGAAATAAACTTTAAACAATAATTATAAGTTGCTAATTATGCTAATAAAAATTTAAAACTTGTAACTGATACTCCCTCCGTCCCGATCAAAATGTCTCAAAATGGGTTCGGCTCGGGAATTAAGAAAAGTGAGGTAGGAAAGAGAAAAAGTTTAAATGTTGTGAGTATGAAAAATTAAATAGGAGAGAGAATGAGTGGGAGGAATAGTTAGGAGAGAGAATGTTGTGAGTGTAAAAGTAAAGTAGGAGAGATAATGAGTGAGTGGAATAGTAATAAAAACTTTCCTTGTTTGAGTTGAGACATTTTAAATGGGACGTTCAAAATGAAAAATTGAGACATTTGGAGCGGAACGGAGAGAGTATATCATTAACAATACTATTAATAACAAATTTTAAATTTTTATTATAATAATTAAATTAATATCTGATCAAAGTTTATTCATGACAAAAAGAGTAAGATCATTTTGTTGGGAGAAAGAGAGTACAATAGAAACGAAGCCCAAACTCGCAAGAAGCCTAATACAATATCTTGATATCTAAAATATAGATTTAGAAAAGCCTAATACAATTGGTTTTTTAACAAAAAATTACAGCAAAAGGTTGACTTATAAAAGGCTAAATAGACAAAATTAAAGGTAAGGGAAAGTGTTGAGACAAAGAGAAGTTGGGTTGTGTTTAGTTGAATAAAATAGTACTCCCTCCGTCCCTGCCGAAAAGCCACAAAATGGAGAGTGCGCGCAAATTAAGAAAAGTGATGTAGGAAAGAGAAAAAGTTTAAATGTTGTGAGTATGAAAATTAAATAGGAGAGAGAATGAGTGGGAGAAATAATTATGAGAGAGAATGTTGTGAGGGTAAAAGTAAAGTAGGAGAGAGAATGAGTGGGTGGAATAGTAATAAAAAGTTTTCTTTTTGGGAAAGTGCTTTTTTAAATGGGACGCCCAAAATGGAAATTTGTGGTTTTTCGGCCGAGGCGGAGGGAGTATAAATTTTGTTTGAATTAATTACTTTCGGTGGCAAGTCATACCAAACAGATCCTCCCTATTACATTTTCTAATCCGCGCTAAATTAGTTTCAATAAAAAAATATGTGCCCGACCGAGAGCGGGTGAGAATTAGGATTCGTTTGGTAACACTTATGCGACGTACACCTGCAATAAAGCATAAAGGAAGAAGAAGAATAAATAGAAAAGAGGCAGGAGTCAGAGAGAGAACAGAAGTGAGAGAGAGAGAAATCCACAGATGTTTATGGAAAAACCAACCTATTGGGTTGTGTTTGTCGTCATGAATAAATAGGATACACAGAGTCAGTTACTAGGAAATGATAAACTAAAATAAAGGTAATATTCTATCCTAAACAACCGCCTTAATCAACCGCCTTAATCAGCGCCTTGTGATTCACGGTTATTGCTTTCACCCCCTCAAGCGAAACGGAGTGGAGCGGAGATGAAGCTTGTCGATAACAATTTGAACCGTGGCGAGGCGAGGCTCTTTGTAAATATATCGCAACTTGATCGAGGAGGCAACGTGATGAAGCCGTAAAAACCCGCGTTGATGGAGCTCGCGAACAAAATGGAGATCAATCTCAATGTGTCTAGTACGAGCGTGGAAGACCGGGTTCTTTGACATGTGAAGTGCCGATATGTTATCACAAAGGAGCCGAGGTGATGCGAGATAAACCCCGAGCTCTCGAAACAGGTAAGAAAACCAACGTAGCTCTGCCGCCGTGGAGGCCAAAGCTCGATATTCACCTCACTACTTGAGCGAGACACCGTGTGTTGTTTCTTAGCCGTCCACGCCACTAGGTTGGGACCAATAAAAACACAAGCGCCCGGTAGTGGACCGACGATCATCAGGAGACCCGCCCAATCCGCATCACTATAGGCGACAAGAGATGTATCGAGGAGCCACGAAAAGAAAGACCAAGAGTCATAGTTCCTTTAAGAAACCGAAGAATACGCTTGACCGCTGAAGGTGCGTGGTACGAGGAGCATGCATAAATTGGCACACTTGATTGACCGCAAAGGATAAGTCCGGCCTTGTAAGAGTTACATATTGAAGACCGCCCACCATACTACGATAAGTCGAAGGGTCGGGAAGGGGTCCCCATCGTTGGCTGAGAGATGAAGGCGGGTGCCAAGGGTGTGGGAGCCGGTTTGCTCAGTTGCATATTGAACTTGTGAAGTAGGTCAGTGGCATACCTTGACTGGTTCAGATGCAAGTGAGTCTTGGTACGAGTGACTTCAATTCCTAAGAAGAAGCTTAAGGGACCAAGACGCCGACTGTCAAACTTACCACAAATGGCATCGATAACAGAATTAATAGCTGCCGAAGAGGAGCCGGTAACAAGAATATCATCTACGTATACAAGGATGGCCACCGTGACTCCGTGTAAGTGGCGGATGAAGAGAGAAGAATCTGCGTGACTATTAAAAAATCCCAAAGTGAGCAAGAAATCATGTAGTCGGTGAAACCAAGCACGGGGTGATTGCTTGAGACCATACAAAGCACGATGTAGACGACACACATACTTGGGATGATTTTGATCAATGAACCCAGGGGGCTGCGACATATAGACTTCTTCAGACAGAATACCATTTAGAAAAGAATTACGAACATCAAGTTGTTCGATCACAATCCCGAGAGTGGGCAAGAGAGAATAACCCGAATGGTAGCCGGTTTAATAACCGGACTAAATGTCTCGTCGTAGTCAATACCTTCCTGTTGCGTATACCCTTGAGCGACAAGCCGAGCCTTGTACCTTTCTAGTGATCCGTCTGCTCGTCGTTTGACCTTGTAGATCCATTTACTTCCCACAATATTGTGGTGAGGTGAGGAGGAACCAGGGTCCATGTACCATTTTCGGGAGAGCGGTAATTTCCTCTTCCATTGCTTGTTGCCACTCTTGTACTTGGGAAAGCAGCCTTGTTTGAATGTCCGTGGCTCGAAAAGGGAGAATCTGTAGTGGTTGCACCGAGAGCTAAAGTGTGTTTAGATCCTCCAGAGAGAGCAAACAAAGGTCGGCAATATGTTTAGGCTTGAAAATTCCCGACTTGGCCCGTGTAATCATGTGGTGCCGCCCGGTGCTCACCGGTCCGGCCACTTGTTGGTGATAAAATTGGACCAGCATCAATGGTCTGATCTGGAGCTAAGCCGGGCTGCTGTGGGGAGTCGTCAATGGGCTGGGCGAGCGAATCCGACTCGGCTGTTCCGACGCGGACCGCAGTGAGCATGGAAAAGGGCAGCCGGTGAAAGGTGGCCTGAAAGTATTGTGGTCTGGAGAAGAGGACCGAGGTGTGGCTGGAGGAGCTGCTGGAGGAGTGGACACCAGGGAGAAGGGTGTCTTGCATGGGCTGGTGACACAGGCTGGTTTATAGAAGTACCAGGTGGACCAGAGGGCAGCTCATGTGGATCAAGAATATTCTGGTCCATAGGAAGCAATGGCACAGTACGAACAGAACCTGCAGATTGAGACGGAGTTCGGCTGGATGCATGCACAGGCTGGCTCGGGCCAGTGTATTGTTTCAAAACTCATTGTAGCATAGAAAAAATGAGTTTCATTAAACACAACATGCCGAGAAATGTATATCCGACCACTAAGAGGATCAAAACACCTATAACCTTTCCGCATAGAATCATAACCTAGAAAAACACATGGCTTCGATTTTAACATCAACTTATGACGATTATACGGAACAAGATTAGGAAAGCAAGTACATCCAAAGGCCTTGAGAAACCTGTAATCAGGAGTGCGACACCACAATTTTTCATAGGGCGAGACATACTTGAGTTGTCTCATAGGCAACCTATTTATAAGGAAAACTGCGGTGGTAAAAGCTTCGAGCCAAAAATTTTTCGGTACAGAAGATTGGCCAAGAAGGCAAAGGCCCATCTCATTTATATGTCTATGCTTACGCTCAACAACCCCATTTTGTTGAGGGGTGTAGGGACATGATGTCCGGTGACCAATTCCATGTTTAATCAAAAAGGATGCCATCTGTCGATTTATAAACTCTCCCCCCCCCATCCGTTTGTATGGTTTTAATGGTATGTATTTCAGAAATTTTATGAGCTAATTGATTTTCAATAAGAGTTTTGAACTCGAAAAGACTTCAAATACATCGATTTTTGGTAGAGAGGAAATAACCAAACGTAACGAGAGTAATCGTCAACAATTGATAAATAAAATTTATAACCGTAAACGAAGCAACGGGGAAGGACCCCAAACATCCAAGTGTAGCAAAGCTAAAGGTTTTATTGAATTAAAACTACGAATTTGAAATGGGAGATTACAAGATTTTCCTAAGGGACAAACATGACAAAACTCCTTTATTCTAGCGGAACCACTAACAGGAATCCGATTTTTATGAGCTAAGCAATCTAAAATGCGAGAGGAAGGGTGCCACTAACCGGGCATGCCAAATGGAGGAAGATGCTCGTTCGCCAATTAACGCCAAAGAGTTTAAACGAGAACTGGGAACAAACGACAAGGTGTATAAGTCTCCGGAATTAGTGCCAGAAAGAATAATCCGCTTGGAATGGTTGTCCTTCACACAAAATCCAAAAGCAGTTAGTTCAAAGAAACAATCATTATCTAGGCAAAACTGCGAATAGAAAGTAATGATCGGCGATTTTTGGCACATGTAAGACCGGTATTCATAACGAACTGGTGATTTTGAGTAGAAAACGAGTAGACCTAACATTAGCAATAGGAATAGATGAACCATTAGCAACTAAAATTGAATCGTTACTGAGTACGGAGAATACATTTGCGGGACATCCGGATTGGATGTCATGTGATTAGTCGCACCTTAGGAATCAAGAACAAATGAGACGGGAGCCATGGGCGACGAATCATCATTATAGTTCACCGTATTACGTGGGTAATATTGAGCGGTGTAAGCAAAATTCCCTCGTTGATAACATGTGTCGGCTTCATGACCTTTTTTCTTGCAGAGAGTTGACAAGACCCGATGTTAGGGTCAGGGCTCATGAATGGATTTGGAGGAGTATAGGGGACAGGAGGATTGAAAGAAGGAGGCCGAAGAGGTGAAAGTGGGGAGGATGGGTAGGAGACCTTTACCTTGATTCTTGTTTCGATTTCGACCTTGATTTCGACGCCCATTATTACGGTTATTATTGGGTATGAAGAAATAATTGCCGAATTATTTTGGCCAAAGGGTCGAGACCCCCATGATTCCCAGTTGAGGTGTAGTGGAGTGAAGAGTGGCGGGTTTGGGTGACTCGGGTTCTTTAGAGGCCGCTAAAGCACTTAGATTCAAGTGGGTTGTGTTCGAAATTTCTTTTGCAAAGCTTCTTCTTGAAGGAGTAGATCTTTTAGATCTTCAATGGGTGGTATCACCCTTAGAGTTTTGGGTAGTGATAAACTCCTTATAGGTGTGTCCTAGACCACCAAGAATTCTACTACGAAGAGTATTGTTAGAAAGCGCTTCACTGCTTTCGAGTGAGGGAATGAGAAATGGTTTTGGCACGAAGGATATAGTCCTGAATAGTCATGCCTGGAGAGAGAGTAAGATCATGTAACTCCTCTTGGAGTTTTTGAATATGAATGGTGGAAGCGACACCAAACTCCTTAGCGAGAAGATCCCAAGCCTCGGGTGCAGTGAGACATGGGTTGACATGGGGTTGGACCTCAGAAGTGACAGTTGCCTTAATCCATCCTAAGACAAACGGGAGGTGTGGACGAATTGTTCATGGGCGGGATTTTTAGCGGTGGGATTTTCAGGAAGAGTTTCAGGAGGAGGGTTTTTATCCGTAACTACATGGGTGAGATAGTGAATTTCTAACATAGATAGGAAAAGAGAACTCCAGTTTTGGTAGTTCTCGTTAGAGAGCCTACAATGACCCGTATACGGCGAACGTTAAACGTAATGGGGAGGCCATGTTTGTTTTGAGGATTGTTTTGCCCAGGATCGATAGTAACCACGGTTTTTGATTGATCATCACTCATGGCTATTAATTTGCTCTGATACCATATGCGACGTACACCTGCAATAAAGCATAAAGGAAGAAGAAGAATAAATAGAAAAGAGGCAGGAGTCAGAGAGAGAACAGAAGTGAGAGAGAGAGAAATCCACAGATGTTTATGGAAAAACCAACCTATTGGGTTGTGTTTGTCGTCATGAATAAATAGGATACACAGAGTCAGTTACAAGGAAATGATAAACTAAAATAAAGGTAATATTCTATCCTAAACAACTGCCTTAATCAACTGCCTTAATCAACTGCCTTGTGATTCACGGTTATTGCTTTCAACACTAAACACTGAATACTTGATGCTTGATACATTACTTGATGATCTATAGCTAATGTCTGATCGAACCAATAAGGGAAATAAGACTTATTTATCGAGAATGATTAGTGGTCATTCAGGAATACTTGACAAACGCGTTGAATGCTTAATAGTGTTGACTGAGTCAACACTACCTCCATTAATTGGTCTATTCAGGAATACTTGTTGGATATCCCCCCCCCCTATATAATAATACTCATTTTTTAGAAACGATTTTATTGTATTTAAAATAATATCTTTTATTTTTTATTATATAATACTACGCAGAACGTCTAATTTTATGATTCAAAGTAAGATATTTTTTATAATACTCATTTCTTTTCTTAGTTTGTGCATTTATGATGTTTACATCGTTGTCATTGATTTATAATTTAATATTTAAAATGGTTAAAGAAAATGTGTATAAGGTTAAAAATAAAAAAAAAGAGCAAGTATGTGAAAGACAGAGTCCATGGTAGTGATAGATGCGGCTGATTAAGGAAATTGGGTCAAGAGAAAGAGTAGGGCACCTTATAAATTAATTACTTCAAAGTCAAAATGTTTTAAAGGCAACGGATTGGGGATTGTTTGTTGAGACTTTTAATGTCAACAAGTTGCAATGTTACTCCATTTATTTATTTATCTATTTTAAATATATGCAAGTCAAACCCCTCATGTCTACATTTGAATTTGCCCCATTTTGTAGGTCAATGTCGGCCCCTATATTACAACTAAAAACGACGCCGCCTATCATACATTCACTCTATACTTGGGACCCGGTATCGTTTCAATACGTAGTAGTGAGTAGTCCAAAATCATTCACGTCAATTTTCTCTCTTCTTATGTGATTGAAATTAACTTAGTAAATTGTGAATCTCACTCGATATAAAATTATGTCGTCCGTATCTCAAAAAAAGGATGATATATGAACGATTATGAACCATTGCAAGCAAAAGGAAGGAGTAATTCCAAAGCCCTATACTATACTCATATTTGTTCTTTTCAATTCTAATACAAGTTAATGGAGTGAGGTATATTTTTTACCATTATATTACTTAGGCATCATTAATAATCCATTAAACTTATAATTTATAAATATGGTCCTTAAATATTAATTTATAGTAAATGTGACCTAAATTAATAATACACGTTAATTTTGAATAACAACAGTTAGTTTTGTTAGTTTTCATTAATATTGTTTAGTTTCAATCTACAAATATCAATTTTCTAACAAGAACTTTTTTATGACATTTTGTGAAGATGATTTTTTTTTTTACAATTATTTTTATTCAGTGAAATCAGATTATCAATGAAAGTTTAATTTGTAAAATTATTATAATTATTTTATTACATTATCTTACTTTATTTTATAAATGAGATCATATTTATATGAGTTTTTTATTTTTATTTTTATTTTTAAGGAGCCAAAATAAAAATGGTAGTCTTAAATTAAAAATATAATGTAGCTTCTTTTAATTTCAGTTATATTTTTCGAGTGCGTCTGCTGAGAAACGCGTTTCTCCATAACTATGGAGAAACGTGTTTTTCATAGCCAGAAGCTTTACATTTGATAACCAGAAAAAAAAAACCCAAGGCCAAGACCAAAAGCTTCTGGATATCCAGAAGCTTTGCATTTGATAGAAGCTTTGCGGTTGATATCCGGAAGCTTTGTATTTGATAGCCGAAAGGATGTGAAATGTATATCCGTAAAAAAAAATCCAAGGCCAAGACCAAAAACTTCCTGGATATCCGTGTTTTGCAGATTTGATAGCCAGAAGCTTTGCGGTTGATATCCGTAAGCTTTGTATTTGATAGCCGTAAGGATGTGAAATGTATATCCGTAAACCGTTAGGTGCATATCCGTAAAACCTGTTTGGTGCATATCCAGAAATGTGTTAGGGCATATCCGTAAATTGCTATTGAAGGTTTACGGATATCAGAACCTTCAATGTATATCCGTAAACATTTTGAAGGTTTCTGGATATTCATTTGAAGGTTTCTGGATATCACTTTCATAGGTTTCTGGCTATCTAGCTCATTGTCGCGTGACATGTCGGGACCCGTTTCTCCATAACTTATGAAAAAACGCGTTTCTCCCTAGATTTTGTGATATTTTTCATTTTATCTGACTTGTCAAGTCATATTTGATAATTAGCAGTATCTAATATCCACGCATTCGTTAAAATTAATGTTTGTTAAAAATTTAGTTTTCTATTTTATTATTTACAGTATTATTTACACCGCATTTTCTGTTAAATTAATAGTAAGATGATCACATTTGTAGTCGTAAAACTTGGATGGTCAAATTAGTTATTACCAAATAATATGATGATTAAAAATATAATTTACTCATTCTAACATTAATACTCCTCCTCCGATCAATTAAGGGGTCGTTTGGTAGCCTGATTAGAGTTGGATATGATTATTAGTCCAATAATCTTGGTGTTTGGTAGGCTAAATGCAATGGGAGTAATAATCCTGGGTACAACTCGGAGAAGCTTTTCTTATCCACTCTAACCCCTTCATATTAATCCCCAAGAAAAGGGTGGTGTTATTAATCCCCTGATTAATAATCCCCCACTATTAACACACTATTAACACAGGCTAATCCTATCGACCTACCAAACGAGCCCTAAGTGTTTATATTAAAGTTTTGGAAATATAGTCTTTCTATCCCAATTAAATGTCATACTTTAATTTGGGAAAAATAATAGAGTTACAAAAAAGTGTTACAAAATTTGATTTACAAAATGATGTATCAAGATTTTGTTGATATTTTTAATTAGAATATAATGGGTCCACAATTGATGCAGTAAATAAAATATTGTCACCTCATTTTGTATTAATCTTTTTATAAACTTCTTTTGTGCAGAACTTCATAAAATGGTAAAAACCGTTAGTGGTGGTATAAGGTCTATCAATATAAATATTTAAAATTTATGAAGCATATTAAAACTTAATAATATTTATTTTTAAAGAATGCTTGTATAATAGCTTTACGAAATATGAAGTCATTTAAAATAGTTTTTAAATGGATTTGAAAAGATGTAGTGGATAAACAAATATTTGAGAGAATGGGAGTAAATGCTTTGGGACTATATATTCTTTCCTTGAAGGACTTTAGTTTTGACAAATACACACTTAATCCTCACACAAGGGAAGTTAGCTTAACGGCTTTAACCTAAACAAACGAACACTCTCACATTCTCAACCACTCTAACGTGTTCTCATGCCATAAGACGGCCTTACAAGACTTTTAATCACATTTTTTTATGTTGTTTATATTACCTATGTTTCAAAATGAATGTAAAAAAAAAATCAAATTTATTTTTGACAAAGAGTACATGTTAACTGATGATACCAAAAACGTCGGATCAGCCAAAATCCATCAGTATCAGATATTTCTAGTGACTTGAATAGCCTACAAAATATAAACAAACACGTAAATTAGGCCGGGGCTTCACCGGCGAACGCCCTTCGGCGTAAGAGTAACTATTGGTGTTTATGAAAGCAAATCAATTGATAATAGTTTAAAGTCAAAGATTGCGTTATCAGAATTATGAGATTTATACCTTGTATTTATAGTGGTATGAGACGGTTTCCTTCCTTGCAAAGAAAGTTTTTAATAGAGATTTAAGTAGTTAAATCATACTCAAATCCTAATTACAAGGTTTTCATATTTGACTATGATTAGATCTTTGTTATCTGGACGTATGTCGGGCAAGTCATGCTCGGTGCATGGTGTTGGTCGACAAAGTCTCTGATCCCCATTCGTTGGTCGACATAGTGTTTATAATGTAGTCATGTGAGACGACCAAAGGTGCGAGGCCCACTCCCTTTGTCTTCACAAGGAGAACCCGGGTGGGCTTAAATGTGGGAGATACGGTTTTGATCAACATATCAGGCATACTTTGGCCTTGATCGACTTAGACCTATGTTCATGGTCATCATAGTCATATGACGGGCTTCCATTGTGCCTTGGTCGACATATTGTTATGTCGGGCAATAATGACGAGCATAGGATGGGAGGCCTACTCCCTATGTAATATTTAGGAGTTGTGTATATATTTGTTTAGGGCTAGACCCATTGGGCCTTGCCCGTCTCATAGGCTCATGTAGAGATGCCCAACCGGGTCCGAATCGGCGGTTTGAACCGGAACCGGATCGATCCAAAATCGGAGGAAACACAGGACCAGCTGAATCGTGAACCGGCTGAACCGGTGAACCGGCGATTTTTCGGTCCGGTTACGGTTCGTATATTCAAAAACTGGTGAACCGCCGGTTCAGGAATCGAAACCGTGAACCGGAACCGGAATCGGAACCAGAACCGCCGGTTCAAGAACCGAAACCGTACGGCTAACGGCTAGTTGATCTAGGCCGTTGATTTCTTGATCCGACAGTGCCTGTTTAATGACCGTTAGGTAACGGTCATTTTGACTGTTTAGTGACCAAAATGTAAAAAAAAATATTTTCTTAACCGTTTTGGTCCCTAAAACGGTTTTTTTTTTTTTGGTCCTTAAAACGTTTTTTTTCTTTTTCTCTCCAACCTATAAATACCCTCCCCCTCCCTTCATTTTTTTCACTACTCATTCTCTCAATCTCTCTCTCAATCTCTCATTCTCTCCTCTCTCAATCTCTGAAATCTCTCTCTCATCTCAATCTCTCAAATCTCTCTCTCAATTAATCTCTATATTATCTCAAACTTGCAAAGTCTCAAACTCAAAGTCTCCATAATTTCATTTTTTTCACATAATTTCATATTTTCATCAAAAAAATGTCTTCATCTCGTGGCGGCCGTGGCGATAAGGGAAAGAATGTATCAACTACGCATCCATTTCCCCCCCCCCGATGATTCCATTTGGGATAATCTTAATGTACAAGCACTACCACAAGAAACACTTAATTTAAGCGATGACGAAGTTGATGCAACATTTTCAATAGGTGGTCATGGTCATACCGAAGGGAGTAACACTCAAACCACTCAAACCCAAAGTGAAGCGCGAGGGGGTGGTCAAACTCAAATCCGAGGTCGAGGTCGAGGAGGTCGAACCACGGGGAGGTCGGACATCATGACCGTGCCCTTTTCAAAAGTGCCAATTGAAGGTACCAACCAATACACCGTTTCTTGCAACCATTGCACTCAAAAATTTGTCTTTACCCATGGAGGTGGTTATGGGACATTTAAAAGACACTTGACGTCAAGGCACCCCGACCAAGTTGGAGATGCCCAAGATCAAACACAACTACAAGAATTTACGGGATCATCACAAGGTACGTCTTCGCAATTATTTAAATTTGATAATTCAACGTATAAAAGAGAAATGACAAAATATACTGCTGCTAAAGGATTACCCTTTAATTTTACTAATGATAGATTATGGTCTAATATGGCACAACTTTATTTAAATCCCGCGGCTAAAGAAATTAATAAAAATACAAGTACTTGTGATACTAAAGCCCAATATCTACAAGGGAAATTAACTTTAATTAATACGTTTAAAGATTTACTCCAAAAATTGTCAATATGTGCCGATATATGGAGTGACCATTGGCAAACTCATAGTTATATAGGAATTGCATGTCATTGGGTTGATAGTAGTTGTAAATTACAAAAACGATTAATTGCATATAAATCTTTTGATACTGTTCATAATGCTCAAAATATTTGTAACAAAATTGCTAAAGTTTTACAAGATTATGGATTAGTTCACAAAATTTTTTCAATTGGATTTGATAATGCTGCTAATAATACTGCTAGCCTACCATCACTCATTGATATTTGTCAACCATCCATTGGGGGTAAATTTTTTCATGTTAGGTGCATATGTCATATTTTAAATTTGTGTGTGCAAGATGGTTTATCAACTTTAAAGGAACATGTAGCCCCAATTAAGAAAGTTCTTGCTTATATAATGAGAAATCATAGTGTAACAAAATTGTGGATTAGATTTTGTAAAATAAATAATATCCCACCTAAAAGATTTTTCCTAGATGTTCCAAACCGATGAAATTCCACTTATAAAATGTTATCCGACTCTTATAATTTTCGTGAACTATTGTGTCAGTTTATTCAAGAAATAGAGTATTCAACTATAATATTGCCTCATCAATGGGCTGTTTGTAATAATTTAAAGAAAATTTTGAAAGTTTTTAAAAATGCTACCGTACAATTATCCGGTTCTTACTATCCCACTTCACCGTTAGTTATAGAACACGCCGCTAAAATAAGTTATATATTTATGCATTTTAAAGATTGTCCAATTTTAGGTGAATGTATTAGCAAGATGAGAATAAAATGGCTTAAATATTTTTTGAACATTCACCCATTATTTTTAGTAGCTAAACTATTAGATCCTAGGATAAGAGAAGATGGTTTAGAACAAATACTTGATTATTATTATAAGAATCTATTTTCCATCGGCTTTGATTTGTTTTTAGATAGACCTATCCCAAAGGCAAAAGACGTTGTAACTGAGACTAAAAATATTGTATATGCACTTTATAGAGAATATTATGATCTTTTTGGTAATATTGTTTATCCTAGTAGTGAAAATGTAGGTGGTAGTTCTCACGAAGATAGCGATCCCTTTAACTTTATAGATAATTTAATTAGTTCTAGAACTCAAAAATGTCAACGATGTGGCTCCACTTATGTTGAACTTGAAAATTATTTAACCACTTTTTTTGAGCCTATAGAAGAATTTGATATTGCAAAGTGGTGGGCACGAAGGGCAAACAACTATCCTATTCTATCATTGATAGCAAATGAGATCCTAGCCGCTCCCGCCTCAAACGTCGCCGTAGAAGAAGTATTTAGTGTAGGAGGAAATGTCTTGTCCGATCGAAGGTCAAGGTTGTCTCCATATAATTTAGAATATCAAATGGTGCTCGGCGATTGGCATAGAGCCGAACTACGACTTCAAGATAAAAGAAGTAGTTCCGAGGAGGAGGAGGCCTTTGATGAAGATACATCGGGGAGCGAAGCCGAATGAACTACGCCGCTCTTTAGACTTTAGATTAGGTTAATTGTAATTTTATATATTAGATTTTAGATTAGGTTTATTTTTATTTAATTGTAATAGTTAGGTTGAGGTAAAGGCTCCTAAATGTCCCCCCTTATTTATAAAAGGGTAAGGTTGATTGTTCCCCTCATTTGTAATTTTATTTTAATTAATAAAATTTAAGGGTACCGTCCCTTTTTCTTTTATATACTTTCGTTTATTTTTAAAAAAATTAAGTTTTTATATGACTTTTTGCAAAAAATTAACTTTTTTATAAAACTTAACAGAAATTGTTAAAAATTTAACTGTTTTTTTTTTGAAAAATCTGTACATTTAGGCGACCCCCCATATCATTCGGCTCTCTTGGGCTGCCGCCCAAATCAAGTAATTTTTTTTTTGAAAATCTGTACACTTGGGCGACCGCCCACATCATTCGGCCCATCTTGGGCGGGCGCCCAAACCAATTTTTTTTTTTGAAATTGCCGGTTTAAAATCGAAACCGGAACCGTACGGCCAGTTCGAACCGGGAACCGGAACCGTGACTAAATCGGGCCGGTTTCGGTTCAATGGCTGGCTGAACCGTGAACCGCCAGTTCAGAATCGGAACCGGCGGTTTGAACCGGATTGTCACCTCTAGGCTCATGGCCGTGGTCAGTTTATACCGTTCAATTGCCCCTGACTTTCTAGCTTTACTTTGTTTAGGAGAAAGTGGTGTCGTCTTATCTAGTCCTCGACTTGCGTATACGAAGAGGTTTTCAAGGGTTTTGAGGTGACTAATCATTTTAACTGGCGGTTTATGACATTGATGGGCACGAAAAACGATGACGAGACATTCCCCTTGGGAACGTGCGTTTGCATTTAATTCGGCCCGTGGGAGATCGTGCAACCCGTTTAGTCCGACCCATAATCACCCGAATTCTGGGTATAAAAGGCGAACTCCTCCTCCTTTTCACTCTTTTATCACCATTTTGGTTTGAGGAGGAGTGTATAAACTTCAAAATTTCTGGAGAGTTCTTGCTCTTGGCTTGATTTCTGGCGATTTAGAGTTGTTTCACTTTATTAGCTCTCTTTTCCGTCTTCATAAACAGGTAAATGTTCTTCTTTGACCGTTTTCTGCACTTTTTGAGTTAGGGTTTATATCTTGGCCGCCATTGTCGCTATTAGTTTCTTCCTGTGTTCATCATGACTTGTACCTGAAGAAGTAACCCACATGCCGTGTATTGCTACATACCCAAAACCTTCACATTTACATGAGGATTGATGGTCCTTGGTTGATGGTGGGCTTGGCGGAAATTGGAGAGATTTTGACAAGGTATCAAAAACCCAGGATGGACGCCGTATATCCTAGTCGATTTAGGATTGATCGAATTGATGTTAATAGTCCCAACGTGGTGTTGTTCAATGGGTGGGCCGAGATCCTTGACCACATAAACCTATATTATTTGAAAGTCGGGCATTTAGAGCGGCCAATGTTAGGTGATGGCCCTTCTTCGAATTTAGTGGATGAGACGAGGGGAGAGGGTACCTCCTCATCCTCGTCGTTGTTCTCAACGCCCAGTACTGATCTCCTTGTTTCTTCTGCAGATATTTCTAGAGGACGGGGAAACATTCCGGCTGCCCGTCATGACGTGGGGGCCTCTACTTCAGGGAGAATTGTTAATGCCTTTGATGAGGAGGCACAACCTGGTGCTCGTCATCGTATTTACACAAATTAGCATGGCTAACTTGTCCAGTTCTATTTCAAATTTTGACAAACTAGGTTTTTCTTTAAAAAAAACGATCTTGGATTTGATTGAAATTGAGATTTTTCAAAATTATGTTGGCTTCTGATCTATTTTAATATGTGTTGTGATTTTGGTTGTGGTACTAGTGGTGGTGATTTTTGTAGTGATGGTGGTGTTGAATTCGGTGGTGATTGTAGATGATGAGGATTAAATTGAATTTTTTAACAGATTGCTAACTGAAATGTCAAAAAAAATGTTATTTCATCAATTATTTGACAAATTTGTTATCTATTTAACAAACATTAGCCTTCTAGTTTATGTATTAAAAGGACGTAGTTTGGGTCCGTCATAGTCAACAAATTCCACTTGGACAATTCTTTTCCATGTAGTCAATTTTACATACCAACTAAGACGCCTAGTCCGTAATTCCGTTAGCATTTGGACGAAAAAATGACATTGCCCAAGTATCCATACATTTTTCTTAAGTACGTGGGCTAATATGAAAATTAACTTATATAAGGGTATATTTGCATCCGTCACCTAAGTAAAGGGGTATATTTTTATATTCTTTCGAGAATAATTAAAAGAATATGAAATGTACTACATCCTCGTTTACACTAAAGGTAATATGCTATGAATTAATAACATAATGTAACGTAGTTTTGAGTTTCGTTTCAATTAAGCTAACTCAATAGGCTGACGTTAACTTTTATTAACGAAATGAACCAAACTTGTTAAATAAAATAACAATCGTTAAAAAAGTAACAAGGATGAACACCGAATCCAGAATTCAAAAATCCAAAATCGAATTCAAAATCAAATCCAAAATCGAATTCAAAATCAAATCCAAAATCGAATTCAAAATCAAATCCAAAATTCAGACTGAAAATTAATAAATAATTTTTTTATATAAAAATTCCAACATTCATTTCTCTACCATCACCCTTAATCCTATCTCAACCAACCATATACGATCATTACCAAGTTCCCTGCTTTCCCTGAACGACCCCTGGAAAAATTCTCTCACATAAACACTCCCAACCATTAAAAAAAGAAAACTCTTTTCTTCTTGAACCTTCTCCTCCGCCCCAATCACACTCACCAACCACCCTCTCCCACCATATCAACTCCACCGTCGCCCTTTTCCCTCTCTCCCACACTTCTCTATGTATCATTTCTTCCCTCACGCCGCCTCTCACTTTCATCCGACATTGAGCTCCTACGCCTCGATGCCTCCCCCTCGTCTCTCAATCTTCCAGATTGGGCATCCATGTCTCTATTCCGCCTCACCAAACATGCAAGTTGCATCCATCCCACAACCACGATCGACCATGCCCCTACCCCTCCATTCTCCCTCTGATTCTAGGTCGAAGTTTCACTAAGATGTGTGATCAAAATATTTTGATCTGAAAGTGAATTTGACATTGTTTCCTGACCTCGCCCCTAACCCTCAATTCTCCCTCTGATCAAAATGTTTCGATCAAAAAATGGGGGAAATCAAAATTCTTGCACAATTTGGAATACAGTGGCGGTGGTTGGTACGATGGCGTCGCCACTCCCGACCTTCACCCTCAAACAGACACATAATATCTCGCATTGGGATTCTGTTTATTTTTTTATGAATATTTAAACCTTTTGAATTTTGGATTTTGAAATGTGGGTTTCGTATGTGAGTTTAACAAATGGAGTGAGATTAGTTTTTGGATTTGGGATTTTGAATGTTGGTTTTCTTAATTTTATTCTAGTTGGTGGCACTGGCGGCGACGATGGTGGGTGGTGAACGGGGAGTGTGAAGGGGTAAGGAAGACGACTATTAAATCCAATAAATAGGATAGTGGATGATAAATGTATTTAACGGGTGTTAAATTTTTTCTTACATTGTTGACAATTCAATTATCTTTCAATTGTTAGGGTACGTTCCATTATATGTAACGATATGATAAAATACGTTGCATTAAAATGTCAATTCTCAGTATTTTCCATTAATTGTAAAAAACACTATATTACGTTCCATCAATTTGTCGTTTACCCTATTTTTTCTTACATAGTCTGCTCCAACTATTGCACAATTTCACTCGAATACAAGGCATAATCCAACAAGTAATGATAATTTTTTTTTGAGAATTCACTCTCGCACTATTAATTAATACCAATGCAATGCAATTTTTTACAAAAATGTCATCAATTGGAATGCTTATACTAATCTTCAGTGTTATATACTCAACGGTGTACGTCCACAATTGGATTTCGTACATTATTTACCTATCAACTAAATACATTCGCAACATTAAATTTCTGTTCCATCTACCTATTAAATTTTCACATTTCGCTCTTTAAATTTTCACTTTCCTTAAACCCTACAAAATTACATTTCTTACCTTCCCTCCTACTTCCATCATCAGTAAAAAAAGGTCTTTCTCTCCCTTACAATCTTGACCGAACATTGTGAAATAGTTCAAACATTGACAACCGAATATTATGAAATTGTTCCCCACACTTCTTTTTCTCTTCTTCTTTATCTCTCTCTTCTCCTTCCGGTCGTTTTTTTTTTAAGCGTTGCATGAATGTATGAGCGTGAGTGTGTTTTCTTAATTTAAGTGACTGTTTATTTAAAGGTTTAAAATAATAAAATAAGAATATTGGTGGTGCAATTGGTATTGAGTGTTAAATTTATTTTTTTGATGGACTTAGTACTGCGAAGACATTCGGCAATTGTGTGAGAGTGAATAACTTTTTTTTTTTTTTTTAATAACAAAAGGTTAGCTTTAAATACAACAGTTGCTCTAACTAAAAACAAAATAATAGGCAATGAGTCACAAAGTTGAGTTGCAATTTGCAAAGACACCTCCAACTAGCCCACGAGCCACTACTTTACTAATTACTATCCTCTTCCCTTTGCGTTGGTCCATTCACACCTTAACACTGTAAAAAACACCAAATTTTTCAATTTTTTAAATTGTCATCGTTTTCATTAAACTATAATTATAATTATAATAATAATAATCCCACAGACCAAATAAGGGAATTCCTATAAATATACACACAATTCATCCTACTTTCATGGCTGCTCTATTTCATCTTACATCATAATTCAATGACTCGTCCTGAGTTGACTCACCTCCCTCTCCTCCTTCTCACTCTCACTACTTTCTCTCTCCTCAACTCAGCTTCCTCCACCACCCTAGAGCTTTTGAAAGGCTTCACCGCCACCCCAGATCAATCAATCTCCTCTTTCCAACCCCTACTCACTGACTCAACCGGCAATTACTCACTGAGTTTCCTCCGAGTTGACCGTGCTCTGCTCGCTCTCGCCATCATCCATGTCCCCTCAGCCGAGCCCGTATGGGTCGCCAACATGACCCGTTTGCCGCGGTGGTCTGCCCCGACTATGTTATCTTTTAATGGCAGTCTCGTAATTTCTGATCCCCACTCGAAGGTATTTTGGTCAAGTAATACAAATGGAGACCGTGTTTGGCTTTCCAACAACTCAAATCTTCAAATTGTTACGCAAGATTCGAAATCTGTAGTTTGGCAAAGTTTTGAATTTCCGTCAGATACCCTTATGGAAACTCAAAATTTCACTACTGCCATGGTTTTGGTTTCTTCAAATGGGCTTTATTCAATCCGGCTAGGACCCGACTTTATCGGGTTTTACGCCAAGTTTAAACCGAACTCGTATCCGGGTCAAATTTACTTGAAACACAAACCCCTTGAAGCCAAAGCAAATGTTATTGAAGGACAAGGACCCATTTACATCGTAATCAACCCGGATGGATTTCTGGGTATGTATCAAAACGGGTCAACACCGGTTGATGTGCAAGCCTTCAACACTTTCCAGCAACCGGGTTCGGGTAATCGTAGGATCCGACTCGAAAATGACGGAAATCTCAAAGGGTATTACTGGAACGGGTCAAGTTGGCAATTGGATTACCAGGCCATATCCGACCCATGTGAGCTACCAAGTTCATGCGGGTCGTATGGGCTCTGCCAACCGGGTAAGGGCTGTTCTTGTCTCGATAACCGAACGGACTACACCTCCGCCGGCCGGTGTGCCTCGAAGGAGAACAACGCCGGCGACTTTTGCGGTTTAGTTAAAAAGAAGAACCGGATTTTGAGAAGAACCGGGGTGGAGTTACCGTATAAAGAGATAATGGGTTACGAGAAAATGGATTCTTTAGCGGAATGTGAGAGCGCATGTGAGTCCAACTGCACGTGTTGGGGTGCGGTGTACAGTAACTCCTCTGGGTTCTGCTACATGCTAGATTACCCCATACAAAGTTTAGTCAAAATTGGAGATGAGACAAAAGTGGGTTATTTTAAGGTGAGGGAGGGTGCAGGGAAGGATAAAATGGTGGTGGGTGTTGGAGTAGGGATTGGAATTGGATTATTGGGAGGGACAATATTGGCATTTTGTGGAGTTGTGGGGTTAGGATATTATAGGTTTAAAAAAAGAAAAAGAGGGGTTAGTGGGTATGGAGAAGAAGATGGAGAGGTGGGTGTGGGCCCATATAAAGATTTGGCAACTGCTAGTTTTAGGTCAATTGAGTTAACTGAGAGGTGATGTAAGGGATGATGTCTTTCGGAGAGAGAGAGAGAGAGAGACAGTTTTGACAAAGGTTTTGACTTTCTAAAATTGGGTTGGGGGGCCAGGTAATTGGTCGGATGAGTGTGACATGGGCCCACAATTCATCTTAAGTGCCATGGAAATGCTTCATGATCTCTGCCTACAAGATAGTTGGTCCTTAGTTGACTTTGTGTATATGACGCAGTATTTGTTGAGGTCAACACTTTGTTTTTCAGATTTTTTTTCTTTGAGAAAGTGTGAATTTCAACAAAAGGAGTAGTTATGTAAATTATGGATTTTGAATTTTGGATGGCAATTATAACTCTACATGGAAAGGAGGTGTTAATGTAGAAATCTTCATCTTTCTTTATGTCGATAGTTGATACACATGGCAGAATACATTTAAAGAAGGCAATAGCTTTACTCTTTTTTAGTTTATTTTTTAAAATAATTTCTTTATTATTAAATTATTTAATCTATTATAATAGTGACACTTAAATGTGTTAAAAATTACGTTTAGTAAATTTTGAACCCTTAATCTCTCGTGTAAAAAATAATATCGAATTTCGCTTGATATAGAGCTATTTGCTGTTAACTCTATCTACAGAAAATTTTGGGGGAACTCTGTTTCCCCCAAACATATAAAAAGTCTTGTTTTTAAAAAATTCAAGGCAAAAACTCAGTGTTTTAAGACATAAACTCGATGTTTTAAGACAAAAACTCGATGTTTTAAGACATAAACTCGATGTTTTAGTTGCTAACCTTAACTCGGTGTTTTAACGCCTAAACTCGATGTTTTAACTTCTAGGTATTTTAACGCCTAAACTCAGTGTTTTAAGCTCGAAACTCAATGTTTTACGCTCGAAACTCAAAATTACAAAGTGGACTTTTTATAACTTATGGAGAAACAAGTTTCCCCCAAAATGGACTCCTCTATCTATACTTATATTCAGGGCCTGTCCTAGGGGTGGAAACAGTTTGACTCAAATCGTGGTTTGGAGTCGAACGGAGTCAAATCGTGCGATTTGATTCGATTTTTACACATAAGTGGTTTAGCTCGGTTTGAGAAATTAACAAATCATGTGGTTCAGCTCAGCTTGGGGTTTGACACTCCTAAATCGAATCGAGCCAAACCGAACCGAACCGTTTAAGACCAAACAGCGGTTTGAAACCGTGAAACCGAACCATTAAGCCAACCGTGAAACCGAGTTATGAACCGAGCCATGGAACCGTAATCCTGACCATTCATTCAAAATCTTAGTTAATCTCGGCCTTTGATTTTTAAAAACCCTAGATATCACCTTAAAACTCAGCCTCTCTCTCTCTTTGAACTTTCATATTCCCAATTCGTTTCTCTCTCTTCCCGTTTTCTCTCTCTTTCCATTTTCTCCGTTTCTCTCTGTCGTCGTTCGTCGTCTCTGGTTTCTCTCAACGATCAATCTACGACGAGGCTGAAATTTCGATCGACGATTCAATCGACGATGAGGCTCTCTTCAATCAACACAAGGGTATTTTCTTTTTCTTTCAAATTCTTGCTTTTTGGCTCTGTATCTATCTGTATCTATACTTCCTTTTTTTCTCGTTTAGGGTTTATTTGAGGTGGGTTTGGGATCTACGAAGTGAAGTTGTGATCTTTTCCTTTTCTGGGTGGACATGAATTGTGAAGGTTTGGGGAAACATGTCTCAGACCAACTGGGAAGCTGATAAAATGTAAGATTTTTCTCTTTTAATGTTATGTCTTGATTTCTCATTTTCTTATTTTTGTTTGATTTCCAATCACTCTTGTTTTTATTGTTGATTTCTGCTTGATTTGTTTATTGTTGTTTCTTTCGCTTCCTTGGATGATAAACAATAATATTTGATTTTTGTATGGATGTTTCAACCTCCATGCATCGTCCCATGTTTGGGGGTCGATTTGGCTCTTTGGTCTACATTGTTTCATTTCTAGGAAAGCCTTATTTCTTCTGTTCTGGTGCATTTTCCCACCTTGATAGTTTCGTGATTATCTTTTGCGAATTGCCTGTAACCTTTCTCGGTTCAACACTATTTGAAATGCGGTTTGGACCGTGGTCTAGATCGCGATTTGGACCGTGGTCTGAACCGGAGAACCGGAGAACCAGAACCGAAACCGGCAAGAACCGAAACCGGCAAGAACCGAAACCGTCCGGTTCTCGATTCAATCTCGGTTCGACATTTCCGAAAACCGTGAACCACCGGTTTTAGAACCGGAAAACCGAATCGGAGAACCGGCGAGAACCGGCGGTTCTAACGGAAAATTCAAAAAAAATTCAAAATTTTCAGTTTTTGACAACTTTTTCAGTCCTTTTTGCCCTTTTTTTTTTTTTTACTTTTTAGACCTTTTTCAGTAATTAAAAATTTTTAATTCACCTCCTTATATTTTTGACCTATAAATACAAATTCACCTCATTACATTTTTTTTCACAAAACTCTCTTAACTCTCTCTTAACTTTCACCATCAAAGCTCATTACAAATTCTCAAGCTCAAACCACTCACCAACCAACATTCATATTTTCAGCCATTATTCCATAATCCATCCTCATTTTTCATATTTTCATCCCTTTTCATACACACCATCATGTCTTCTTTTCTTAGAAATTTAACAAAACAAAAAAAGGGGTAGCAAGAGCAAAAACAAACAACTTTCTTCATCTTCTCGACTACCACCACCACCACCACCACCACCAAATGATATTCCCTTTTATGATGGGGGAATGTCAGGGATAAATCAATGGGAAAATAATGAAGATGAGGAGGTTCAAGTTGGAGACCAACAATTTTCAATACCGTCTTTCATGCCACAACCACAATTTGTAGGAACTCCAAGTACTGAAGAAAGTGATGCACATAACCTACCACCACCACCTACAGGTCCTACACCAAGAGGAAGGGGTTGCGGTCTTCGTGGAGGCGGTCGACAAGGTCAACCGCATGAACCTAAAATTCGTGAATCGAAGTCCCCAATTTTTATTCGTCACTTTAGGAAGGAGTTGGGAGTGGACAAACATGGTGAGGAGGTTTGGAAAGTTATATGTAACTATTGTGAAAATATTTATACTTGGAGGGATGGCAATGGATACGGCACTTATACCAAGCATGTTCGAGTTCATCATCCTACCGAATATGGCATAGATCCAACTCAAACACAACTCCAAGGAGTTTCGACTTCTTCGATGGGCGCTTTAGGTACATCTTCTTCTTCTTGTCCTACTACATTTCATTATAGTGAACAAAACCATAGAAGAGGTATGGCAAAATTTGTTTGTGTTAAATGTCTTTCCTTTAGTTTTGCCGATAATGAATTCTATGAAGATTTTGCTAAACTCTCTCTTAACCCTGCTGCAAAAAGAATATCACGTAGAACTCTCACACGTGATATTGTAAAAATAGTCGGGGAATATAAATATGGTTTAATACAAACATTTGCTAATTTATCTCAATAAGTTTCTATTTGTTCGGATATATGGAGTGATAATCGCTGTGAACATTTTTATATGGGAGTAACTTGTCATTGGATTGACAATTCTTGGACCATTCAAAAGAGATTGATTGTATATAGATATTTTGATGATGAGCATACCGCACACAATATTGCACTTAAACTACAAAGTATTTTACAAGAATATAATTTAGTTACTAAAATTTTTTCAATTTGTTTTGATAATGCTAGCTCTAATACTGCAAGTTTATCGGAGCTAATTGGTATTTGTAAACCGATATTAGGTGGAAATATTTTTCATATTAGATGTTTTTGTCATATTTTAAATTTATGTGTGCAAGATGGTCTATCTGCTTTACAAGATTCAATTATTCCTATTAAACGAGGTATAAAGTTTATTATGAGAAAAAGTTCCAATCAAAGGAAATGGAGAGACTATTGCAAGAAAAATGATATCCGTCCCAAAAAATTTTCAAATGATGTTACAACTAGGTGGAATTCTACCTATAAACTTTTAGCGAATTTTTTTCTTTATGAGGAACAAATTTGCTTGTTTTTGTCTTCCGTTGGTTACAAATACACCCTATTTTCTCATCAATGGAGTGCTTGTGCAAGCATGATCAAATTGTTGTAAAATTTTAAGAATGCCACTGTCATGTTATCCGGTACGTATTATCCTACTTCTAACTTAGTTGTTGATCATTGTACCATTATTTCGGGTACATTTTGTGAATTTAAAGATGATCCCATAATTGGTCCAGCTATTGTTAGTATGAAGGAAAAATAGTTGAAATATTTTGAGACAATTCCAAGTATTTTTTTAATTGCAAAAATTTTAGATCCAAGGGTTAGAATGGATGGTTTGGAACAACTTCTTACATATTACTATCTCAACTTGTTTGATGCAAATGATCCCCATTTTCCAAATATTGTCCGATGCGAAAAATGAATTTTTAAATGTTTTTAAAGAGTACAACTCAATTTATGATCGTGCTAGTACAAGTGAGGCTCCTCCTCGTCAAACTAGCGAAACGAACAACTCTTTTTTACTTCTTTTTATGGAAATAGAAAGCGCTCTAGAGGAAGCGGTTCTAATGCGGAATTTGAAAAATATTTGAACACGAAATTTGAATATGATGATGAGGTTGAATTTAACATTTTACATTGGTGGGCCAAGAGGGCGAGTTCTTATCCTATTGTTTCTAGGATATCAAGAGAAATATTTACTTCTCCCGCATCAACGATTTTGGTTGAGCACGCTTTTAGCATTGGTGGAAATATTGCAGATTCGCAACGTGCAAATTTAACGGTCGAAAATTTAAAAAATCAAAATTTGTTGAATGATTGGGTCAAAGCGGAGAAAAGAGATCACGAGCAAAGTTCTCCTCATCCGATGAAGATTTATTTGATACAACATCGAAAAGTGACGACAACAATGGCCCAATCCCAATGGCCCCAATGTAAGTTGATGTAATTTATATAGTTTAATTTGTATAATATAATTTGTTACTTTGTTTTATTTTATATATTTGGTTTTTTTGTTTAGATTAGATTGTTATAATTTAAATAAATATTGTAAAATACTAAGAATGAGGTTAAGGCTCCTTATGTCCTTCCTTACTTATAAAAGGGCAATGTTGATTGTTCCCCTCATTGTAACATTTTATCAATTATTAATAAAATTTAAGGAATCCGTCCCTTTTTCTTTTATAAAATCTGTTAAAATAATTAGTTTATTATTCATCTTCATCCAAAATCGTTAGATCTTAACAGTTTTGATGGCTTAAAAGAGAAGAAAAGGAAAAGGAAGTGACCAAAGTGCACCGACCAAACTTGTACAGGAACTTTGGCGTTGCTTGAATTTGGTGCTGGGAGGTCGCCCACTTGTACAGAGGTCAAATGACTTTGCTTGAATTTGGTGTTGGGCGGTCGCCCACTGAGCCTGAGCGGTCGCCCACCTGTACAACGCCTACAGCGCCCGGGCAGTCGTCTCCTACATCAATTCCTTCCAAAAATAAATAAAAAAAAATAATAAAAAAGAACCGAAAAATCGTGGAACCGGAACCGAATCCGGCAGACAGGAACCGAAATTGGAAATCGATATTTTGCGATTCCATCTCGATTTTCCCTTTTCCCGAAACCGGAATCGAAATCGAGAACCGGTTGCCCATGTCTACCTACAAGATAGTTGGTCCTTAGTTGACTTTGTGTATATGACGTAGTATTTTGTTGAAGTCAACACTTTGTTTATCAGAATTTTTTTCTTTCGAGAAAGTGTGAATTTCAACAAAAGGAGTAGTTATGTAAATTATGGATTTTGAATTTTGGATGGAAATTATAAGAAAATAACTCTACATGGAAAGGAGGTGTTAATGTAGAAATCTTCATTTTTTTTTTTTGATACCCAGGTTCCCAGCTTTGCCGGACTAATCCTGGACCACCAGGTACCGGCCCCACAGTATGCTGGTGGAGGTAAATTGCGGGATGTGCCCTATGCAGCCAGGGTGGCAGTACCCCTTATACTCCAGAGCCCCAAGGGAGCCCTCTTATAAGGCATTTACATCACTCTTACATCACCAATTGGCTGCTCCAGCTGCTCCTGCCGAGGCAATTACATCACTCTTACAACACCAATTGGCTGCTCCAGCTGCTCCTGCCAAGATTCGAACTCCCCACACTGAGGATACAAGCCCAACAATGCTGCTTCCTTAACTGCACGGATGTGCCCCGGGAGGCTCCAAAGGACCCTGAACCAAGGTAGAAATTAAACCAGAGAAACTCCCCTTGAGGGGAATCGAACCGGTGACCTCCCCTTCGGGAGGCCACCAACATACCATTGGGCTAAGGCTACTTTGGTAGAAATCTTCATCTTTCTTTATGTCGATAGTTGATATACATGGCAGAATACATTTAAAGAAGGCAATAACTTTACTCTTTTTTATTTTATTTTTTAAAATAATTTCTTTATTATTAAATTATTTAATTTATTATAATAGTGACACTTAAATGTGTTAAAAATTACGTTTAGTAAATTTTGAACCCTTAGGGGCCGTTTAGTTCGGTGGAAAAAAAGTGAAGGAATGGAATGGTCAATGGAATTGAATTCCTTAAGGAATTGGAATGGAAAAAAACTGGTCAAACCCCTCCGTTTGGTTGGCACGGAATGGAATGAAATTGTCATTCAATTCCTTGGCAAATCATGTTTGGTTTGAAAATACAAATTATAGGAATGGAATGAAAGTATATAAAATGACCAATTTACCCTTTTAAAAAAATATTTTTTCTGGAGGGGGGGGGGGTAGGTAGGAGATATGCAAAATGAGTAAAAAATAATTTTTTTTCGTGGGTGGGGGAGGGGGTTGGGGGGGGGTGGGGGTGGGGTAGGTAGGGGATATGCAAAATGAGTAAAAAATATTTTTTTTTCGTGGGGGGTGGGGTGGGGGGGGGGGATAGGGCAGGACTGGATGGGAGGGTAGGCAAAATTTTTTTTTTTCGTGGGGGAGGTAGGTGGCGAGTGGATGGGGGGTAGGCGGAAAAAAAAAATATTTTCGTGGGGGTGGGGGGTGGGGAGGTGGTAGGGCGGTGGATGGGGGTAGGCGAAATTTTTTTTTTGTGGGGGTGGGGGGGTGGGGTGGGGTAGGGCAGGGGCTGATTGGGGGGGGGTAGGAGGGTAGGGGTGATTTGGGTTTGGGGGTATTTTGGTCAATTTTTTTTTTCCATTCCCTAAGGAATTGACCATTCCTCCCATATATGGAAGGAATGGCAAATTCCTTCCAAGGAGGGAATTGGCCATTCCGTTGGAATGAAAATTTTAAAACTTCTTCAACCAAACAGGCCAAATGATTTGGGGGAATATAATTGGGGGGGGGGGGGAATGTAATTGGGCATTCCATTCCCCCACTTTACCACAAACCAAACGCCCCCTTAATCTCTCGTGTAAAAAACAATATCGAATTTCGCTAGATATAGAGCTATTTATTGTTAACTCTATCTATACTTATATTCAGGGCGGGCCTGTCCTAGGGGTGGAAGAGGTTTGGCTCAAATCGCGGTTTGGAGTTGAACCGAGCCAAACTGTGCGATTTGGTTCGGTTTTTAGACATAAGTGGTTTAGCTCGGTTTGAGAAATTAACAAACCATGTGGTTCAGCTCAGCTTGGGATTTGACACTCCTAAATCGAACCGAGCCAAATCGAACCGAATCGTTTAAGACCAAACCGCGATTTGAAACCGTGAAACCGAACCATTAAGCCGAACCGTGAAATCGAGCTATGAACCTAACCATGAAACCGTAATCCTGACCATCCATTCAAAATCTTAGTTAATCTCGGCCTTTGATTTTTAAAAACTCTAGATATCACCATAAAACTCAGCGTCTCTCTCTCTTTGAACTTTCATATTCCCAATTCGTTTATCTCTCTTCCCGTTTTCTCTCTCTTCCCATTTTCTTCGTTTCTCTCTGTTGTCGTTCATCGTCTCTGATTTCTCTCAACGATCAATCTACGACGAGGCTGAAATTTCGATCGACTATTCAATCGACGATGAGGCTCTCTTCAATCAGCACAAGGGTATTTTCTTTTTCTTTCAAATTCTTGCTTTTTGGCTCTGTATCTATCTGTATCTATACTTCCTTCAATGATAAAGCACACACACACACACACACACTTGCAATTACATTATTTAGTGACCCTTTTTCCCGTTTAGGGTTTATTTGAGGTGGGTTTGGGATCTTCGAAGTGAAGTTGTGATTTTTTCCTTTTCTGGGTGGACATGAATTGTGAAGGTTTGGGGAAACATGTCTCAGACCAACTGGGAAGCTGGTAAAATGTAAGATTTTTCTCTTTTAATGTTATGTCTTGATTTCTCATTTTCTTATTTTTTTTTTTGATTGCCAATCACTCTTGTTTTTATTGTTGATTTCTGCTTGATTTGTTTATTGTTGTTTCTTTTGCTTCCTTGGATGATAAACCATAATATTTGATTTTTGTATGGATGTTTCAACCTCCATGCATCGTCCCATGTTTGGGGGTCGATTTGGCTCTTTGGTCTACATTGTTTCATTTCTAGGAAAGCCTTATTTCTTCTGTTCTGGTGCATTTTCCCACCTTGATAGTTTCGTGATTATATTTTGCGAATTGCCTGTACCCTTTCTCGGTTCAACACTATTTGAAATGCGGTTTGGACTGTGGTCTGAACCGCAAATCAAACCGCGGTTTAGACCGAACAAAACTGAACCATAGCGGTTTGGTTTAGCTCGGTCTGAATTTTTTAATGGTTTAGCTCGGTTTGGAATTTCTCCAAACCGATGCTAGCGATTTGACTTCTAAAATTGCTCAAACATAGCTAAACCGAACCATTTCCACCGCTAGCTAGTCCTGTGCTAAATGGGGCCCTAGACCAAGAATTTGGCGAGGGCTCTCATTTTTTATCCCCAATGGTAGATGATCAATAGCATTGGAAATGATTATTGTAAATAATTTATTTTAGTTAATTATAAGTAATTTAAAGAAATATTGCAATAAATTTTTAATGATAATTACGAAATTGTTTTACAATTATAAAGATAATTGTAAATTATATTTAAACAAAAACAATTCATGAAATCCTATTGTGGAACAAATGCCAAATTAGAAGAATAAAGACAAAAATGTAAAATGGAGAAGAAAAATAGGAACTAGGAATCGAACCTTGGTGGTTGAGGTGAAAAAAATTACATTTGATCAATTGGCTACTGGGACAGTATAGTACACTTGCTATAAAACGTGGCCCTAATTATTAGTATACATTTGGAGGCCCTAGGCAATGGCCTCACTTGACTTGCCTTAGGGCCGGGCCTGCTTATATTCATATAATCAATTCCATTTCCACCACCCGTATACTTACATTCATATAACAAATTCCATTTCCACCACCCGTCAATATGAATTTATATAGTGCTAGGACCTAACTATGTTTGGACATAGTTAAGTCTGGTTTTGACAAAGAAACATATCTAAAATATGTTTAATACACAAACAGACCTCAGACAACTAAGATATGATAAGTAATGATAAAACAAGCTGATAGTAATGATCAAGCAATACTAGAGAATCAATCCAATAAATCAAGTGTTATTTCATTACAAGAGATCATCACATATCACCAGACTTAAACCATATCCTCTACTCAATCCAGATCTAAATAGCTAAGACTGCTTGATCTAACAGCTAAGAACTCAACAACAAAGATCCATCACTCTGATAGATAAGATCTTCAGTGCCAACAACAATGCACTAATCCACTGATGACAAATATGTGCTATACTTAAATCTCTCAACAACATTGCCATGTCATCTCTTTGAAGATCTTCTAAACTTGGGTTGCAAATTCCAGCCTGTTTATATCCAGTCAACAATGTACTAAATACAAACACTATTCCACCCACACCATTTACTGCCTTGTCTCCTCCAACGGCTCTTTCTCAGTCTATAAAAGGAAGACTCAATGACTGGATTTCTTGCCCCTCGACACACAAACTTTGCAACCTCTCTTAAACCCTTGCATACCTGCAAACCTGTGAAACATCACCAAACCTGTTAGTCAAAAACTGCAGACACTTGAGACCGTAATTCAAGTGTATAATTCAAAAGTTGTAAACACTTAAGACTGTACTTTAAGTGTAGGATCTGTAATTTGCTTAGTAAGAAGAAAATCCCTAATTGATTGTACTAATTAGGAAGAGGAATTCAAGGAACTTGCCTTCTCAATCTTTGTAACTCTTAAAGCGACCTAGACTATAGTTGATTGAGCTCACTTGTCAATATTGACAGTGAGGGTGGACCTAGGAGGAGTGAACTCTGAACCACCTTAAAATTCTTGTGTTCTTTGGTATTATCACACACAAACACACACACACTTACACTAATCACTTTGTCTTTACATTATTTCACTTTATTTATTCCGCTGCACCTTATTCCTTTGTTATTTAATCAATTAATATCTGGCAGCTAAGATTCAACCTCAGCTGTCAAAGCTTAACTGCCTGATCTTCTCTTAGTTGATCAAGTAAACAGGGCCTTTCAATTGGTATCAGAGCTTGTCTTCACCATCAAAAGTCTAACAACTTGTGAAGGATCCTCTTTCAACCCACCATGCCTCAACCAAGAAGAAATAATGAGAAAGACATTCCACCCATTGATGACTGTGGATCTTTTGAAATATATGCATCAAAAATCAAAATCTACCTTGATGCAAACAACATTTGGAACTGGTATGCACTAGAAAATGAGGTCACCTATCCAATCCAACCAGATTCAAATGGTGGAGCCAGTAAAATGAAATCCCCAGAGAACTGGACTGAATATGAAAGGCAATTAATCAGTGCTAATCTAAAAGTCAAAAACATACTTTAAAAGTGTGTGAATGACTCTCTAGCACAAGAAATTGCTAAAGAACCAACTGCAAAATCTGCATGGGAACTTATCCATACCAAATTCACCAAACACACTAGTGTTAGAACTCAAAATTTGTATAACTTGCTTAGGCAGCTAGACAACTTTAAATTCTACTCTGGTGAAAAGGTTAGTGCTGCTAGACCAAGGTTTGAGGACCTTGTCAGATCCATTGCTGACCATGGAAAAACATTTGAAAACCAAGACATATGCCTTAAAATATATTCTAATCTTCCACAAGAATATGAGAAGGTAGCTTTACCTATTAGAGAAGGAGCAGAATGGAGTACCATGACTGTTGAACAATATTTTGGAAAGCTTGAGGCTTATGAACTAGAAGGGATGATAAAAATTCAACCTGTTCCTTCTATTTCACAAACTCTTGCCTTAGCTGCTCAGGAAACTACACACAAACCTATCACTCAACAGGACATTGACACCATGGTCTTCAATGCCCTTCAGAAAGTAAACCTCACTGCAAAAAAACCTACCTCACAAGGAGATATACCAAGTCTCATATCCATGACTGTCAGAAATGCCATGAAATCACACAGGAAAACATTTGATAAAAAATACAGCCCATCTACATCAGATCAAGACAGTCAGAAAAGGAAAATTGAATGTTACAACTGTGAAAATTTTGGTCACTACTCATCTGAGTGTCCTGAACCAAAGAAACCAAAGGATAATCAGACAGCTAAGAAACTAACCTACTCAAAGGAAATCATTCACAGTTCCAGATGCAATTGCTACAACTGTTCCAAAAACAAAAATGAGAAAAATAAAGAACAAGTAATGATTGTTGATTCATCAAAATTCAGTGATGAGGAATATGACTCAAGTGACTCTGAAAGTGAAGAAGAAGAGGCTATGATATGCCTAATAGCAGGAGATGATGAAGAATCAGATAGTGAGGAAGATCTTGAAGCATTGGCAGTTGCTGAAGAACTAAAAGAGGTACAGAACTTTAACTCTTTAAATATTGATGGTTTTAAACAATTAGTTTGCACTCTTTTAATTCAAATCAAGAGACACCAAACTAGCTTTGCTTCATTGATCACTGACAACCTTTCTCAAACTAAAACTATTGAAAACCTTGAGAAAGCCAACTAAGGATTAAAAGAGCTATGTTTTATGCTTAAAAAGAACAACTGTGATCTGACAGCTGAACAACTGTGATCTGACAGCTGAGAATTCAAGCTCCCATGAAAACAACAAAATAGTCATTAATCTTGAAAAAGAAAATGAAGCTCTTAGAAAGAAAATTGATTCCCAGAACAAATCAGGAGAGGCTGTGTCACTGTTTAACTACAATCAAAGACATCCTAGTGACAAGTCAGGGATTGGAGCAGAAAATCCCACTCTAAAAACATATACCCCTCCCACTGATGAAAGAGCTATTGAGAAGATGGTTCTTGAAAGTATGAATTATGTCAAAGCTCAACAACATGTCTATCCTGTACAAATAAAAGAAGATTCAAAGAAAGAAAGAGAAGAAAATGAAATCACAGAAGCCAGTTCAAGTCAACCAAAAGGAGAAGCCAAACCAGCACACAAAAGTAGATACATCTGGCAACAAAAAGGAATCAAAGAAAAAAAAGAAAACAAACAACAAAGATCTTCTGGACAACAAAGATTTTCTGGACAGCAAAGATTTCCTGAACAGCAAAGATTTTTTTGGACAACAAAGATCACCTAGACATCAAAGATTCTACAACCAACATACATACTCCAAACAACAAAAACCCAAATGGCAATACTCAAATGGAAAGGGTCATACCAGTCAAAACAACTCACCAAGACCATCATATACAAACACCTTTCATAGCCAACCTCAGTATCACCAGAATCACGATCAATCTTTTTCACCAAACTATTCCTTCAACAATTCCCAACCAACTGTTCTCACACCCTACATGATGCAAATCATGTCATACTAAAATACCCTAAACCAGTTTTTCAGAAAAAAGATCAATGAACAAAGCTAGGGTACCAAAGAATGTCTAATCCTTTGGACCCAAAAGAATAAAAGGGTACCATAAATTTTATTTCTGTTTTGTAGGTACCTAGGAAAGGAGTATGGTATTTGGACAGTGGATGCAGCAGGTATATGACCTACAACAAAGAATGGCTGCAACAATATATCTCTAAAAATGGTCCAAATGTAACTTTTGGTGATAATTCTCAAGCCAAAGTCAAAGGATCAGGAAATTCTATTACTAAAGACATCATTTTCACAAATGTGTTTTATGTAGAAGGTCTCAAACACAACTTGATTAGCATTAGTCAAATTTGTGGCAAGGGATATTATGTTGTGTGTTCAAAGAATCATTGTACTGTCAAAGATGTCAACCACAAAGTCATTCTCACTGGAACCAGAAAAGGAAATCTCTACTGTCTAAATTTAGAGATTGTGGAATCCTCAAATGCTCAATGCCTGCTGTCCTATAGTCAGTCTGATATGTCATGGTTGTGGCACAAAAGATTGGCTCACCTCAATCTCAAAAGCATCTCCAAATTGGCAAACTCAAACCTAGTCAAAGGACTTCCCAAAATACCATTCAAGAAAGACAAACTGTGCAAAGCATGTCAATGTGACAAACAAAAGAAAACATCTTTTTCAGCCAAAACAAGACTGGACACTACAAAACCTCTGCAACTACTTCATATGGATCTATTTGAACCCATTAGAACTAGATCACTTGGTGGTAAAAGATACTCACTAGTGGTAGTTGATGACTTCACTAGATTCATATGGATTATCCTTCTTGAATCCAAAAGTGAAACCTTGGATTACTTGGTCAAGCTATTCAACAAAATTCAAAACCAAAAAAGTCTATCTATCATTAAAATTTGATCTGACCATGGTAAAGAATTTGAGAACACTGGTGTTGAAGAATATTGTGATCAGAAAGGGATAGAGCACAACTTTTCTGCTTCAAGAACACCATAGAAAAATGGTGTTGCAGAAAGAAAGAATATGACTATTTGTGAAGCAGCCAGAACAATGTTGTCAGAAAATAACCTATCTAAGTATTTTTGGGGAGAAGCTGTCACCACTGCTTTCTATGTCCAAAACAAGACCCTCATCAACAAATTTCACACCAAAACTCCATATGAATTATAGAATGGTAGAACACCAACAATTTCATACTTCCATGGATTTGGAAGTAGATGCTTCATTCATAATAATGGCAAAAACAACCTTGACAAGTTTGATTCAAAGAGTGATGAAGGCATCTTCTTAGGATACTTCAATACAAGCAAATCCTACAGAGTATACAACAAAAGGAGACTTGTTGTAGAAGAATCCATTCATGTTGACTTTGATGAAAACAATGATCAAAGCTGCACTGAATTGTATGATTTTGATGAAGCTGTTGGAAATTCAGACAATATTCCAGAAGTATCTCATGTGCATGACTCCTCAAATATGATTCCTGAAGAAGAATCACCTACCCTTCTCTATATTATACCTAAAGACATCATTACAAATCCTAATGTGTCTAACAGCAAAGAAACTCTACCCAACAGCAAAGGTGCATCCAAGAGCTATGATGCCCTTGACAGCTTACCTTCATCATGCCAACAAAATAACTCTGACAGTAGACATATTCAACCTTGCTTCAACAATAATCATTCTATTCCTCAACCTGAACCTACCATTCATATTATTCCTCCTAACAACAACATTTTCATTGACCTTCCCATTCATAAAATGACCATCCCTCCAGATATACCTGTATATGACTCATTAATGAGTGCTTTCATCTCTCAAATAGAACCAAAGAAAATAAATGAAGCCCTTCAAGACCCTGACTGGATTGAAGCTATGGAGGAAGAACTCGAGCAATTTAAAAGAAATAAGGTCTGGCAACTTGTTCCTAAACCCAAAAATCAAACTGTTATTGGAACAAGGTGGGTATTCAGGAACAAAATGAATGAAGAGGGCATTGTTGTAAGAAACAAAGATAGAATTGTAGCTCAAGGATACAGACAAGAAGAAGAAATTGACTATGATGAAACATTTGCTCCTGTAGCAAGACTAGAAGCCATCAGACTTTTCCTTGCCTTTGCCTCATTCAAGAAAATGAAAGTGTTCCAAATGGATGTCAAAAGTGCCTTCCTGAATGGCATTCTAAGCATCCAAAATTTCCAGACCATGTGTACAAACTGGATAAAGCCTTGTATTGCCTTAAATAAGCCCCTAGAGCTTGGTATGACACATTATCAAAATATCTCCTTGGCAAAGGATTTACTAAAGGTCATATTGATAATACTCTGTTCATCAAGAAATATGGAAAAGATCTACTACTCATCCAAGTGTATGTGGATGATATTATTTTTGGATCATCAAATGAAGATCTATGCACAGAGTTTGGGGAAATCATGAAGAACAAGTTTGAAATGAGTATGATTGGTGAACTTATCTTCTTCCTAGGCCTACAAGTCAAACAAATGAAGGAATCTTCATTAACCAATCCAAGTACACGAGGGATATGATAAAGAAGTTTGATATGCAAACTGCTTCACCTGCTAGAACTCCTCTATCAACAACAACCAAGCTCCATGCTGATCCTGATGGTCAATGTGTTAATCAAACACTATATAGGAGTTACATTGGATCTTTCCTATATGTAACTGCATCTAAACCTGACATCATGTTCAGTGTATGTCTATGTGCAAGGTTTCAAGCTGATCCAAAGGAATCTCATCTCTCAGTTGTCAAAAGAATTTTGAGATACCTTAAAGGAACTCCTGACTATGGTCTATGGTACCCCACTGAATCTCCATTATCACTAATTGGATTCACAGATTCAGACTATGCAGGATGCAACCTGGATAGGAAATTTACAAGTGGAGGATGTCAATTTATTGGATCAAGAATAATCTTTTGGTCAAGCAAAAAGCAAACATCAGTTGCCACTTCAACAGGAGAGGCTGAATACATTGCTGCTGGCCTTTGCTGTTCTCAAATCTTGTATCTCAAAAGTCAACTTCAAGACTTTACCTTTCAAATATACCCATTTTCTGTGACAATTCAAGCACAATTGCAATGACAGAAAATCCTATGCAGCATTCCAAAACCAAGCATATTGAAGTTAGGCATCACTTCATAAGAGACCATGTTGAAAAAGGAAATATCAACTTGTCTAAAGTTTGCACAGAAGACAATGTTGCTGACATTTTAACAAAGGCCATGGATGAGAAAAGATTTGAGCTTCTGAGAGCAATGCTTGGGATGATAAACTTGCCGAAATAAAACACTTTATTCATTACTCAAAAGGAAAAGACATATGATTGCTATCAACAATAGTTCTCTGACAGCTAACCATTACACCATTGAAACATTCAAAACCAAAAAAAAAAAAAAAAAAACAAGTACTATCCTACCAGCCTTACCAACATTCCAAATCAAAACCAAACCTGCATTCAAATTACCTAAAGCTTCACATGTTTTTCTCCCTCTCCCTCAATGCTGCCCTTCAAAAGGCCTTGACAGCTAAAATTCCTCGGTCCAAACTTTTTCCTGGAAAAGCCAACGAACCATCTGCAGAAACTCCTTGCTCATTATAATCTACACTGGAAGCCTAATAAACTCTCTCCCTAATGTCACCATATCTCTCTAACCAGACATGATGCCTCTCCATGAAGGGATCAATAGCTGTCACTAAGAATTGAAGGGAAGGACATACTCTGTTAGTGTAAACTGCAGGTGATATCGTAGATGATTTCCCAAATTCCAGATGATATCGCAGATGATTTTCTGTGCTGGAATTTACATAGTTGAACATTTCTTGTTTATTATTTAATGACTAATGTGCTAATATAATCTGTATAGTCTATGGTTTATGTCCATATTTCAGGTTACAATATGATCAAATAAAGAGCTAGACACGTGGGGAATTTAGAAGAAAAAGGTTTATGCATAAATGACATTTTATGCATAAAATCGTTACTTTGGCAACAACAAATTAAAATGTGTGGAGACTTGGTCAAGGAGTTATTGCTGATTTAATAAAGAGTACAAGGCTGATAAAGCTTGGGAGTACAAGGTGTTGAAGCTTGGACTTGGTGATTACTCAACACGGTTGCTACAATTTAGGAAGTGGGTGCTAGAAGTGAGGAACAAACTCAACCACTCTCCCCACTCTCCCTCAATGTGCAAGACAGCCCCAAGGCTGTTTATTGAGTAGCCTTCAAGTAAATTGAAGACTATAAATATGCTTGGAAGGATTCATTTGAAGAGGTGCCAAGAAAAATCATTTTATACACACCTTCAAAGCATATAGAGATAGAGTTCTTTGTTTGATTCTTTTCATCCTTCATCCCTTGTAATTTTGCACTTGATTACATTGGTATCAAGTTGTGTGAAGGCTAGGATAGGATTTCGTTCTTTATCTCTTGTTTCATAGAGCTCATAGTGTTATAGCCATAGGGAACATTTCGGCTTTTGTAATTATTTTTAAAGTGATTATAAAGTCTTGCCTAAGAGGCACTCTCAAGTTATATTATTTATATAACTTGAGAAAAACAATTTTGGTGTTATTATTCCGCTGCAATCTCTTTTACAAAATTATTTTATTTTCGAAGTGTGTGTGTGATATCCCAAGTGCTATCGTTGGTGCTGTTATCACCTTGGATATCACTTGTGATTCTGGCCGTGACAATTTCAATTGGTATCCGAGCAGGTCACTTGACAATACTAAGTGCTTGGTCTAGGTGTCATGGCTTATGATCCCGCAAATCCAAACTAAAAACGTCTTCATGTTTTAGATGGTTCGAATTATGCATATTGGATGATCCGTCTTCGCTCGCATATCAAATCAATTGATCTTCGAGCGTGGCGATCTATAGTTAATTGGTACTCTCTTTCACTTTTACCTCCTGATGAGGATGGTGATATCCAGGTTAAACCTGACACCGAGTGGACTAATGAAGAGATCACCCTAGCTAACTATAATGAGAAAGCTCTTAATGCTATTTTTGAGTGGGTTGACATGCACATTTTTAAACTTGTTCAAAATAGTTCCACAGCTAAAGAAGCTTGGGATATTTTACAAAGGTTTTGTGAAGGTGATTCTAGTGTGCGTGAAAACAAACTTAGAGGTCTTACTGGCAAATTTGAAAGATTGAGAATGGGTGAAAATGATACCATTTCCTCTTATTTTGAAAAATTGTTTGACATTGCTAATGAGTGTCAACTTTTAGGTGAACCTTTTACAAACAAACAATTGATTTCAAAGGCTATTAGAACTCTCCCTGAGCGTTTTAATATGAAGGTTTCATCTATAGAAGAGGCTCACAATCTTTCTACTATGGACATCAATTCCTTAATGAGCATTTTAAAAATTTTTGAGTCAAACCTTGCTGAGCAAAGTGAAGCTTCTAAAGGCAAGAGTGTTGCTTTAAAAGTTCAATCCTCTAGTGTATCAACTGATGAGGATGACAATTTTTTTGAGGAATTAGGTGAAGATGCCAGTGTTGTCTTGCTTGCTAGGAAATATAACTCTATGTTACGAAAATTTAACAAAGAAAATGTGCAGGTAAAGGCTAAAGAGCAACAAACCAAGGTGTACAATTCAATGCCAAAGAGGACATTTCCATCTACTCAGAAAGGTGGTCCCATAAGGAGATCATCATCAGATCAATCTAGATCTGATCCAAAATACCTTGAATCAATCCAATGTCATGCATGCTCTGGATGGGATCATTACTCAAACGAGTGTGCCAACAATCTAAAAAAGATGGAGAAGAACCTATGGGTATCCCTTAGTGACAATGAAGATGAGGAAACCAATCAATCTGAAAATGCAGATCAAACAACAATGGTGGTCACAAATTGTGACTTGGACTCTGTCAGTGATACCTCATGTGATATCCAAATTGGGATAGCACCTGAGATATCATCCAACCGGTATACAAAATTTAATTTGATAAATGCTGTTTGTTTTGTGGGTTCTACTAACATGAATACAGGTTGTTCACAAGAGGATGAACAAAGTAAGGAGTTCAGCAAGGATGAACTCATTTTTGGTCGTAAGAACCTTTGCAAAGAATTGGTGGACGAATGGAAGAAAGAGAACAAGAGGGTCATTTCTCTGTCCAAAGAGGTTCAAGACCTTACTGATGGCTTGACTAGATTGGAAGTTCAACTCACAAAGAAGGATGTGGAGCTGGACAAAGTCAAGGCCAAGCTTACTCTAGCCGAGGCCACGTTTAAGAAACTCAACACGAGTTCTTCCAATCTGGATGCAATTCTTGGATTGAGCAAACCACTCAAGGCAGGTATGGGTTTTCAAGAGTCCTTAAATGCTATTACATCTACTTTGACTAATAAGGAAGATAAGTTAGTTTTTGTTAAAGAAAGAGACAATGTCGAACTAATATCATCTGATAAGTCTTTTAACAAGGTGAAAATATGTAACTACTGTTACTTTACTGGACATTTGAAAAATGATTGTAAAACTCTTTTAAAGAAACAGTCTAGTTCCTCTGTGATACCTGAAGTGTTGCCTAGCACGTCAGATATCACTGCCAGTCAGAAGAGAAAGAATCAAAGTAGGAAAGTGTGGAAACCTAAGTCTAACCTGATATGTGATGTTGTGTACACTGCCTTAAAAACTAATGTTGAAGGTTCATGGTATTTTGATAGTGGTTGTTCACGTCACATGACAGAAACAAAAATGTTTTTGAAAGAATATGAACCTATTCAAGGTGGTAGTGTAACATATGGTGGTGGTGGCAAGAGTAATATAGTAGGAAAATGCATTTTAAATATGCCTGAATTTCCTGCTTTGAAAAATGTTTTGCATGTTGATGGACTTGTAACTAATTTAATTAGTATTAGCCAACTTTGTGATGACAACCTTGAAGTGAAATTCAATAAAAACTCTTGTGGAGTTTTTGATTGTACTAATAACTATGTTATGACTGGTACTAGGTCAATAACTGTTATCTTGTTGAGGATAAACAAGTGTGTCATTCTGTGAGAGTTGATGATGCTACCTTGTGGCATCAAAAGTTGGGTCATGTCCATTTTCGAAACATTGTGAAACTCATTAAGGCTGAAGCTATAAGAGGTATACCTAGTCTGGACATAAGTACGAAAATCATATGTGAAGATTGTCTCAAAGGTAAACAGACATGTGCTGCCCACAGTGCTACCCAACACAATGAGGAGTATTCTGGGATAACTCACTGTTTCCAATTGATGCATATGAATTTAATGGGTCCAGTTGAGGTAGACAGTTTAGGAGGTAAGAGATATACTTTTGTCATAGTTGATGATTTTTCTAGATTTACTTGGGTATAATTCTTGAAAGAAAAATCAGAAACTTTTGAAAAGTTTAAGATCTTACATGCTAAAATCAACAACATGTTTTGTGCTCTTATCATGAGGATAAGGTCTGATCATGGAACAGAGTTTGATAATTCATTGTTTTTTACTTTTTGTGAATTAAAAAGAATTAAACATGAGTTTTCTGCTCCTAAAACACCTCAACAAAATGGGGTGGCTGAAAGGAAAAATAGGACCTTACTTGAAATGGCACGTGTGATGTTGTTTTCAAAAAGAATTTCAAAAAGATTTTGGGCTGAGGCCTTAAACACGGCTTGTCACACGGACAATAGAGTTTTTCTAAGACCCGGTACTAGAATGACACCTTATTAAATTTTGAATGGTAGGATACCAAAAGTGCATTATTTTCATACATTTTGGTGTATATGTTTTGTTCTAAATGATCGGGATTACTTAGCTAAATTTGACTCTAAAAGTGATAAGGCTATATTTCTTGAATATGCTCAGGATAGTCGAGCATATAGGGTTTATAACCTTAGGTTAAAAACCATTCAGGAATCAGTTAACGTTGTTTTTGATGACTTAGCAAGTGTTACAGGTGATGGAGTGCAGGAATCTCCATTGATATTGCTGGAAGAACTGGAGGATCAAAATCAAGCAAGTGATACCACGGGTGCTGACCAGAGTGTTGCCACTGAAGGGGTAGCATCTCCGGTATCACCTAAGTCCAGTCCAGCAACTAAAAAGGATGAACAGTCTGATGATGATGCTCATGTGCATGAAGATTTGAGAAGGGATCCACCAGCTAGGATCAGAAGAGATCATCTTTCTTTTCAGATTATTGAAGAAGCAAGTGAAGGGGTACGAACAAGGAATAATGAGCCCTTTAGTAATCGTGAAATGGTGAGGTATGTATGCATGTCCACCACATACCATAAGATAAAATATTCCTGTTTTGTTTCCTCTTTAGAACCCAAAAATATTTCTGAAGCTTTAAAAGATAACTTTTAGATACATGCCATGCAAGAGGAACTTGAACAATTTGCTCGTAATGAAGTTTGGTGTTTAGTACCACGTCCCATTAACACTAATGTAATTGGTACAAAATAGATTTTCAAGAATAAATCTAACGAGCAAGGAAATATTGTTAGGAACAAAGCTCGTCTCGTAGATCAAGGTTACACCCAAATTGAAGGTGTTGACTTTGATGAGACCTTTGCTCCCGTTGCTAGAATAGAATCCATAAGACTCCTCTTGGCAATAGCTTGTTATCTAAAAATTACCTTGTTTCAAATGGATGTTAAAGTTGCCTTTTTAAATGGTTATTTAAAATAAGAAATTTATGTTGAACAACCAAAAGGATTTGAAGATCCTCATCTACCAAACCATGTATATAGACTTGATAAAGCCTTATATGGCTTGAAACAAGCTCCACGTGCATGGTATGGTCGCTTAACCTCTTTTTTACTTGAATATGATTTTACAAGAGGTGAAGCAGATAGGACCTTATTTATCCTAAGGCATGGCAAAGAAACCGTCATTGTTCAAATCTATGTTGATGACATAGTCTATGGCTCTACTTCTCAAACGTATTTAAAAGATTTTGTAGAGGCTATGACATCAACATTTGAAATGAGCATGATTGGTGAGTTAACAATCGCAGGTAAAACAATCAAGTGATGGGATATTTATTTCACAAAGCAAGTATGCAAAAATCCTGGTGAAACGGTTTGGGTTGGAGGGAGCAAAAAGTTCAAAAATTCCTATGTGTTCTTCTCTTAAACTTGGTAGAGATCAAGTAGGTGAGGATGTTGATCCTACTTTATATCGTTCTATGATAGGTAGCCTTCTCTATCTCACTTCTAGTCGTCCTGATATCATATTTAGTGTGTGCGTTTGTGCACGTTATCAAGCCAATCCTAAAGTCTCCCACCTTAATTCTGTCAAAAAGATAATTAAATATGTTTCGAGAACAAGTGAATTAGGGATTTGGTTTAGTAAGGATACTAATACCAATTTGGTAGGCTTTAGCGACTCGGATTGGGCGGGGGATATGGATGATAGGAAGAGTACTAGTGGGGGGTGCTTTTACTTGGGTAACAATTTAGTTTCATGGTATAGTCGTAAACAAAATTGTGTCTCTCTTTCCACGACTGAGCCTGAGTATGTTGCAGCTGGTAGTTGTTGCTCACAACTTATTTGGCTAAAACATATGCTAGATGATTATGGCATAGAGAGTAATTCTTTGACTATGTACTGTGATAACTTGAGTGCTATCAATATTTCAAAAAACCCTGTTCTGCATTCTCGTACTAAGCACATTGATATACGTCATCATTTTCTTAGAGATATGGTAGATAAAGGCCTAATTAACATTGATCATATTGATACTAAGTATCAACTGGCTGATATCGTTACCAAGACCTTAGACCACGAGAGATTTTCAAGTTTGAAAAGATCTCTTGGTCTTTGTAATCTCTAAGTCTGTTTGACTGTAATACCCCAAGTGATGTTATCACTCATGGTAACACTTGTATATTAGTGTATTTTATTTTCTCGCTTTATTTAATATATATATATATATATATATATATATATATATATATATATATATATATATATATATATATATATATATATATATATATATATATATTTTATGTTTGTTTAATCTGGTTAGCTTAGTTCTAACCGTGGCACATGCTAACCTTTTTGTTATGATATGTTATTACTTGGGTTAACATGTTTGATATCATCCCCCTTCATAAGCTAAAAGTGACAAAGTCACTATTTTTTTTATGATAAATAAAAGGCATAGGCAATTTGTTCATACTATTCTCTCGAGCTCGGGGCACGGTGTTCGCTGCAACGATGTACTCTTGCCAATGAGAATGTATGAGGTGATTTATGCTCAGTATTAGGGACATGGAGTTCGCTACTATAGTGTACCCTACTTGAAAGACATAAATCACTTTATCTTTACACTTGAAATCTAACTCGAGGCACAGAGCTCGTTACTACGATGCTTTCTTGTTTAAAGAAGTGTATTGATCTTTTATAACAAGAATTGTACTTAAAAATTTATATAGGCTTATATTGCCTAAAAGTGCATGAAAAATGCTCAGCTTGTTATGCCTGAAGTGCCTGAAAAAGGCTAAGCTTATTATGCCTTAAGTGTTTGAAAATGAAAATATTTATTAAGGGGATTTATATCACATGTGTTATCCTACATGTTACCATCATTGCCTTAACACATTAGTGTGTGCTATATTAGTTTTTTTTTTATTTTCTTATGTTTGAAATTTTGTTGATCAATTTTTCAAAATCTGAAAGTCTTTTTAATAAAAGAGTTTACGATTTTGAAAACGTCTTCAACGAGTTTTCTTTATTTTTGGTAAACATTGTTGAGTAACTAACCTATATTTATTTTGATTTTTTTCTCATAAATTTCGGATATAGTTACAAAATATTTTGTTTACTTAATTTTTTTATTTTTTCGTCTTACTTAAAAAAAATTACATTTTATTTTGTTACAGCCGTGTAGTGTTTGGGGTATTGGGGTTTTAAAAATGTGAGTGGTTAGGGTTTAATGTAAATGAGTGATTTAGATTAATTAGGAGTTTTTTTAAATAGGGATAATGGAGAGGTTTTATAGGATTTTAAGTTGGATGTGATTTACTTGTCAAATCAATTTATTTACCATGTTCCCTATTCACTTCTTTCTCTTTAATCCCTATTTTCTCTCTAACTCCTTCCTTATCTCTCTCTCTCTCTCTCTCTCTCTCTAACCGTTACTCTCTCTCACCTTTTAATCCCTCTTCAACGTCGTTCGTCTCTCCCAAAATTTCTAGGTCAAAATCCGTCCCAAAAATTCCCAAAATTTGTCAATGGCTTCTCCATTCAAAACCAATGTCGAACCCTCTCACACAGATCAAATGGACATCTCACCTAGCATTGCCTCCTACGTTGCTTCTCGTGTAACCATTAAAATCTCTCCCATGATAACACCAAGTTCTTCTCCACCTATAATGGATGTAGTGCCAGCTTCTGCCCCCATATCCTCTTTCGAACATGGCATTCCCAAGGTCACCCTCATCCCAGCTGAACCGAAAAGGAAGAGGAAAGCTCCATCAGCCAAGCTATCTCCTCAAGTTGCAAAGAGGAGGTCCTCCAACCGTATAAGGTCAATCAGGTCCAAGGCTACATCAAATACCAACTCCGATCCGGTTGAAGTCTCAGAAAGCTCCTTAGATGTGTCCTCACCCCATGTGAGTGACGAGAATTTCGATGCCAACAAAAGGAACATTCTGTGGACTCTTCTGAAGCTTGGGTGGATGTTGAAGAGGAAGAAACCATGTCTGATTTTCAGAAGAAGAAGGGCAAGGCCAAAGTTTCTGTGAGTGCTACCAAAGGTGCTATCAAGAAGAGGATATCATCTGAGGTAACACCTGCCTCCTCCTCTATTCCTACTCGTTCTTCTTGTGATAATGAATTATCTGTTGATGAGCTTAGTCGAAATGAAGAGGATAAAGCTTTTTCAAAACCATTTCTTACTTTGGAATTTTATAAGAAAGAAAACATGGAATTTTGGTTGAATAATTCGAGTAAGAAATTGTTAAAAGAAAAGCACATTGATGAGGGTCAGTTAGAAAAGGAATGAATGGTTCAGTTTTTGAAGGACAGGAATTTTTTAAGGCTAATAATCATGCCTCTGTGTTTGTTGAAAGTGTTGTGAGAAATTTCTTTGCTAACCTACATGCTCATTTGGATAATGAAGGTTCTGAAAAATTTGGAAAAGTCTTTGTGAGGGGTAAGATTTATTCGTTTACTCCAGCCTTAATTAACAAGGTTTTAGGCCTCTCAAATTTAGATGATGAGAGCATTAGGGTTAATAGGGATGAAATGGTCAAACTGCTCACTCACAACAAACTTCAGTCCTGGCCTTTAAAGGAAAAACTCCATGCTTCTAGACTTACTTCTCTGTATTCTGTGCTTCACAAGCTTTTGCATCTTCAATTGGCTCCCTACTACGAATGAATCTATTGTTACATTGGAGGATGCTAATGTTTTGTACAGATTGGGTAAGAACCTAATGATTAACTTTGGAAGATTAGTGTTCAAACACTTAGCCTCATGGGGTAGAAAGAAAGAAATGAACATTAGCTTTTTTCCCTATCCTTCTTTAATCTTCAAAGTTTTAGTCTTTCAATCATTGCCTATTGAAGCCTCTGATATTTTCACCTCTAAACCTGAGTATTATACCATTGATCAACAACTGAAAAAGGGTAAAAGGTATACAAAGGATCTTCCTTGGCAAAAATCTGATGAAACTGCCCATGTTCTTCCTGGTACTATCTCACGTGATATCCCAAGTGCTTCCTGTGTGCCGCCCCTAATACTTTTTGCAGAACCGATGCCGCAAAGTATTCTGTCCAACATGATAAATCTTCTGGGCAACACTTCTCCATCAATCCCAAAGGCAACAGTGCTCAGCTTCTTGCACAAACATTCAAGTGCAATGGGAGAACTTGTTGAGGGATGGGCTAAGATTAAGCAGGCTACTGATGCTTTCATTGATGAAATTTCTTCCCAAACAGGGGGAGGATCTGCTGCTGCTACAATTTCTGGAGCTGGTGCTACTATAGGTGCTACCACTAGTGCTGGCCCAAGTGATGGTGAAAGTGATAGGGAAGGAGATCAGGAGGAAGATAAAGAAGAAGAAAGCTGAAACCTGAAGGTTGTTGAACCTGAAGGTTGATGTTTCCACTACCTTGTTGGTGGATTGGGTTTGTGTGTCCTAAAACAATTTCTTTTTATCTGGTGATGTGATGTGGTTCTCTAAACAATTTTCATTTTATTTTGTTTATGTTGGTTGCAAAACACTTTAGTTGGTCTGTTTAAAACTTTAAATTGTTAGGTAGTTTTGCTAGTTTGGATGATATTTTGCTACAATGGTTTATGATTTTTATTTTAACTTATTTTATTTCTAAAACTTTTTAAGTTTGAAATAAATTAGTTTATTTTGATAAAATCATTGTTTAGATTAGCTCCTTGATTAAGGGGGAGTTAATTTTCATGGAGATAGTATACTGTGTTTCTATGCTCTATATATTTGTGTATGGACTAATATTGCAGGAGAGCAACACATTAGGTTTGAGAAGAAATATCCAACTAAGGGGGAAATTGTTAGTTTAAACTGCAGGTGATATCGTAGTTGATTTCCCAAATTCCAGATGATATCGCAGATGATTTTCTGTGCTGGAATTTACATAGTTGAACATTTCTTGTTTATTATTTAATGAAATAATGTGCGAATATAATCTGTATAGTCTATGGTTTATGTTCATATTTCAGGTTGCAATATGATCAAAGAATGAGCTAGACACGTGGGGAATTTAGAAGAAAAAGGTTTATGCATGAATGACATTTTATGCATAAAATCGTTACTTTGGCAACAACAAATTAAAACGTGAGGAGACTTGGTCAAGGAGTTGTTGCTGATTTAATAAAGAGTACAAGGCTGATAAAGCTTGGAAGTACAAGGTGTTGAAGCTTGGACTTGGTGATTACTCAACACGGTTGCTACAATTTTGGAAGTGGGTGCTAGAAGTGAGGAACAAAATCAACCACTCTCCCCACTCTCCCTCAACGTGCAAGACAGCCTAAAGGCTGTTTATTGAGTAGCCTTCAAGTAAATTGAAGACTATAAATATGCTTGAAAGGATTCATTTGAAGAGGTGCCAATAAAAATCATTTTATACACACCTTCGTAGCATATAGAGATAGAGTTCTTTGTTTGGTTCTTTTCATCCTTCCTCCCTTGTAATTTCGCACTTGATTGCATTGGTATCAAGTTGTGTGAAGGCTAGGATAGAATTTCGTTCTTTATCTCTTATTCCATTGAGCTCATAGTGTTATAGCCATAGGGAACATTTCGGCTTTTGTAATTATTTATAAAGTGATTATAAAGTCTTGCCTAAGAGGCACTCTCAAGTTATATTATTTATATAACTTGAGAAAAACAATTTTGGTGTTATTATTCCGCTGCAATCTCTTTTACAAAATTGTTTTATTTTCGAAGTGTGTGTGTGCTATCCCAAGTGCTATCGTTGGTGCTGTTATCACCTTGGATATCACTTGTGATTCTGGCCGTGACAATTTCATACTCTCCTAGGCCACCACTCCTCAACTGCATCATAAGGAGGAAACTCACCCAAGGGAGAGAAGAAACTGAAAGTTCCTGAAGTGTTGGCACTTTTTTAAGCAATAAAGGCCTGGTCAGATTGAGGACCAACAGCTTCCCCCTCATCCACTGCAACTGGACTGCAGCACTTCAGAAATTGAGAAAATAGCCTCATGTAAGTTTTAGATGGAGAACTCTGCACCCCTGCAAAGTTATCTCCAATCCCCTCCAATACTGCATGACTTAAAGAGAGTGAATCCCTTTTTACTGCAGTATACTTCTTGGCAGCTAAGGAGTCAGGTTGATCAATTGATGGTTCAATCTTAATCCCTTCTTGGCTGTCAATCTTTACCAGCTCTCCCAAAGTATAAACTCTCTCAACCTTAGTCCTAATGCATTGACTACTCTCTCCCTCCATCTCTTTCCCAAACAGCTTTATCTTAGTTGCTTGACCCTCATCATCATCAAACTCTCTCTTAGCCTTTCCCTTTTCTTTGGCTATCTCTCTTAACCTTTCCTGCTCTCTCTGTATCATATCTAACCTCTCTTCTTCCCAATACCTCTTTCGTGACTCTCTTTATCTCAGCTCAACCTCCTTCCTTGGATCATCATTCAAGACCTGATCCACCTCTTGAACTAAATCATTATTAGTCTGTATCTGATATGATAAAAACTCCCTCTCAAACCTCTCCTCTTTGATTTATCTAAGCTTAGGACTCTTAAACACAAGCCTCTTAGCTGTCTCTAACAACTTGCTAGGACTAAACTTAGAAATTAATCTACCCATTTACTCAATGAAAGAAATGAGTTTGACAAAATCTCATCTGATTCATTTCCTTTTATAGACAAAATTGGTTCTCAGTCAGCCTAGTAGGTATGAACATTCAAACTAGACTTGGCTGCCCAAAATGTCTGACAGCTATGATTATGGATCATGCAATTCGAGAACTTTGAAACTTGACACACACAAAGTTCATTTATTTTGGCTGTCTATCCCCTCTGAAAATTCGTCTTTGTGTACGGAATTTATTTCCTTGTTTTAAGGGAAGTTATGTTAAAAGGATAGTGGGGGACAAAAAATAACTGTTCATGAACAATTATCCTCTTAAATGCGTTTTCCAACCATTATCCTCCCCACGTATTAGCCGTTTAACCCAAACAATTTTTTCATTTCATTTATCCCTAATCATTCGAGCCTGATCAAGCTACTAAAATCCCTCTTCTGCCTTTCAAAAATCCCCTTGCTAAACACTCTATTTTCTCAAAAACCCTAAACCTCTCTCTGACAGCAATGGCTTACAGAGATGCTCATGGTTACTTCATCAAGACTGAGTTCTACGAACATGAAGTTGTATCCCTCATTCAAACCCTACTTAAATCCAATAACCTCTGCAAGATGATGGAAACCCAACCTCCAATTTACGAAAACCTATGCAGAGAAATTTATTTGACAGGAGAAAGATTGGCCAGTGGATCCATTCGAGCTAACATTGAGGGCACTGAGATTCTTGTGTCTCCTGAAGTAGTGTCAAAAGTCTACAATATCCCAATGAAAGCTGGAAGCTTTAGCAACATTTGAGACAGGAAGAACAATAGATTGGAGCAATTTTACAAGAAATTCTTCAACAAACCCAACTGTGATTATAGCCTTATGCAGGACAAACCTATTGGAAAAGGTACTCTTGACCTGTTCAAATCTACTCTGATGGATGTTATTATAAAGGGATTTGATGGCAAGCAATCCTCATTTGATCAAATCAGTCCAAATGAATGGAAACAAGCTTTGAGTCTGATAGCTAAGGATGTTAACTGGTGTGTAGCTCTTCTACACAGGGGCGGAGCCAGGGGGGGGCATGGGGGGGCACTCGCCCCCCCCGGCGGCGGAAATGCAGCGGAAAAAAATTTTTTTTGCCCCCCCCCATATTTTTTTTTTATATATGTATATATATAATTAACTTCAAGATTAACACCAGTGAGTGGTGTGGTTCAATGGTAGAAGGGGTGAAGTTAAAGCCTTTGGTGTTTCCTTACAAATTTGTGTTCGAACCCTGCTATCTACATTTTCAATTAATTTTATTTGTCCTCCATCTTTGCTATTCTCTCTTTCTCTCTATCCATTTCTTTTTCTTAACAGTTTTGTTGTTCTCTTTCTCCTAATTTCCTCACATTTTTTCAATCTTAATTAATTAGTTAGGCTTTTCCCATTTCTTAATTCTTTACATTTTTAACTAAAATACATTGTATTTCATGGATCCGACCCATTTTTTACTTGTCCGACCCGGAAAATTTTTTTCGGGGGCGCTGCCCCCGAACCCCCGTGAAATCTTGCCCCCCTCGGGGCAATTCCTGGCTCCGCCCCTGCTTCTACACAACTTCCAACTAGCCACATCCATTTCTACTTGGAAATTAAAGAAACAAACACCAAAAATGAATAACTTTAGATTCATGAGTGGTATCCTTCACTACTTGATTCCACACATTAATCCTCCCCCTCAATCATCAGCGACTTGAAACCACCAATCTGTTGAAAACCAGATGCTTCAGCCTAAGTACTTTTAGGTTAAAGGGAAAGAAGGGAATAGTATTTGGAGATGAAGCAACTGGGACATTGGAAGAAATCACAAGGAAGATGAAGGAACAGAAAGAGAGAGAGAAATAAAGATGTGGGAAGAACTTGTGCATATGGTGAATGACAATAGATCCAAGAGAAAACATGACAAAGGCATTGTCATTAAAGAATCAGTCCAAGAAAGCAAGGCTATCAAAGTTGGAAAGAGAATTGCCAAGGATGTAAAGAAGAAAACTGGCAAAGGGAAGAAAATTTCAGAAGAAGAGAAAGATCAAGATGAAATTGTACCGGTGATTGACAAAGGAAAGAATATTGTCATGAAAGAAATGGCTGACAGTGAAGAAACTGACTCTGATCTTGTCTTCAGAGATATTGATAATTTTGATGGAGATGAAGAAGAAGCAAGCCAAGAGGAATTTAGGGGAGTTGATGAGGAAGAAGAACAGATGAGAAGAGCCATGGATGAATCATTGGCTGAGGCTGCATCCCTGAAAGCAAAGAAAGGGCAAACATCTGGGACAACTGAGATTGCTCAAGATCTGACAGCTAAGATTTTACAGCCAGTTGAAACTTCAACTGAGGTACTCTCTGATCCCTCTCTCTTAGTAAAACCTTTGCTAGGAAAAGAAAAATAGATAAGCATGCTCCCCTATCCAAAAAGCAAAAGCCAAACACTCCTCTTCCTTTACCACCCAAAGAACAATCCAGCTCTCCAACATTTTCCATAGCTTAAGAAATACTGAACCTGAATCCCTCAAAACCTAGTTTAAATGAGCCCAGTGTTGAAAAAGAAAGGGGGAACACCTCAGAATCTGAAGGAGATGACCTACAATTGAGGGGGAATAGTGCTGACTTGTCCCCTTATCAGACAGCTAAGGTTACCATCTCCCAATCCTCTGCTATCTCAAGTCCCTCTCAATCACCACCTATTCCCCCACACATATTCAAAGCTACTGAAGGACTGAACTTAGAAGGATCCAGTGCTATGCCTCCTACTGCCCTTATATATCTAAGTCAAATGTTATTTGAAGATGATGTTTTACTAGCACTAGATGTGATCAAGACTAGAGATAATGCTAGGAAACTAAGCAAATCTGTTAGTGAAGCTCCAGACCCTGCATCTTTGAACACTGATGATGTGTTCCAAAAATCCAATCCTCCTCCTTCCATTCCTGAAAATATTGAAACTAATGAACCTCAGATGGAAACTGATCCTATCTCTGACAGTGATTCTCTCTCAGCCTTTGAACCTTGGATTCTTGACTGTGACATTGATTTTTCCTTTCAATCAGTCATGAATGCCCACCTAAAATTCAAAGGGATCACTCATTTCCATGAGATTGCCAATCCCAACCTCATAGTAAATTATTGGCTGTTAACTAAGAATGCCATGATCATACATGCAAGAAATTAGGGGTGGAAATGGTTCAGTTTAGCTCAGTTTTGACAAATTTAGAAGTCAAACCGCTAGCATCGGTTTGGAGAAATTTCAAATCGAGATAAACCATAAAAAAATTCAAACCGAGCTAAATCAAACAGCTATGGTTCGGTTTGGTTCGGTCTAAACCGTGGTTTGATTTGCGGTTTGATTTTACGGTACAGACCATGGTCCAAACCACGATCTAGACCACGGTCCAAATCGCATTTCAAACCATAATCTTTTTTTGTTAACCATTTTATGACTAATAATTATAAAATAAGTATTTATGCCATCTTAGGCATGTACTAGCAAAACTGGTTGCAGATGAGCAGGACTAAATGACCCAAACCATAATGCTGCATGACTCGATCCAAGGTGAACTGACCATTAGTGACACTAATGGTAAATGATCTAGAGCAGCCTTTACTCAATCTGGTTCCAACATTTTACTTTTATTATAGTGTGTTTGAGTTCATATACCATTAAGACATCACAGAAAATCTGAAAAGCACCAGACATTTTAATTGATGAATATTTATAAAGGTTCAGAAAAAGAAAGTGAAAACTTAATTGTAAGAAAAAGAACTTCCATAAGCACTAATTTAATTGCATTTTATCTAAGACCAATTGAACTAGAAAAGGTCTGAAAATTTGTTCATAAGCACATTACTGTAATGTGGTACAGTTTACAGAAAGAGTAAAAATCTGTTGTATTTCAGTAAAAATCGGTTTCACAGTTTCAAACCGCGATTCGGTCTTAAACGATTTGGCTCGGTTTGGCTCGATTCGGTTTAGAAGTGTCAAATCCCAAGCTGAGCTGAACCACATGGTTTGTTAATTTCCCAAACCGAGCTAAACCACTTATGTCTAAAAACCGAGCTAAACCGCACGGTTTGGCTCGGTTCGACTCCAAACCGCGGTTTGAGCCAAACCATTTCCACCCCTACAAGAAATTTGGGTGGTCTCATCATGTTTGGGTATGAAGAATGGAAGAAATATAGAGCAGCTCTCCCCTCATCCTTCTTCCATACAGCTCCCAGATTGCCCAGTTTCATGGATCTGTCAACTATTATTGATTGGGAAGTTATGTTCTCACAGTTTCTGTCCAGCAACATAAATGAATGTATCTACATGCCCTCCACTCTTGTGTATGCTCTCTGTGTAGACTTCTCTAAAGAGATATACTGGAGAATCTGCAGCAACAAAGCAACAATCATGGCTGTCATTGCCAAGACTCACCTGACAACAATGTTTCCCTCAACCAATCCTGGACCACCTCCCATTGTTCCCACCAACTCAAGATCTCAACAAATCATCTTTCCATCCAACTTCAACCCATCATAATATGTTCCTCCCTACTATGTGACCATTACTGATATGCAGAAATTCACAAGAACAATGATCACCAAAATGAGGCACATAATAGAAGTCTCAGCTGCAACAAAGTAAAAAAAGAAGACTGCCAAAGGAAAATTCACAGAGTCTGATGAGGAAGCAATTAACCTTGGGAAGAGAGCTTCTAAATCTGCTGCAAATGTCATTTTTTCCAGTGATGAAGAAGATGATAAACCTGAGAAGCAAGTGCCACCATTCACCACCTCAACTGTCCACTATGTCACTACTGAGTTTCCCCTCCATCCATCTCAACCAACCTTCGCCATGCAATCAAATTTATTTTTCTCTAACCTCTTTTCAGGAACAAAAGATCAAATCTCAAAGGGAAAAAGAGCATCCAAATGGGGGACTTTAAGGCTCCTTGATGACCAAGAACCTCTGTCCAAGGCTGTGCTCAAAGCAAGGGAGGATGATACCTTTAAATATGATGATGAAATGAGATGGGAATGGAACAATGAGATGTACTTCAGGGAAATGGAACCAAAGATCAGAAAGGAGCTGGAATCTGAGAGAAAACAACTCCTTGATGCAAGAAAAGAAAGAGAAAAAGATTCTGACTAGAGTCTTATGGTTATGTCTTTTTTCTTAATCTCTATGTGTAAACAATTTTTTCTGGATAATGTTTTGTGGTTATGTACTTGTGATTGAATCAAGAAGATGTGACTTCTCTTCATTGGTGCATTCAAATCATAAGTATTCTTGCAGGTCATATCTACATAGATATATTCGTTTGCCACAAGGGGGGAAATTGTTAGGACCTAACTATGTTGGGACATAGTTAAGTCTGATTTTGACAAAGAAACATATCTAAAATATGTTCTATACACAAATAGACCTCAGACAGCCAAGATATGACAAGTAATGATAAAACAAGCTGACAGTAATGATCAAGCAACACTAGAGAATCAATGCAATAAATCAAGTGTTATTTCATTACAAGAGATCATTACATATCACCAGACTCAAACCATGTCCTCTACTAAATCCAGATCTAAATAGCTAAGACTGCTTGATCTAATAGCTAAGAACTCAACAGCAGAGATCCATCACTCTGACAGCTAAGATCTTCGGTGCCAACAACAATGCACTAATCCACTGATGACAAAGATGTGCTATACTTAAATCTCTTAACAACATTGCCATGTCATCTCTTTGAAGATCTTCTGAACTTGGGTTGCAAATTTCAGCCTGTTTATATCCAGTCAACAATGCACTAAATACAAACACTATTCCACCCACACCATTTACTGCATTGTCTCCTCCAACGGCTCTTTCTCAGTCTATAAAAGGAAGACTCAATGACTGGATTTCTTGCCCCTCGACACACAACCTTTGCAACCTCTCTTAAACCCCTGTATACCGGTGAAACATCACCAAACCTGTTAGTCAAAAACTGCAGACACTTGAGACCGTAATTCAAGTGTATAATTCAAAAGTTGTAAACACTTAAGACTGTACTTTAAGTGTAGGATCTGTAATTTGCTTAGTAAGAAGCAAATTCCTAATTGACTGTACTAATTAGGAAGAGAAAGTTCAAGGAACTTGCCTTCTCAATCTTTGTAACTCTTAAAGCGACCTAGAGTATAGTTGATTGAGCTCACTTGTCAAGATTGACAGTGAGGGTAGACGTAGGAGAAGTGAACTCTGAACCACCTTAAAATTCTTGTGTTCTTTGGTATTATCACACACAAACACATACACATACACATACACACACACACTCACACACACTTACATTAATCACTTTATCTTTACATTATTTCACTTTATTTATTTCGCTGCACCTTATTCCTTTGTTATTTAGTCAGTTAATATTTGATAGTTAAAATTTAATCTCAACTGTCAAAGCTTAATTGCCTGATCTTCTCTTAGTTGATCTAGTAAACATGGCCTTTCATATAGGATGTGAAATTTTACGTACCACAATATTTGACTTAAAGATTTCAAATGTCGTTGTATAGGACGTGAAATTTTACGTAACACAATCTGAGTTAAAAGATTCCAAATGTCGTTGTTAGATAGGCCTATGTCAAATTTAAAGTTTAAAATTCTAAAATCAATCTTTCCCAATATAAAACAATAAAAAATTCAAGTTAATTAGTTACATTAAATTTTAGCTTACCTTCCTATACATTTAAATCATTTTCACGCAAACACAAATTATACACAAAATCTGGGGAAAAACGCGTTTCTCCGTCGCTTATGGAGAAACGGGGCTTGTTATGTCGCGCGACATACCTAGCCACAAAAACTGGATATCACTTCATCAGCTTCTGGATATCCAGAAGCTTTGGAAAGGATATCCAGAAGCTTTGAAAAGGATATCCAGAAGCTTTGGAAAGGATATCCAGAAACCAAATATTTTTTCTGGATATCCTTTACAAAGCTTCTGGATATCCATATTCAATGTTCTGGATATCCAGAACCTTTGTAAAGGATATCAAGAAAAAATACTTGGTTTCTGGATATCCTTTACAAAGCTTCTGGATATCCATTTCAAAGCTTCTGGATATCCAGAAGCTTTGTAAAGGACATCCAGAAACTGGCTACTTACGTCGCGCGACATAATAAGCCCCGTTTCTCCATACGCGACGGAGAAACGCGTTTCTCCCTGGACGCACTCCAAATTATATAAGTTTAATCATCTACATGATATTTTTCTCCCTCTCAAATTGCGTAAAATCTGGGTAGAAACGCGTTTCTCCATAATTTATGGAGAAACGGGGCTCGACTTGTCGCGCGACAATGAAGGCCAGAACACGTTTCTCCATAAGTATGGCACAACTCTTTTTTCTGGATATCCGTCCCAAGGCTTCTGGATATCCAGAACCTTATGAGAGTGATATCCAGAATCAGAAATTTGGACTTGGCCTTGGCCTTTGCCTCAAATCTTTTTTTCTGGATATCCGTTCCAAAGCTTCTGGATATCCGTTCCAAGGCTTCTGGATATCCAGAACCTTATGAAAGTGATATACAGAATCAGAAATTTGGCTTTGGCCTTGGCCTTTGTCCCAAATCTTTTTTTCTGGATATCCGTTCCAAAGCTTCTGGATATCAATATTCAATGTTCTGGATATCCAGAACCTTATGAAAGTGATATCCAGAATCATAAATTTGGTCTTGGCCTTGAATTTTTTTTTCTGGATATCCATCCCAAAGCTTCTGGATATCCAGAACACGTTTCTCCATAGGTTATGGAGAAACGTGTTTCTCCAGAGACCGACTCCTCAAATTGTGTGTTCTATATTAGAAGGAAAGAAAAAATAATCAATCTATTTTAAATTTTACGCATTTATGTCAATATAATTTTATTATGTTCATATGTATAAATTTTTTCGATTGAAGAAGAGAGATGGTAAACGGAATAAGATTCATTTTTTTTTTGTATAAGATGTATGAAAAAGAATAAATCATTTAAATAATGTTAAATCGAAAGTTATAAATGCCACCTAATATTTATTATAGATACTTAATTATGTGAATTAGTAGCATGTTTAGATGGGAGCTATTAATTTTTTTTATAGTAACATTTGTTAAAAATTATCGCTTGTTAATGTTCATTTACATTTCATTAATGAATTTGATTATTTTAGCTTATAATTAATAGTACTCACTTTTGTTATTTCTATTGTACATAGATAAATAATATATTTGGATGGGTCGTATGATAGTTTATTCTTTTTATTGCTTCTTTTTTTCTCGAAATAATCTTTTAATTTTTTTGTCATTAACATGAAATGATGAAATGAAGGTACTTTAAACAATAATTTTAAATTGATTTACTTATTCTAATAAAATTTTAAATTTTATTATTGATAAACCAGTATCAAATACAATTTCTACGAGTTCATTAAATAATTTAATCAAGCTAAAATTATTAACAACAAAAAAAGTTAGAAAAATCATTTTGGACGGATTGAGTTGTAGGAGCCTAGGAGGCGTGCCTTTTAAATATTTGGGTAAATATTGAGATATAACCAAATCCTAGGGGCAGAAATTGGAATTAACATTAAGCAAGTTTCACCCTCAAAGCCATGTGAATCGGCCATGCATCAATAGTCGGCCAATCGACCATCCTCAACGGCTCGCTTTCTCTCACGGCCGATCAAGAGCCGCAATCTAGTCCTAACTGTGACAAAAATTGTAAGGAAAGTCACAATCATATCCCGAGATTCATGTCAATTGTATAATAGTCAATATCAGTGTAGCTTGATTGTAGGAGTAGAATAGCTCAATTATAGGGATTCAGCCTTGTATATATTCACATGTACTCTTCCATCACAAAGTAACTAAGGCAGATTCAATCTTCTTTCTTATTCTTTTCATGGTATCAGAGCTGATAACGATCCATAGCTTTTTTTAATCTGCCCTAATTCCCATTTTCCATGGCTTCTGATAAGTCAAACCCCAACAACCCTTATTCTCTTCACCATTCTGATCATCCCGGAATGGTTCTTGTTTCTAAGCCCCTTGACGGGGACAACTACTCAACTTGGGATAGAGCCATGGTTATCTCTTTGAATTCAAAATCCAAATTGGGTTTCGTTGACGGAACTTTGAAAGCACCATCAGCCACCAACGAGCCAGAAGAATATGCTGCGTGGAGGAAATGTGATGATATGGTATTATCTTGACTTCTCAATTCCCTTACATCTGATATTGCTGATAGTGTTATATTTTGTAGTTCCGCACATGAAGTGTGGAAAGATCTTCGAAGTCGTTTTTCCCAAAGCAATGATCCTCGAATCTTTTAGATTGAGAGGGACATCTCTTGTCTATCTCAGGATCAAATGACGGTTGCGGCTTACTACACGAAGATTAAGAAATTATGGGATGAGTTAGGCTCTTATAATGAGGCAATCTGCACTTGTGGAGCAGATACTAAACGACGCAAATTGATGCAGTTTCTTATGGGATTGAATGAATCCTATAACTCCGTTCGTGGTCAGATCCTTCTAATGAATCCATTACCTGATGTTGCACAAGCTTATTCCTCCATCATTCAAGAAGAAAAGCAACGGAATTTAAGTGTTGCGCGTGAGACTACAGAAGCATCTGCCATGGCAGTTCGAAAAGATGAACCTGTAGCTCTTGCTGTTCGACAATCTGGCTCTTCTTCTCGTTCTACTTCGTCCAACCGCAAGCCGCTACATTGTTCTTATTGTGACAGATATCACCATGTCAGAGAGACATGCTGAAAATTAAATGGCTACCCACCTGGACATCCCAAGCACTCATCATCCAAATCCACTCATCACAAGAACAATGGCAACAATCAATCTTCGGCTAATAATGTGAGAGAGGCTCCGATCATGCAGCAAATGCAGTCTGTTATGAACGGATTGACTGAATCACAACTGCAACAAATGTTATCTATTATGCAGAATACCGGGTCATCTCAGGAAGCCGTCCCAAAGGCAAATGTTGTCAGTACTCCTTCAGGTTTGTCACCCAGACTAATAATTGATAGTGGTGCTACAGACCACATTATCTCCTCTCCATCTTTGCTCATCATTAGCAAAGAAAATACTTCTTTGCCACCAGTTGTGATGCCCAACGGAGACCAGGCTCCAATCCTTTCCACTGGAAATTTACCTTTGAGTCAAACTATATACTTAAAAATGTGCTTGGGGTGCCTTCTTGCAAAGTAGATTTGGTGTCTGTTAGTCGAGTAACAAGAGATTTAAATTGTTCAATAATATTCTTCCCTTATTGGTGTATTTTACAGGATTTGATGACAGGGACGACGATTGGTTTGGGTAAACAACAAAATGGACTGTATTACTTGGTTCCCATGACAACAAATAAGTCACAAACTGCAGTAGCCCATACAATTAAATCTTCCTCCTCTAGAGACACAACTACATCCTTATGGCATCAACGGCTAGGACACCTATCCTCTTCTAGACTAGATTTTATTTCGAGAACTTTGCTGAAATTTCCTTTCCAGACAAATAAAGTTTGTGATATTTATTCTCTTGCTAAGCAAATAAGGCTCCCATTTTCCCTTAGTTCAATCTCTTCGGTTAAACCTTTTGAATTGATCCATGTTGATATTTGGGGAGCATACAAAACCCCATCTCTTTCTGGTGCAAAATATTTTTTGAGCATCGTCGATGATTATTCTCGTTTTACTTGGATTTTCTTTATGCATCATAAAAGTGAAACCCAACATCTGCTAACCCATTTCTTCTCTTTTGTGAAAACTCAGTTCAATACTAGTATAGCAAATATTCGTGTTGACAATGGGGGGGGGGAAATTCTTTTCTATGCGAGAATTTTATAAAGAACAAGGCACCATTTACCAACCTACTTGCACTTGCACACCTCAACAAAATGGAGTTGTCGAGCGCAAGCACAGACACATCCTTCAAGTCGCTAGAGCTCTTCGCTTCCAAGCGCATTCACCGTTGCGTTTTTGGGTAGAATGTGTTGCTACTGCAACTCATATCATTAACCGATTACCTACACCCATTCTTTCTCGTAAAACTCCTTTTGAGCGACTTTATGGAAAAATTCCTTCTTATTCTCATCTTAGAGTTTTCGGGTGTCTTTCTTATGCTACTAATACTCATATCCCTCATAAGTTTGCGCCTCGTGCCACACGATGTGTTTTTCTTGGATACCCAGTTGGCCAAAAGGCTTACAAATTATATGACATTGCAACCCACAAAGTTTTCACTAGCCGTGATGTTGTGTTCCATGAGAATATATTCTCATTTGAGTCAATTCCAAATTCTCCACCCAACACAGATTCAGTAATACCAATTGCCATTTCAGATTCCATTGTTGCAGAGGCTTCACCCAATGAACCAACACAAACAGAATCTGGCCCTACCATCAATTCACCACCACAAATAGAACCTCCAGTTCGTCGTTCCCAACGACCTCGTGTTCCTCCTGCAGGTTTGCGTGACTACTTTGTAACCAAGTAACGTTGCTCAAATCATTGTCGGCTCTATCATTTATTCCTCCTAAAGGTACACGATATCCTCTTTGCAATTACATCTCTTATAATTGTTACTCTCCTCAACATCGTTCGTTCATAGCTACAGTTACAGATGACATCAAGCCTGCAAGTTATAGTGAAGCTGCCTCTCACCCTCATTGGCAAGAGGCAATGCATTCCGAGTTAGCTGCTTTAGAAGCCAACAATACTTGGTCTGTCACACCTCTTCCCCCTGTGATGTAGGAGGAGGCTGGGTTCTAAACTGCAATCCAGGCGCCGATGATGCAGTTTAGAACCCAGCCTCCTCCTACATCACCCTGGAAAACAACCCATTGGTTGTCGTTGGGTGTAGAAAATCAAGCGCAAATCAGATGGTACTCTTGAACGATATAAAGCACGTTTGGTTGCTAAAGGTTACACACAACTCGAAGGTGTTGATTATCATGACACTTTTTCACCAACTGCTAAAATGGTGACAGTACAATGCTTATTGACATTGGCGGCTGCCCAAAATTGGTCTCTTCATCAACTAGATGTGCATAATGATTTTCTACATGGTGACCTAAATGAAGAAATCTATATGACCCTTCCTCCCGGTTTTCAGCGACAGGGGGAGAATCTTGTGTCTCGCCTCAACAAGTCACTCTATGGCTTAAAACAAGCCTCTCGTCAATGGTTTGCCAAATTCTCTAATTCAATTCAAGATGAGGGTTTTATTCAGTCCAAGGCAGATTACTCGCTATTTACGTGTAAGAAGGGAAAATCATTTACAGTTTTATTGATTTATGTCGATGACATCCTTATAACCGGTAATGATTCAAAAGCCATACTTGATCTTAAGCAATTTTTGCATAATCGTTTCCGAATTAAGGATTTGGGAAACTTAAAGTATTTCGTAGGAATAGAGGTTTCTCGCTCAAAGAAGGCTATATTCATTTCACAAAGGAAGTATACTTTGGAAATTTTGAAAGATGGTGGATATTTAGGAGCTAAACCGGTGGATTTCCCTATGGAGCAAAATATAAAACTATCTGATGAAGGTGAATTGCTGAAAGATCCTTCTCAGTATAGGCAATTTGTTGGAAGGTTACTTTATCTGACTATTACTCGTCCGGATATCACTTATTATGTGCCCATTTTGAGCAGATTTATGCATGCCCCACGGAAGCCTCACATGGAAGCTGCTATGCGTGTGTTACGATACTTGAAAAATAATCCAGGCCAAGGTTTATTCTTCCCTTCACAGAATGATCTAACCCTTCGCACCTTCTGCGATTCTGATTGGGGAGGTTGTCCAGTATCCAGAAAATCAATGACGGGGTATTGTGTTTTCTTGGGGTCTTCACTTGTTTCTTGGCGAACAAAGAGGCAAGGGACTATTTCTCTATCTTCCGCAGAAGCTGAATATAGAGCTATGTCTGGAGCATGTTGTGAGCTATCTTGGTTACGCTCATTATTGAAAGATTTGCGAATATTGCACCCTAAGCCAACGTTATTGCATTGTGACAACAAGGCAGCTCTACACATTGCAGCGAACCCGGTGTTTCATGAAAGGACTAGACATACAGGGCCGTTCCTAGCGTTTCGTAGGTCCGGGGCGAAACTAAATAATGGGCCCTAATGACTTTATATAGGTACACACATATATCTATATATCATTAAAAATAGTATTATAGTATAATACGATAATGTATAGTATATGTTCATTAGTTGTTCAAATTTTTATAACTTTATTCTATTTAATTATTCGTTATATTTTTTCTCGCTTTAATCAATAAGAAAAAAAATAAACTAACATTTACAAATTGAGAATATGTATGTAAATTAAATATGAAAATATTTATAATTGATATGGTAATGTTATAGATAAAAAAAATTACAATGGAATTTTAGAAAAATTACTTTATTTCTTCAAATTTGAAAGATATTTACCGATTACGCAAGATGAAATTAAAAAGAAGTACTATAAACATATGAAAACAATAAATATGAAACAGAGATTATGTATGACAAATTTATTTATTTTATTTGTTCCAGTGAAAGGGAAATCAAGAGAGATGTTATGTAAAACTAAAATTTAAACTTATAATTAATAAATTTATAGATAAATATAAATATAAATGCATTGGATTGGATTGGATTGTAGATAACAACAAATGCAAGGTTATAAAACCATAATCAATAATCTATAAATAGAAGAAAAAAATATATAAATAGATTTTAAAAAATTATGATTTTCTATGAGTTATATATAAATAAAATTATGATTCAAATTAAATAAATTAGATCTTAAGATTTTAAACCTTATAAACATACTCCCCATTTCATAATAAATGTTACTTCTTTCTCTTTTGAATTTCTCATAACAAATGTTATAATTTAAAAATGAAAACTTGATAGTAATTGTTTATTCAATGAGACTTACTTGTCACACTCACAACAACAATCCAATTAGTATTTACTATCCAACTTTTCTTTACTACTTTACTTTTCATACTTACAATACATATTCCACTATTTACTGTATATTATATAGTATGTTATGAGATAGAGTGAGTAAATATTATACATAGAATAACACGAATACTTAAAATTTAATCTTATAGTTTAGAGATAAAATACAAATAAAAATAAATTTATAAGACTTGTAAAGAACTTAGAATTGGGGCCTCAACACATTACTTATTAAATTATTTTGCACTAATATTTCATATATATTAGTAAAAAATACAAGTGTTATACAATATACAGGACATAAATTTGTGCCCCTAGTTGGCGTGGGCCCTGGGCGATCGCCCATTCTGACCCACCCTTTGGGCCGGCCATGTAGACATATAGATATGGATTGTCATTTCATTCGTGACAAAATTCAAGATGGCTTGGTTGTAACGAAGTATGTTCCTTCAGCTCAACAACTTGCAGATGTGTTCACAAAGCCATTGGGAAAAGAAGCCTTTTTTACCATGAAACGCAAGTTGGGAGTTCTTGACATTCACTCTCCAACTTGAGGGGGAGTGTAAGGAAAGTCACAATCATATCCCGAGATTCATGTCAATTGTATAATAGTCAATATCAGTGTAGCTTGATTGTAGGAGTAGAATAGCTCAATTATAGGGATTCAGCCTTGTATATATTCACATGTACTCTTCCATCACAATGCAACTAAGGCAGATTCAATCTTCTTTCTTATTCTTTACAAAAATCTCCCAATTACCCTGACTTCTAGCCTAGCCCCATACTAGGTCAGCTTCAATTCTCTATCTTCCAAACCGATTTTCTTCTACTTTATACTTGAAATCATCAATAATTTCTGCAGAAAATGAGACAATGGAATCCAATTGGTAATAAGGTATGGTTGTTTGTCCCAGTTCTCTAATGGCATTCCTCTCGTATTGTTAATTACTGTTGAAGTATCAGCTTCATTACATAATAGAGAGTAATGGAGAAGCTAAATTTGAAAAATATTATAGATTACGTAATTTGTCATTTGTATGCTGTGCTAATCAATGCTGAATTCAATTTATAAACCCTAGTCCACCCCTCTGCTATTCGGTTAGTGTGAAATATGAATTAAGTCACTTAAATTTTGCAAATGGTGCAGATTACTTATTCATCTTGTCATTTGTCGGTTGATTAATGCCTAGTTGAGAATTGATAATACCCCCCTTCTCTCTAGGTTTAGTACAACAGATTGAGTTATCCTTTTTTTCTTCTATAACTTCCTGAAAATTCAGATTGTCCACCTTCGGCTGTGTCTCGATAATTCGTTAGTGTGTAGAGTGAAATATGTATGTGAGATAATAGTGAAGGGTGAGGCAAAACAAGTTAGTGTATGGAACATAGGAGAGGGAGATTGAAAAGCTGGATATGTTCACGTTGATTCCTGGAATAGGTTTCCTTTTGAGATATTCCTGTAAGAGAAAAATGGAAGGCCGAAGACAATTTAGCTCATGGAAAATATGTTTTCTTTTTTTCCCTGATAAGATTGATAGAACTAGAGATGGACGGAAAGTCCCTCAAAACATGAACAAATACAACTAGAAAGTTTTGAAATATGATTGCAGATTAGAAATGAAGAAATCAAGAACCACCTCGCCCAAGCTACTGTGACAATAATGGGAACGGTGATGATGGGAATCATTGGAACTCTTGCACTTCAGAAACCAAGCGAATCTTGAAAAATCATCAACTATTACAAAAACATATTTCTTACCTCCGACTTTCAACCTCTACTGGACCCATTAAATCCATATGTAAGAGTTGGTAACAATGAGTTGTACCAGAGTATTGATCATGGTGTTGGGCAACACTATGGGCAACACATGTTTGTTTACCTTTGAGACAATCCTTACAAATGATTTTATTTGTTAGATCCAGTTTAGGAACTCATTGAACAACACCTAGCTTAACAATCTTTTCAATGTTGCGGAAATGAACATGTCTCAACTTTTGATGCCACAAGGTTGTGACGTCAACTCTTACCGAGTTACATACCTGTTTGTCTTCAACAAGATAACAGTTTTCAATTGATCTAGTTCCTGACATCACACAACTGTTAGTATTATCAAAAACCTCACAATTATTCTGGTTGAATTTTACCTCTAAATTGTCATCACAAAGTTGGTTAATACTAATTAAATTAGCTACAAGCCCATCTACATGTATGCATGACATTTTAAAGGCAGAGAATCCTGACACATTTAGTGTTCCTTTCCCTATTTTATTGCTCTTACCTCTACCATCATAAGTTATAGTACCTCCTTGAATAGGCTCATATTCTTCTAAAAACATTTTTGTCCATGTCGTATGACGTGAACATACACTATCAAAGTACCATGAACCCTTAACATTTGGTTTTAAAGCAGTTTAAACAACATCACATCTCAAATTGCTTTTAGGTTTCTAATTTTTCTTTCTTGGATTTTTGACCTTCTGACATGAAGTGTTATCTTGAGTGTTGGGTAACACTTTAGGTAACACCGAGGAACTGGACTGATTTTTCTTTAAAAAAGTGTGACACTTGTTTTTATAATGTCTAGTAGTGTGACAATAAATACACTTTTTGACTTTGTCAGAAGTTTTCATTTGAGAAAATTCTTTTATCATTCACACGTTCTTTTATAAAACATGTTTTATTTTTCTCATTAACCAAAGTAGAAGTAATCTTATCTAAAGATTCTTGGAAACCAATAACTGCCTTGAGAGTTTACACAGATTGAGGATCTCATCCACTTTGGAAGATCCCGTGTTGAGTTTCTTAAAGGTGGTCTCGGCTAAAGTCAGTTTGGCGTTGACCTTGTCCAGCTCCGCATCCTTCTTGGTGAGTTGGACTTCCAATTTAGTCATGCCATCATTCAGCTCATGATTTTTCTTGGTCAAGAACAACACCATTTTGTTCTCTTTCTTCCACTCTACGAGTAGGTCCTCATAGAGAGTCTTCAACCCATCAATAAGCTCATCCTCTTGTGAACTTCCTGCATCAAGATTAGTAGAACCCATGAAACAAACAACATTAGTAAAACATAGATTGTTATACCTACTGGTATTGCCACTGGTGTTATCCCACATTGGTTAACACTTGGGATAACACTTTCGGTGTTCGAGTCACATACAGTGACAGTGACTGGCATAGCTGTCTGATCTGATTCTTCAATTTGGTCATCTCCCTCTTCCTCATTATTACTGAGAGACACCCATAAGTTCTTTCCCATCTTCCTCGATGTGTTCGCACACTCGTTTGCGTAATGACCTCATCCCGAACAAGCATGACATTGAACATATTCAATATACTTGGGATCGGATCTTGACTGATCTGGAGATGCCCTTCGTATTGGGTTAGTCTTCTGGGTGGCTGGGAGTGTCCTATTTGGCATAAAATTATACACCTTGGTCTGTTGCTTCTTTGCTTTAACCTGCACATTGCACATTCTCTTTGTAAAACTTTCTTAACATACAATTATATTTCCTAGCAATAAAGCAATATTAACATCTTCATCTAATTCCTCAAAAACCTCTTCTCCTTCATCTTTTTGTAAATATGAGGCTTGAATTTTCAAAGCAATGTTCTTTCCTTTAGTGGCTTCACTTTGTTTGGAAAGATTCAATTCAAAGGTTTTCAAAATACTCATTAAGGTATTGATGTCCATAGTAGCAAGATTGTGAGCTTCTTTAATTGATGAAACTTTTATATTGAAGCGCTCTGGAAGGGTTCCAATTGCTTTTGAAACAAGTTGTTTGTTGGTAAAAGGTTCACCCAAAACTTGACACTCGTTTGCAATATCCAATAATTTTTCAAAATATGGAGAAATATCTTTATTTTCACCCATCCTCAATCTTTCAAATTTGTTAGTGAGTCTCCTAAGCTCAGTTTCACACACACTACCATCTTCTTCACAAAATCTTTGCAAAATATCCCAAGCTTCCTTAGCCGTGAGAGTGTTTTGAATGAGTTTAAAAACATGCATATCTACCCACTCATAAATGACATTAAGTGCCTTTTCATTGAAACTAGCTAGGTTATTTTCTTCATTGATCCATTCAGATTCAGGTTTGACTTGAATGTCACCATCCTCATCTGGAGGTAGCAATGGAATGAAATAACCATATAACAGATCGCCAAGCCCGAAGATCAACTCATTTGATATGCGAGCGAAGGCGGATCTTTCAATATGCATAATTCAACCCATCAAGAACATGAAGCCTCTTTTTACTAGGATTAGCTGAATCATAAGCCACGACAACTGGACCGAACACTTAGTGTATCAAGTGCACGGCTCTGATACCAATTGAAAGTGTCAATGACATATTTTCAGGAGGTGTTTTCAAAAGTATTGACCCAACTATAACACTTCAATCAACACACACACAACCGAGTTTAAAAACAATTTTCAAAAGAAATTACAGCGGAATAAAAGCACAAGAATTTGTTTTTCTCAAGTTATATAAATATATATAACTTGAGTGTGCCTAAAAGGCGAGACCTTTACTATATATATGATTGATATGTAGAAGGCTGAAAGTTCCTTGTCACTATTACAATTTATGCTCAATGGAACGACTAAGATCAAACACGAAACTCTATTCTAGCCACGACACTCTCTCTACAAAAGTCATCAAGAGTGGAAGCACATGTGGGAGAATTGAGTCTATTAGAACCAAGGAGTGTGTTTGATTTTTTTCTTGTGCAAGGATGTGTGTTGTGTTGAGTTGTGTTTCCATGTCTTGATCCTTGCTATTTATAGTCTTCAAAAGACATGGGGATTACTCATAAATAAATGGCCGAGCATTTTCGGATATTGTGAGAAAGTGGTTGAGTCTTCATGCCTATTATTGAGGAAGAAAGGGTCTTCTCTTGCTTGATTTTAGGAACCAACTTCTTGTTGCCCAAGTGCAAGCTTCACGCCTTTGTACCTTCAAGCTTTAGCTTCCTTGTACTTCCTTAAACAACTTACAGCCCTTTGACAAGGTATTCCCACGTTTTACACATCTTCTCAAGTTATGCATAATATCCCTTATTATGCGTAACTTCTCCTTTTTAACCTTTTCCTTGTTTATAGCATATCCACCTTATTATAATCTGAAAAGTGGACTAACAAATACACAAATCTTGCATAATATATTAGACATTAGTATAAAATTATTTGTGAAAGAAATGATCAACTATAATTCCAAACTCTCGTCTGGTAACACCGAGAAAGTGTTGGCAACACTTGTGGTAACACCACAGTTTGCACTTAAATAACGTAATAGAAAGGAGTAAATACTAAGTTCCGTTCACCTTCGTTTTAAGGACAATTTGTTTTATGGCATTATTGAGAAAAGAAACTCGAAGGATATATGGTAGATAAACTTGCAGGAAAAAATGGGGAGATAACCTTGCAAGCCACCAAACGTTGAGTAGCTTATGAATTCATTAGGGTAAAAGAGGAGTTTTGTTTATTTCATGAAGAATTCTAGCCAAAATTTAGTAGATTGGGACTGAAAACTTGGTATTGTGCCTGATTTGCAAACTCAAAATTAGATTCAAGCCTTTTTAGTAGCATAAGTTCATAAAACCCCTTAATGATCTTACCAAATTACATCATGATTGTAAGTGTAAATTAGAACTTGTTGTTTCATGGGGGGAGAGTTTAGTAACTTCTCCAAAATTTGGACATTCATTTTGGGACAATCTTTTTTTTTTTGGAAAAATGGACATTCATTTAGGGACGGAGGGGGTAAAATCAAGTTCATGCTTTTAAAAACCAGTCCGCTTAAAGAAGTTCACCTTTCATTGCCCAAATTACCTTGAGAGTCTAGTTGTTTTATACCTCTCATATCTTGATTACGAGTTAGCAAACTTATTGTGGTCTTTGTTGAAGATTGCTAGTTTATAATCTGTCTGCCGATGTATCTTGCTTGGGAATGTCGGCGTGGTTGAGTTCCTTGTTAGCTCCTTTTTACCCCTTATTTTATTGATTATATGACAGTTACCTTCATGTGTGTGTGTGTGTGTATAACTGCATGCTGTGTAGTGTTCCTTGTGCCAATCCTTTTGTCTGTCGATCCAAATGCCACGAACTTCACTGGGATAAGAAACTGGATCAAGACATAGAGGTTTTGTCATGAAAGAATACGCAGATGCATTTTTTTCATAGCTTCTCGTCTTATTACATAGAGATTTTTATAGAATAGTGTCTGTTATTAAGGTCTTATTTCCCTTAACCTCACTGTTATTACTTTCTGCAGGACTCAACCTTCCACTTGAGATAAAGCGAGGTGGACTGGAGAGATGTGAAAGAATCTTGCAGATAACATTCTGATGGCTTAATGAATTGAAGTACGCGTTAAAGAGTCAGCGTAGCTATAGAGGCTACACATCAGTAATTGAGGTTACTTTTCCCTTTGCTTTTCAAATACTCCCTCCGTCCCTAAATGAATGTCTAAATGTCATTTAGGGGATAGTCTAGAAATGTTTACTTTTTGTACAATTAAATGGCAATATTCTTGTTTTCCACCATCCAAACATTTAGTTTTGCAACTAAAGTGACTAGTAAATTTTTTATTTTTTTTGGTATAAAACATGTAGGGACAGTTTTTTCCAATAATGACATCCATTTTGGGACAAAAATTTCTTCAAAAATGGACATTCAATTAGAGACAGAGGGAGTATCTTTTTATTTATTCTAGGATACATAAATATACTATTTTCATTATTACCAAGCATTACCAAGCATTACCAAGTATTACCAAGTATGTTGGCTACAATGGGCAAATGTTTCAGAAAATGAAATGGATTTGGGATGGATTAGCCTGCAATTTTAGCTACATAACATAAGTGGATCGTTGATTGTATGTAGGATACGATGGGTAATGTTTGTCCACACGCTGTTCTTCCTATTGAAGCTGATTACTCAACCTTGGAGCTTGTCTCAACGTCATAATATGCACTACCCTACCATTTTATCTATATTGTTGTTTTTAGATATGCATTTCTCTCTTAGGTTAATTTTGATAGATTTCTTTTTGCTCTCCCTTTTATAGCGTTAACAAAAAAGACATTTGGTGATTTTGATTTCTCCGCTCCCCATTCATAATTACACATGGGCATTTGCTTCTCTTCTTTCCATGCTTCCCTATAACAAAAATAATTAGACTTGGATTGTTTTGCACCATGGTAAATTAGACTAATATTGTTTCCATATTTACAAATACGACACATATTTTGGAACATACCGAAAAGAAAAGAGCGAGAATTATTATGATTATGAGATGGAAGCATAGGCGAAGCTACAAGGGGCAAGCATGGGCCACTGCCCCTCCCCCCTTGAATTTTTTTTTTTTTTTCATACAACTCCCTTCACTATGCACTTATAAATACAACTATACTCCCTCCGTCCCACTAAAAATACACTTTTATTTTGAATACGAGAATTAAGTGCATGTGATGCAAGTGTTGTGAGTATGAAAATTGTGAGGTCGGAGAGAGAAAATAGGGTAGGGAATAGGAAGTGTGTAATTGTTGTGAGTATGTAATTGGGTTCCATTAAATAAAGAATTATTAAAACATTTCCATTTTAGGAAAGTTCAACTTTTTCCGAGACACCCAAGTGTAAATTTTAGTGGCAACGGAGGTAGTATATGTTGAAGTAAAATGTTTTATATTTATGATTTTCTTTTGGTAGGTGTGATTTATAGATGTTGAACAACTATATATCTATATATGTTCAACCTTTTAGTGTGTCTATTGACGTTATATATGTGTTGAATCGTATAAGAGATCAATGGATATATTATTGTCATCAGTGAAGCAGGTACTTAATTATATCTATGTCTAAAGTTGTATCATATATGGAAAAAACAACCCATTCTTCTTTTTTCGGGGGAACTACCCCCGAACCCCCATTCATCATTCCTTTGCTTCAAAATTTCTTGCCCCCCTTCCTTTAATTCCTGGCTCCGCCACTGAATGGAAGGAGTACTCTGCATTCTTTACTTTATCTGGTGTTTTTTCAAGTTTTGTTACTGCTACCATCATTATAAGGAATATGATTATATGGTCAGGTTAAAAAGCCACATGCTGTAAGAGTTGTATTGAATACGGAGCCAAAAATGGTCATCGACATTTAGACTACGTAACTATGAATGGTATGATGGTGTTGTACAAACTAAGGAAATGGTACAGAGCAACATAGAAAAAGGGTGCTCTCAATAAATGTCTATTTTTGTTTTTTTTTTTACCAATAAAAAATATAGTTCACAATCACTTTGGAACGAAGGGAGTAATACAAAACAGATTGGTGGAAATAGCTACTGAAAATACGTGTTCAAAATTTGTTTTACTTAGGCAGTCCTGTTTAATCTAGCTAAATTGTATTCTCTGTTAACAGGGCTTCCAGCTTCCTCTACGGTTTCAAGGATAATATGGCTTCTGCTTATGTCAAGAATACATCAAAATACCTGGCACACAGGTAATCATAATTCTGATGTCAAATTTCAAAGGGTATTTATATATTTGTAGCACTAAAAGCGACTTATTTTTCCTTGAAAATAAATAAAAACTGAAAATGAACATTCAGTCAGAGTCGGAAGGAGTGCTAATATAAAATGGTAACACCCGGATGAAGCTTTTTTGGGGTTCCCAAACTGGCCCCAAACTCGAACAATATTTACCACTTAGAACTCATCAACCTCTCTAAGATGTACCGGTTTCTTCCACTTATCACAATGACTATCATATTACAAGTATAATAATTTCTAGGTGAATTTTTTCAAAACTGTTAATAAAAGTTATAATAAGATTATAGAAAAAAACTAAAAGATAACCACACACTCGCATTACACGTTGCCACAATGACATATTGATAATGAATCAGTAACTAGATGCAAAGGTGGTGAGGTTTTTTTTTTTTTTTTTCAAGTGTTAGGTCCTGAAATATGAATTCACGTATGAAGTTGTATGAATTCATAAGAGACGGTGTCTGAATAATAGTGATTTCTGAATTCAGTTCAGTCTAGTTGCAAATATGAAAAAGGACTTGGACCACCTACCAGCTTATAGCTTATAGTAACATCCTAATATGTACAAAACTGGTGAGAGTTATATGTTTCTTTCATTTAGGTTGGAGTTGGAGTTGGAGAGTGGACAACAACAACAACAACAACAACAACAACAACAACAAAGCCTTAGTCCCAAAATAATTTGGGGTCGGCTAACATGAATCCTCATATGTTATCGTGAAAAAAAAAAAAATAATAAAAAAAAAAAATAATAAAAAAAAAAAAAAATAAAATAAAATAAAAAAAATAAAAATAAAAAAATAAAAAATAAAAAAAAAATAAAAAAAAAATCAACCCCCCACATGGGTTTTTGCCCTCCACTCCGGCCTCTTCAACACCATACTTTCATCCACTCCAAGTAAATTCATATCATTTTCAATTACTCTAATCCAAGTTTGTTTGGGTCTTCCCCTACCCCTCGCTATTTTATCATTTCTCCACTGTTCCGGCCTCTTAACCGGTGCATCACTCGGTCTCCTTCTCACATGTCCAAACCACCGTAGACGATTTTCCCTCATTTTATCCACAATGGGCGCAACTCCTACTTTACCTCTGATCACCTCATTCCCCAATCGATCCTTTCTTGTATGACCGCACATCCATCGAAGCATACGCATCTCCGCCACATTCATCTTATGCACGTGACACTGTTTCACGGCCCAACATTCGGTGCCGTAAAGCAATGCCGGCCTAATTGCCGTGCGGTAGAATTTTCCCTTTAATCTATTGGGCATGCAGCGATCACATAGAAACCCTGTAGCACTCTTTCCCACTTCAACCAACTGCTTTAATCCTATGAGCCACATCTCCATCTAATTCTCCATCCTTTTGGATAATGGATCCAAGATAGCAAAAAAACTCGAAGCTTGGATAATATTTCCATCAAATGTGACCGCCCTGCCTCCTTACTTCCAACTCTGCTAAACTTACACTCCAAATATTCGGTCTTGCTTCCGCTAATCGAAAACCTCGAGATTCCAAAGTGTGTCTCCACAACTCCAATTTACTTTCAACACCCTCTCTTGTCTCATCAATCGGCCACAATATCATCGCGAACAAAGATACACTTTTGGTATATCATCTTGGATCGACCTCGTCAATTCGTCCATTATCAAAGCAAAAAGAAAGGGGCTAAGTGCGGAACCTTGATGCACTCCAATCTTTATAGGGAACTCTTCAGTCTTCCCAACACTAGTCTGTACACAAGTACTAACTCCATTATACATGTCCTTGATAATATCAATATATTTCTTTGAAACACCCTTCTTTGCTAATGCCCACCAAAGTACCTCTCTTGGCACCAGGGGCGGAGCCAGGAATTGCCCCGGGGGGGACAAGATTTCACGGGGGTTCGGGGGCAGCGTCCCCGAAAAAATTTTTTCGGGTCGGACAAGTAAAAAATGGGTCGGATTCATGAAATACAATGTATTTTAGTTAAAAATGTAAAAAATTAAGAAATGGGAAAAGCCTAACTAATTAATTAAGATTGAAAAATGTGAGGAAATTAGGAGAAAGAGAACAACAAAACTGTTAAGAAAAAGAAATGGATAGAGAGAAAGAGAGAATAGCAAAGATGGAGGACAAATAAAATTAATTGAAAATGTAGGTAGCAGGGCTCGAACACGGATTTGAAAGGAAACACCAAAGACTTTAACTTCACCCCTTCTACCACTGAACCACACCACTCACTGGTGTTAATCTTGAAGTTAATTATATATATACATATATAAAAAAAATATGGGGGGGGGGCAAAATTTTTTTTTTCCACTGCATTTCCGCCGCTGGGGGGGGGGGCGAGTGCCCCCCCATGCCCCCCTGGCTCCGCCCCTGCTTGGCACTTTATCATACGCCTTCTCCAAATCAATGAAAACCATATGCAAATCTTTCTTTTGATCCCGATATTTCTCCATGGTTTGTCTCATAAGATATATTGCCTCCATAGTCGATCTTCCTAGCATAAACCCAAATTGGTTATCCGAAATATCCACAATTTTTCTCAGCCTTTGTGCAATTACTCTTTCCCAAAGTTTCATAGTATGGCTCATTAATTTGATCCCCCGATAGTTGGCACAATCTTGGACATCACCTTTATTCTTATACAAAGGGATCAGAGTACTCTTCCGCCACTCCAATGGAGAGTGGACACATTAATAAAATAATTAAGTAGTCACTATGTATTTCCGGTGCAAATAAGTATAGTTTGTTGCACTTTTACAGAGTTGAGCGCGGTCTTAAACCAGAGGAGTTGAAAAAAAAAAGAGAAAATTACCTATTAGTCATCAGATAAAATCGAATCTTATATTATCTATTTTACGTCCTAGTCTCACGAAATATTTTATCTAACCATACACTTCCTCACAATTTTAAATGAGACAACTACACCCCCTCCACACCCTCTCACAAACACAACACACGCACACACACACACACACTCTCTCACACACTCTCTCTCTACTCAATCTCTCTCCTGTCACCCCTCCCCACTTCCGGAAAACTTTCGGCGAACTCCAATGACCTCAGATCTAGATTCGTCGCCATCCCGATCATCTCCTATCTCCTATCTCCGTCGGTGTCGTTTTCAACTGTACCGTCGCCATTGCTGGCTACTACCCCTCATCTTCGTTGCATCCCTCTCTCCTTCCTCATCTCAGATCTACGAAAACCTAGCCCGTTTTTATTACATAATGCAAAGTGCTCTATGAAATTTGATGCAGGCAGGCCGGTTTTGAGGGTCTGCAAGGAGCCCAATTGTACAGGGCCCACAATTTTTGGGGGCCTCATATTTTATCCCACTTCTAAAACCTAGCCCAAAATGCTAGTAATAAATATATTAATTTAGATATGATAATGTTACATAAAGTGTTGATTGATTGGTTGGATAACTATCTTAGATTTCTTATAGTGGTGTCGGGATCGAAACCCCCCCCCCTTTCCTACAAGAATTCAATTTTTTTTTTCCTTTTACTTTTTTTGGGATAGAGGGAATTTTTCTTTTTTTTTGGGATGGAGGAAATTTTACAAAGAGTTGGTCTTATAAAAAACGCGTTTTTTCTGGCACTTAGAAAAAACGTGTTTTGTGTTTCCCCGTATGTGTCAGTTTCAGTTTAACAAAGTGCCAGTGTGACAAAGTGCCAGTGCATGTGTAACAAAGAGCCAGTGAAAAAAGTGCCAGTACCAGTATAAACTGGCACTTTGTTAAACTGACACCGGCGCTTTTTACACGGGCACTTTTATATACATGAACTGGCACTCTTCACACTGGCACTCTGTTGCACTAACACTGGCACTTTGTTATACTAACATTTTTGCTGGCTCTCAAAAATACAAGCACTGACATTTAAAAACACATGCACTGGCATTCAAAAACACATGCACTGGCACTCAAAAACATATACACTGGCACTCAAAAACACTAGTAATCATTTTTGCTGGCTCTCAAAAACACAAGCACTGGCATTCATAAATAAATGCACTGGCAGTTAAAAACACACGCACTGACACTCGACAAATGTACTGGCACTCAATTACACACTAACTGGCACTCTATTATACACTAACTGGCACTCTATTATATACCAACTGGCACTTGATTTTGGTAGAAGAACTGGAGCAAGAGGAAGGCGGCGTAAATGTTAAACAATGTAACTCAACTTTGGAGCTTCATAACCTGTAAATAATCAACACATGGAAATTGAAATGAAATGAAATAAAAACGAAAATCAAACTTGTTTCTCCAAGCAAAAACCCTGCAAGCGTTAGACCTTCCGCAGCGAACTTCCAATTCACAGCATACGAATCCCAAAATGCAAAATAGAAATTACCCAAAATTCAATTTTTACAATTTGATTGAAATGAGAAGTAGAACAATTAGGGATATCGGTCAATTAAGCTAATAAATGAAACAACTGACCTTGATAACTAAGCGTTTAACGTCTTTAACAAAAACTCTGGTGGAATCCTCAATTGACGTTAATTTTGACGGGCTTGGCCGGAGAGGGAGTGACGTTAATTTTGACGGGCTTGGCCAGAGAGGGAGAGAGCAATGGTGAGGTTTGCGTTTAGAGAGAGAGAGAGTAGTGAGAGAGAGCCCTGCTGCGAGTAGAGAGAGAGAGAGAGAGAGGGATTAGAGGCCGAATAAAAACACGTTTTTTTGTTAAGCTTACAAAAAACGCGTTTTTTACAAGTTTTTGGCTTTTACAAATAAGATGTAAATACCAAAACTAAATTATAGATATATTTACTTGGGGAAAATGCTAAAATTAAATTAAGTTATAAATATATTTACTTTGGAAATTATTAAAACTAAATTTAAATATTTTTATTTGGAGTAACCGGTGGAAATTTTATCAATAAGATGAAAATAGTAAAGCTATATATATAGTGTATTTACTTTTTATTATATATTAAGACCCCATATTAAAATTTATAGCACAGGGCCCATACAATTATTGAGACGGACCTGGATGTAGAGACTCGTAGGCGATTAGGTGCTTGATAAGAAGAGAAGTCGATTAGGTAAATGCTTTTGGATCTGAAAATATAGTAGTGAAGCTATAATAATTGCTAGTGCTATGAGGAGATTGAAGTAAAATGAGAGGTTTGGGAGACCAGAGATGATAAATGAATCTAATGACACCATTTTCAAAAAGTTTTGTGATTATTTTCAGTTTCATTCATTTAAAGGAAGACGAAAGGGAGAAGTTTTAGCATTCAATCGCCACTGCTCCCCCCCCCCCCCCATCTCACACGCACACACATGCGACATGAATGTTCAAACAAACACAGTTTGATCAAAAGACTTGGTCTACCTTTCTCATTTAATGTGCTTGCTATGTTAAAGTCGCAAGAGAAAGCTAAACATAATTTATAGGAGTATTTGAGAGTACAAAAAAAGTCAACACAGCTGGAACTGTGTGTGTGTGTGTGTGTGTGTTTAGGTTGGGTAGCTTTTGAATCCATGTCGAGTCCTCAACACTCGTGACTTGTATTGCAGTTTCTGCTGTCCCATATAGATAGTAATCGTTTTTATTTTGTTAGTCCATCTTATTTTAAAACCTAAAGTCTATAACTGGGTTGTGTATTTTTATTAGGAAGAACAGATTTTTCTTATAGGGGTTAATTGGATTTTAGGTTGTTGTGTGTTTGTAAATTGTTTTGTATTTGTGACTAAATTTAATGTGGCAGTGTTTGTATTTTGTAGACCGACTTTTTACAATTGTGATGTGTTAGTGATAAAGTTGTTGATATAGAAGGTGGTTAAGTGTATTTATTTGTTTATAAAGGTGTAAAGTGTAAATAGGTTGTTAGTTTGTTAGATCGTTAGAATTCTGTTTCATGTAGCTGAGTTGTATATAGTGGAGAGATGTAGAAGAGAATCATTAATTGAATACTCTGAAGTTTGTTACAGAAATGATCATCTCAAGTTCATTCTTCAAAGCTTCAGTTCATCTGTCAATGGCTATTGTTGATGATTCATTTCTTATCATGATATCAGAGCTTACGATCTCTTGATTTCTCGCTTCCTTCCGCATACTCTGATCAAGGTCACAAACTGTAAATCTCTGGTTTGTTTATTTGAATCTTATCTTCGTCATTTGCAAATGTGTAAACCCTAAATTCCTCAATTTGTGCAAATTGTTGATTGATTTGCATATTTCTAACTGATTTGAGCTTATTCAATTGATTCAAGTCGAAATCAATTGAATTATCCTTGATTCCTTATATCTTCTCTTCTCAATTTGATCTTTCCATTTATCGTATTCATCTCATGGCTGAAGCTATTGATAATGAAGATGTTATTGATCAATATGATCTTGCTAATACCATTGTTCAACTTCAACCAACTCATCCACTTTATCTGCATCCTAATGATGGTCCTGGAATGGCTTTGGTGTCTGAATTGCTTACCGAATCAAATTTTTCTCAGTGGAAAATTGCTGTTACCACTGCTCTTACAGCCAAAAACAAATTAGGACTAGTAACTGGCTTGCACAACAAACCTATTGCTACTTCTAAGTACTTTTCAGCCTGGACAGATGCAATAGCATGGTTGTATCTTGGCTTCTAAATTCCCTAAGTAGTGATATACGTCAAAGTGTTGTTTATATCACTATTGCAAAAGAAATATGGGATGATTTGATTACAAGGTATTCTCAAAGTGATGCTCCAAGGACTTTTCAAGTCAGACAAAAGATAGCAATATGCTCTCAAGATTCTCTGTCTATCAATGGTTATTATACCAAGTTTCGTAGCTTATGGGATGAATTAACAAGTCTTATCCACATTCCAAAATGTACTTGTGGTTATACTTGTACTTGTGGATCTTCCAAGATGCAAGATGAATATGATTTAATGTTCAAATTGACTCAATTTCTGATGGGATTAACTGACAAATTCACTGATGTGAGGGGTCAAATACTAAGAATGTCTCCATAGTTGTCATATCGTGTATCGTATTGCGTATCGGAGACCCTAAATATCGTATCGCGTATCGTATCGTGTATCGTATCGGAGATACGGAACACAATGACAAAAAAATTCAAATGCTCTAAAGAATATCAAAAATAAAGTAAACAATATCTTCTTTCTTTTTTCCCATTTTTCAAGAACCTAAATATTAAAAAAAAAAACAACAAATATATTAAAAAAAAATGATATTTTTCAAGAACCTAAATATATTACAAACAAGTGAATCAACACAGTGATTAATATTTAATAAACATTCAATTTTAATCCCAAAAAAACCTACATCCAGATATCTTTTCTTATCAAAAAAAAAAAACATATAAAATCATAGGTTAAAATAAAATAGAGACAAGTCAAAATAAAATTAGAGAGAAAGAAATGGAAACTTACGGCCCAAATGTCGGCGGGGACAAGGATGGCGATGGAGAGAACGAGAACGAAGTGTGGCAAGCCCAGAGGACGCCCGGCGTTCGGCGGTTGAAGAAGAAGGGGCGACGACGATGAAGGAGGAGGAAGAAGAAGCGACGACGGAGGAAAGGAAATTGACCGAGGACGAGCTCAATATTTGAATCGTCGTGACTCGTCTGTGTCCGATTTATAAATTGTCCAACCCTAAACCCGACCCAAATCTGACCCAAACCCGACCCAGACCCGACCAGACCCAAGCCCTTTTTAACTGTATCGCCCGTATCGTCCGTATCGGCGATACGCACGATACGATACGCGTATCGTAGGATACACACGATACGGAGGGAATATCGATACACCCTACGCGATACGTATCGAAACCATACGTATCGCGTATCGTATCGCCGATACGTATCGCGTATCGGGATATTTAACAACTATGAATGTCTCCATTACCCACTTTGGCTCAAGCAGTGTCTATTCTTATGCAAGAAAGTCAGAGAAAGTGTTTTTCAACCTCTAATTCTGCTTCAGTGATCTGACTACATCTCTCCTAAGTAAGGCACATTTATCTCATTCTAGTTCCTATCATGGGAGGAACAACAGGCCTAGTTCTACTGGAAATACTGCATTTACACCAAAAGAGAAGGGCAAATTTTGGTGTGATTATTGTCATGGGAATTCTCATACCAGAGATAAGTGTTTCTATCTCAATGGATATCCAGAGTGGCATTTTTTACATGGAACAAAGCCTGATATGTCCAGAATGCCCAAGAACAAGGGAAAATCCACAATTGGTACAACTGCCAATATCATTTCCCCGGTTTGTGTACCACCAGCGACTTGACTAATCTTTGAATGTTCTTCCGGAATCAGCCGGTGGTCTTTCTGCAGATCAATACTCTACTCTTCTTGATCTTCTTAACTTAATGGTATTGCTAATTCGGTACATACGTGGCATTCCCGAAGACCACTTGGCGAGTAAATCTTTTGCTTTGCACTTTGCCACACCTGTTTGTTTACATAGTCAACATGTCAACTCCAATGATTGGATTATTGACACAGGAGCCACTGATAACATCACTTCATCTTTTCAATCTCTCATTGATCCTGTTTCTATTGATTCCAAGATTCAGTTGCTTAAAACTGCAAATATTACATACAAAGGCACAATTCATCTCACCAAAGACATCACTCTTTATAATGTCTTATTTGTTCCTGATTTTCAATTCAATCTTCTCTCAGGATCAAAATTACTCTCTGATAGCAACTGTTGTCTTCTTGTCTTTCCTTCATATTGTTTCATTCAGGACCTAGCTCAGAAGACTTGCAAGGGGATTGGCCAGCTTGAGAGAGGTCTTTATAAACTTGTTCTTCCTACAAATGTAAAGACATGTTTTTCTGATGAATCTTGTTCTACTTTACCTCTTGTAAACTCTATTAGTTCTGATTCAATCTCTTGGCATCTTCGACTTGGTCATGTTTCTTTTTCATCAATAAAACAAATTCCTTCTCTTAGTTCCTTTATTAGTGTACCTCAACATAATTCATATGTTTGTGATGTCTGTCATTTGGCTAGACAAACAAGGCAACCATTTCCTTTAAGTTCTCATAAATCTCAGCCATTTGAATTGCTTCATTGTGATGTATGGGGACCATATCAACATCTTACTCATGATGGATTTCATTCTTTTCTCACCATTGTTGAGGATCACACAAGGGTCACATGGACTTTCCTTCTCAAATCTAAAGCTCATGTCCATCTACTATGCTCAAATTTCTTCGCATGATCAAAACTCAGTTCAATGGATGTGTTAAAGAGATCAGATCTGATAATGGATCTGAGTTCTTTAATCAAGACATGGATTCTATCTTACATCCTCTTGGTATTGTTCAACAAAGTACTTGTAATGATACTCCTCAGCAAAATGGTAGAGCCGAAAGAAAACATAGACACTTGCTTGAATTGGCAAGAGCTATGAGATTTCATGCTCATCTTCCCATCAAATTTTGGGGTGAGTGTTTGCTCACTGCCACATATATCATAAATAGACTTCCCAATTCAATTCTGAAATTCCAAACTCCTTATGAATGTCTTCTTGGTCATCCTCCTCAGTATAATCATCTTCGAGTTCTAGGTTGTTTATGTTTTGCTTCTACTCTCTCTCATAATAGGGACAAATTCTCGCCTAGAGCTCAAACATGCATCTTCATTGGCTATCCTTTTGGTAAGAAAGCTTATAAATTATATAATCTTTCTACTCACCAAGTTGTTTATAGTAGAGATGTTTCATTCTATGAGCATGTTTTTCCTTTTCAACACATCTCTCCTTCTTCTGACTCACCTCTGTTTCCTATTCCTTCTTCATCTCCATGTGATGATGACTCAATTCATATTTCTTCTCCTTCTCCTTCTTCATCTTCATCTCTGTCTATTCCCTCTTCTTCTTCTGATATTCCTTCTGTTCCCATTCCATCTTCTTCCTCTCTTCCTCCTATTGGTTCTCAAAGGCCTGTTCGACAAAAGCATATTCCCATCAAGTTCAAAGACTACACTGAACTTCCCTCTCATCTACAATCCTCCAACAATTCTGTTGTGCAAAGGTTTACATCTCCTTATCCTATATGTAATTACATCTCTTATTCTTCAGTGTCTCCTTCATATAAATCTTTTGCTTGTAATATTTTGACTCATTCTGCTCCTACTACTTACAAACAAGCTGTGCAAAGTTCCCACTGGTGTGATGCCATGGCAAGTGAATTACAGGCATTAGAAGCTAACAACACCTGGCTTATTCAGAGATTACCTCCAAACAAACATACTGTGGGATGTAAGTGAATTTTCAGGATCAAATATCATTCAGATGGCACACTTGATAAATATAAAGCTAGGCTGATTGCCAAGGGCTTTACTCAAACAGAAGGGGAGGATTATTTTGATACCTTTGCTCCTGTAGCAAAGATGACCTCGGTCAAAGTTCTTCTTGCATTAGCTGCTGTTAAAAGTTGGACTTTATCTCAGATGGATGTCTCCAATGCTTTCTTGCATGGAGATCTTAATGAGGTTGTTTATATGGATTTACCTCCTGGATACAAAGTTCCAACGAACCTGTCCTTACCTGGTGAAGGTCCTTTGGTGTGTAAGTTGATTAAGTCTCTATATGGCCTTAAGCAAGCTCCTAGACAGTGGTTTGAAAAGCTCTCCTCAGCTCTTATCAATTTTGGCTTCACCAAGTCAGACAGTGATAATTCTCTCTTCACCTTGAAGTTATCTGAGTCTTTTACTGTCATTCTTATCTATGTAGATGATATGATTATTACAGGCTCTAATTCTCAGGTCATTGCTTCTATCAAGGCCCATTTGCAGACTTTGTTTCTCATCAAGGATCTTGGCTTACTAAAATACTTTTTAGGCCTTGAGATTGCTAGAAATGCCACGGGTATTTGTTTACACCAGAGGAAGTATTGTTTGGATATTCTGACAGACACTGGGCTTCTTGATGCTAAGCCTTCAAAGGTTCCTATCATTCAGCATCATAAGCTCTCTCTCAGTCCAAGTTCTGTGCTTGATGATCCTTCCAAATATAGAAGACTTGTTGGAAGATTAATCTATCTTACAATTTCAAGACCAGATATCTCCTATGCTGTCCATGTGCTTAGTCAATTTCTTGCTCAACCCAAGGAGGATCATTGGCATGCAGCTCTCAGATTGGTCAAGTACCTCAAAGGCAATCCTGGTCAAGGCTTATTCTTCTCTTCCTCCAGTCCTTTATTCCTCACGGCTTATTGTGACTCAGATTGGGCTGCCTGTCCCATCACCAGGAGATCTATTTCTGGGTACTGCATTACTTTAGGGGATTCTCTGATCAGCTGGAAGTGCAAGAAGCAATCTACTGTCAGTCGTTCCTCTGCTGAAGCTGAGTATCGTTGTATGGCTAACACTTGTTGTGAAATCAAATGGCTCTTGGCATTACTTCATGATCTCACTATCTCTTCTCTTCCTCCTGTCAAGTTGTATTGTGATAATACTTCAGCTCTTCAGATTGCTGCCAATCCTGTGTTCCATGAGCGTACTAAGCATATAGAGATTGATTGTCACATTGTTAGAAATCTTCTTCAGCAAGGGGTTATTGTCACAGCTTATCTTCCCACTCATGCACAACCTGCAGATTTATTCACCAAGCCTTTGTCTGCATCTCAGCTCACTTTTCTTCTTTCCAAGTTAAGTGTGGTTAATCTCTTTACCACTCTTAACTTGAGGGGGGATGATAAAGTTGTTGATATAGAAGGTGGTTAAGTGTATTTATGTGTTTATAAAGGTGTAAAGTGTAAATAGGTTGTTAGTTTGTTAGATGTTTGTTAGATCGTTAGAATTCTGTTTCATGTAACTGAGTTGTATATAGTGGAGAGATGTAGAATAGAATCATTAATTGAATACTCTGAAGTTTGTTACAGAAATGATCATCTCAAGTTCATTCTTCAAAGCTTCAGTTCATCTGTCTATGGCTATTGTTGATGATTCATTTCTTATCAGTTAGTGGAAATGTTTCATGCTATAACAAGTTGTACCTTGTGATGAGTGGGCAAAATTATTAATAACATACGTTACATACTCCCTCCGTCCCGGACCTAGGTGCACACTTTGACTTTTGCACATAAATTAAGGAGGGAGTATTATATTGAAAGTGTTGTGAGTGTGAAAATAAAATAGGAGAGGGAATGAGTGGAGGGAATAGTAAATTATAATTGTGTTGTGAGTATAAAAATAATGTAGGAGAGAGAATGAGTGGAGAGAATAGTAAAGATTTCTTTCCATTTTAGGAAATGTGCACGTAGATTTGGGACGCCCAAAATGACAAAATGTGCACATAGGTGTGGGACGGAGGGAGTATTGGGTAATGAAGCGAATGAGTAACTGATTGAGTCATGTGCCATTTGTCAAAGTAATATTAAATTTGCAACGCTGGAGTATAAAGACATTAATTTTGCAATGAATAATTTAGATAAAAATAGCATTCATTTTATGACGAAAAAGTATATTAAAAGTACATATTTATTTTTATATTTATTATGGGGTGGAGGTGTATTACTTTCGCTGTTATATTTATTTTGATATTTATTTTGGGGTGGAGGTTATACTAATTTCATTGTTGATAATTATTTCAATATAAAATAAAAAGTAAAAAAGTTCTTAATTGTTTGGTCGCCGGAGTAGCAGTTAAGTTCTAAATTGTTTGGTCGTCGTAGTATGTGGTCGTCGGAGTTGGTAGTGTTCTTAGTAGTAGTTTAGTTGACAACCGAGAACTTGCTGATAAGTTAAGCTCTCAGTTATTTAGTCGTCGAAATTGGTGGTCGACGGAGTTGATTGTGTTTATATTAGTTTAGATGACAACTGAGAAATTACAGATAAGTTAAGTTCTCAGTTGTTGGTCGCTGCAGTTGGTGGTCATCGGAGTTGATTGTGTTCTTAGTAGTATAGTTGACAACTGAGAACTTACTGATAAATTAAGTTCTCAGTTGTTTAGTCGCCGGAGTTGGTGATCGCCGGAGTTGATTGTGTTCTTATTAGTTTAGTTCATAGTTGTCATATCATGTATCGTATCGCGTATCGGAGACCCTAAATATCGTATCGCGTATCGTATCGTGTATCGTATCGGAGATACGGAACACAATGACAAAAAAATTCAAATACTCTAAAGAATATCAAAAATAAAGTAAACAATATCTTCTTTCTTTTTTCCCATTTTTCAAGAACCTAAATATTAAAAAAAACAACAAATATATTCAAAAAAATGATATTTTTCAAGAACCTAAATATATTACAAACAAGTGAATCAACACAGTGATTAATATTTAATAAACATTCAATTTTAATCCCAAAGAAACCTACAGCCAGATATCTTTTCTTATAAAAAAAAAAAAAAATACATATAAAATCATAGGTCAAAATAAAATAGAGACAAGTCAAAATAAAATTAGAGAGAAAGAAATGGAAACTTACGGCCCAAATGTCGGCGGGGACAAGGATGACGATGGAGAGAGAACAGAACCAGGTGTAACCGACGGTGAAGAGGACGCCCGGCGTTCGGCGGTTGAAGAAGAAGGGGCGACGGCGATGAAGGAGGAGGAAGAAGAAGCGACGACGGAGGAAAGGAAATTGACCGAGGACGAGCTCAATTTTTTAATCGTCGTGACTCGTCTATGTCCGATTTATAAATTGTCCAACCCTAAACCCGACCCAAATCTGACCCAAATCCGGCCCAGACTCGACCCAAGCCCTTTTTAACTGTATCGCCCGTATCGTCCGTATCGGCGATACGCACGATACGATACGCGTATCGTAGGATACACACGATACGGAGGGAATATCGATACACCCTACGCGATACGTATCGAAACCATACGTATCGCGTATCGTATCGCCGATACGTATCGCGTATCGGGATATTTAACAACTATGGTTTAGTTGACAACTGAGAACTTACTAATAAGTTATGTTCTCAGTTGTTTGATCGCCGGAGTTGATTGTGTTCTTAGTAGTTTAATTGACAATCGATAACTTAATGATAAGTTAAGTTCTCAGTTGTTTGGCCGCCGGAGTTGGTGGTCGCCGTAGTTAATCGTGTTCTTATTAGTTTAGTTAACAACTGAGAATTTAAAAAAATAAAAAATCGACGGAGTTGGTCACTAAAGTAGATGGTTGTCGGAGTTGTTGACTGGAGAAGATGGGGAGGGGTGAACTAAGGTGATGGTGGTTAGAGATAAAGTAAACTGATAAAGATGGTAAACTTAATAAAATGATAGGAGGGTGAATTTAGTAAAATAAAAAGGAGAGTGTACTTATTAAGCTATTAATTATATGGTTAGATGAAATATTTCTTATATTAAAAGGTAAAATTGATAATTTTGATGGATTATATGGTAAATCTCCCAAAAAATAAAGCTCCTAGTAAAACTTAAATATGATCAAAAGTGCTGATCAAGATATAAATTGTTTGTGAATTAGGCTCCGTTTGTTATGGGGAAAATGTTTTTCGGAAAACGCTTTTCGAAAAACGTTTTCCTCGTTTTTCGATTTTTGGTGAGTACCAAAAAATGGAGGAAATATTTTTCGAAAAATATTTTTCTCACTTTTATAAGTAAAATGACTTACGAATTTTTTCTAAGTAAAACATTTTTCGAAAAATGTTAACACCCTCAAACAAACACACACCTAACTTTCCATACACCCCCACGTTACCCACCCCACATCAACCACCCCCTATCGCATCCCCTTATAAAAAAATTATTTATTAAAATTATTTTTTACAATTCTCCCCTCCCCTCACCTCCCCCCCCTCCCCCCGTCGGGTAAAAAAAAAATTTAATTATTTTAAATTTATTTTTAATCACTCCCGCCACCACCAATACCACCTCAAGGTCAAAAACTATTTTTTTATTCATTTTAAAATTATATTTTAACAACTCTCCTGTCACGACCCTAATCCTAGGCACAATTTGGTCACACGTGAAGCATGTGGGATTGGGTATGCCTTGCATATCATCCTTGGGTTATTAGCATTTGGTTGGATTTCATGTTCATTTGAGGCATTTTGATGAACTATGTGTTCTTAGATGTTTTAACTTGATTTAATCATATAATGTCTAAATAAAGAAAAGTTGTGTAGTTCTTTGTCAACACTTGAATTTGTGTTGGAAGTGTTACAAAAGCCTTGAGGTGCTTATGTGTAGTTATAAGTTCAAGGTGGTGGTTTGGAGTTGTTTAAAATCTTGAGGAGCTAGAATGTAAAATTGGTTATATAAATATCCTCCTAAGTTTATCCAAGGAAGAAATCACCTCCTCAGTTTTCTCTCTTATCCTCTTAGTCTAGGAAGAAGCTTAAACACTAGTTTCCTTCCTAAAATCCCATAAATTCACCCTTTGCTTGGTTGGTGATTTTGACTTCAAATTCTTGCTACGGGAGTTGAGAAGAACAAGAATATCCAATTATTTCTTCCTTTGATTTTGATAAAACTTGGTAAGTTGTTATGATTCCCTTCAATAACTGTTCATACCTTGTATTATGATGTTGTTATGCTGTTCTAAATCCGTTTTGTAAAGACTTGAAATCATGTTCTTAGTCTTTGAAATGAAAAGAGAACAAGTTGGTTGAAGAACTCAGTAAAAGTTGGTATTATGGGTTGAATTGAAGGGGGAAAGTGTTGTGTAATTGTTATAGGTTAAGAAGGGAGTATATCATGGTATAATACACTGTTATGTACTGTTTTAGGTGCCTTGCAGTTGCTAAAACTGAGAACATGAGTTGTTGGTGGTTGCTGCTGAGGTGCAGCAAGACCATGTGATTTGTGAGCATGAATACTTGCATGATATGGCTTGAGTATTTGGTTTGGATTTGGTATAGTTGTTATTTATACATGTTATGTGTACTGAAGGGAGTATGTATCTGTGTTTAAAAGCAACATACGGATGCCTAGTCTTGGTAAAAGTGAGCTACAGGGAAGGGGTATGAACATGAACTAAGGTGGTATTATAAATTGGTTAATTTGCATATGTTGTTGTATATTTGTTATGGAATATGAAGAGAGTATAATAGAGTCTAAAACAGGTATTTATGCTGGGTTAGAATGTCCTTGTATGAGCTAAAGGAAAGCTGAAGTGGTGTTATTGTTGTATTGCTGATGTTGTTCAACATGAAAGGAGGGTGTATGAACTTGAAAGGAGGGGGTAGTGTAATTTGGTTTAATTGGTATATGTTGTATATATGTTATTAGTGCTAGAGGGAGTATGTAATGGTCCAAACTATGTGTTTAGACTGTTAAAAATGTCTTTGCAGTAGCTGAAGTAAGCCTGGAAAAGTGAAGGTGTTGTATTGCTGTTATTGCTGCTGATTGCTGTGAAAACCGTGGCTCTGGTGTTGAGGCACGACTCGTGCCTATGAGCACGAGTCGTGACCTTGCTCATTTCACTCGTGAATTGTAGTCGTGAGCCATGGATCAGTCGTGCAGGGGAGATGCACGACTCGTGCTTACATGCACGAGTCGTGCTCAAAACTGAGTTGAGATGGCTACTTTGCAAGCTTTTTAGGATAGTTAAATGAGTATGAATTTAACCACTCTTTAACTAGGCATTTAGTACAAGTTTAGTACTATAACATAGAACTTGAAATAGGCCAAAAAGATATTGGCAAGAGCTTTAAATAGTGGCCTAAAAATGCTTGAAAGACAGCTTGGCACTTGAACTGTTCCTCATTTGCAGCTTTGATCCTTTTTCTAGGCTTTGCAAACCTAGTCTAACCAACATGAAATGGAACACTCTTTAACCCGAAATCTAGTGCAACTTTAGTACTACATAATGGAACTTGAATTGGTCCAAATGGTTAAGGGGAAATGCTTTAAATAATGCCTTGAAAAGGGTTGAGAGGCAATTATGGAACTTGAGCCAAAGGTTATAAAACTTGGTATTTGATCACGTAACCTTAAAAGAAGTTGTACAATGTTGTATTGTGAATGCGTAGGGCTGCGTATAGCAGGTTGTATCCCTACGTGGTTGACCCTAGAGGGTTATTAGGCTATGTATAGTGCCTTAAAAAGAAGTTGTATTACTATAATTGTTAAGCAGGAGTTTGAATACCATGTGACTATGTTATACCTTGGGTATTGAATGTGTAGGCCTCATATATGATACATGGTGCCTTATGTGGTTATATCTACATGGTTGTTGGTTCAAATAATGTATAGACCGTGTAATACCCTAAGTGTTGGGTAGGAACCTTCATAGCAAGTGTTCCACATTATGATATGAATGCGTAGGATTACTTATATTATATTGTACCCCTACGTGGTTACTTATATGTGATTATAGGTTCATATAGTGCGTGAAATATATGTTGCACTGCATTTTGGGATTGATCATGAATATGTAGGACTTATTTAGTATACTTTGTGCCGTAAGTGGCTACATGTTCATATTTGATTATGCACTAATTTGATTTGGTCTAACATGAGTTATAATTCCATGTTATGTATATTGTTGTCCCGTGGGGTGGACTTATTTTCAAGTATCTGTTATGTACTTGGATATGGTAGTATCAGCTGATCACTGTGGGGGTATATGGAATCCTATCACCTATGAGAAAATATTTCATAAGGTGGTTAGATTGCCTTATACCTGTGACCTCTCCCCCTTCTGTGGCCACGGTCTGGGGGTGCGCAGCTTCTGTATATATGTGCAGTCATGGCACAGATAGCTGATAACTTATACGGGTCTCTGATAGAGATCGTGTAAGACGTGGATAAGCACTAGCATTTCACGAGAGCGGAGTATCCCTCCCACCGTTGTACTACATATGATTCAGATGGGAAAGGTAAAGGGAAAGGTAACGTAAAGTGTTTACTGTTTTCCCAATGTGATAAATGAGCAACCTGTTAGGTATTGGATATTTGTTATTGAGCAACCTATAGGTGTTGCATATTATATGAGCAACCTGTGTATGTGTTGGCCATTGCAGGACTTGCTAGTCAGATGGAAAAGGTAGGGAAAGGTAACGTAAAGTGCTTACTGTTTTTCCAATGTGATATTAAGCATCATGTGTATGTGTTGCATATGGTATGGCATATTGTTGCATACATAATAGCTTGCTGAGATTTTATCTCACCCCTTCTCCCTTTCTTGTTTTAGATTCAGCTGAGACAGGTGGACCATACCGGTGAGGCCGGAAAGGAGTTTGGATTGTATTTTGGTTGTCAGGGTATGTACCTAATTGTGTGGGAGTTGGGAGTAGTTGTGGTTATCTTATGCTGGGAACTGTTATAAAACATTTTCAGTATGTAATGTTGTAATTAATCTTGGAATTGGTTTGTTTTAAGATTGGTTTGGGTAAGCCGTTGCAGTTGTAGTATTTGTAAATGATCAGGTTAATACTAGTAGAAGCAGGTTTATATTTCACCTCTGCGTAGGAAGGTTATTTTGAAATGGTTTTGAAAATGGGTTGTACCTTTTCAAGTTGATCTAAAAGAAAAGTTTTTTTTTTTAAAGGTGTGTTTTGGGACCCTTCCATCCTGGGACACGAGTTTTAGGTTCCGGGAGTTGGGAGGCGCCCACAGTTGGTATCAGAGCCTGGTTAGCAATCAAGGGTAGATGTCTAGCCTAAGGGGGAGTGTGTGATATCTGACGCCGAGTGTTGAATGCAGGAAATTGTTCAATGGCGGGAACTGGTGATGATCAACCAAGGGATCACGGAAATGTGAATAAAATGGGAACAGGAGGAGACCAGAATATAGATATGATGAAAATGTTCAGGGTCTTTCTTCAGAATATAGTAGCTCAAGGGCAATCTTCACAGCAACCTGTGGTACGACCAAAACCTGGAATAGAGGATTTTGTAAGAATGAATCCGCCAAGTTTTAAAGGAAATCCAAATCCGAAAAAGGCAGAAAATTGGTTAGAAATAATGAATAATATTTTCAAGGCTATAGGCATTCCTGATGAAGAAAAGGTTAGGTGTGCTATTTTCAAGCTGGAAGGTCCAGCGAATCATTGGTGGCAAGGGTTGCATGAATATTGGGAGCGGGCTCATACGCCCCAAACTTGGGATAATTTCACCCGGAATTTCGAGGATTATTTTGTTACCATGGTTACCCGAGATAAGTTAGAGGTGGAGTTCTTACGTCTAAAACAGGGATTTATGACGGTAGCTCAGTATTCGGCAAGGTTTGCAGAATTGGCTGAATATTGTCCTCACTTGGTAACCCATGAAGGGAGGAGAGTTTATCATTTTGTAAAAGGTTTGAGACCCGAATTGAGGAAACAATTATCGACTTATGCCTTTGCCGATTATCAGACGACTTGGGACAGGGCGTTTCAGATTGAGAATGACCTTGAGAAGCACCAAGGGGAATTAGAAAGGGATGGAAGCAAGTTAAAGCATCAGGAACAAGGCTCCAGGCTGATCAGAGGACAGCCCAGTTCTGCAGTTTCTGGAAGTGTTCGAGGAGTACAGATTGCAGCTTCTCCGGTTCAGCCAGTATCTGGACGGCATAGCAAGGTTTGTAAATTTTGTTAGCGGATTGGACATACAGAAGGTACATGTTGGGGGAAACAAGGAAAGTGTATGAATTGTGGGGAATTGGGGCATTTCAGAAAAGATTGTCCTAAACCTAGATTTCACCGAGGTCAGACATCAAGCAGTGGCCAACAAAGAGGGCAACAAAGTGGTGGTACAAAGAGAGATACTGAAGGGAAAGCAAAAGAGAAAGTCTAAGGCCGAGTCTTGGCTTGGGATTATGGAGTGATAGATTACTCTGCGATTATTAAAGGTATATTACCTGTCTCAGGAATTAGGGGTTAGATTTTTATAGATCCCAGTTTATCCCGTTCTTAGGTGGCATTGCATTTGTTTTATTTGCATAATTGGCCTAAGAGTTGTTTTATGTACTAGAGGTTTCAACTCCTATGGAAGAGTACCTCAAATTTCTTTGGTTATCATGGTTGTGACATGATTATAGGTGGGCATGGATTGCCAGTAGAGTTGGTAGAATTACCAATTCGTGATATTGTTGTTATACTTGGCCTGCAGTGGTTGAGTAGTTGTTGTGCTTGGGTAGACTGTCGCCAAAAAGCGAGTCTCCTTTTCTATGTTTGACTTGCCTCTGTTTGTGATTGAGGCGGATAAGTCATTATTAGATAGTAAGTCGTATATGCAGTAAATGCCTAAATGTTGGACTAAAAGAATGTGAATGTTATCTGATTTATGTGTTAGACTTGAATAAAAAGTCACCTGAAATATTTTAAGTACCAGTGGTAAGTAAATTAGTAATGTGTTCCCTCAGAGTGGTTCATGCTACCAATTAGGGCAGTAGAACTCCGTATTGATTTAATGTCAAGCTGTTGTCTTATCCAAAAGCACCTTATAGAAGGGTACTGGATGTAATTGTAAATATGATGAGTTGGGTTTTTTTTACTTGATCTTGATAACTTGTGATAATCTTCATAGAGGGTATCTTGGGTTATTGAGAGTTATAAAGAGATTGTGGGAATTAATGGCAAGTTATGTATCTGTTTTTCGTGAGAATCAACTGGTTGCGGAATTCAATAAGAGTTGAGTTTCAGTTCTGCTTTGCATTCTCAGGTAGATGGGCAGACAGAGAGAACTATCCAGATTTTGAGGATAGGTTGCATGGGTTGAGTTGAATTGAGTGGGAAAAAAATCATGTCATTGAGAAATCCGTTGGGTGAGAATTCGAAATGCTCGAGTGGTATGTGTGATCATTGAGCTCTCAGGTAAGTATGTCTAAAATTCGGGATGAATTTTGTTTAAGGGGGAGTGAGTGTCACGACCCTAATCCTAGGCACAATTTGGTCACACGTGAAGCACGTGGGATTGGGTATGCCTTGCATATCATCCTTGGGTTATTAGCATTTGGTTGGATTTCATGTTCATTTGAGGCATTTTGATGAACTATGTGTTCATAGATGTTATAACTTGATTTAATCATATAATGTCTAAATAAAGAAAAGTTGTGTAGTTCTTTGTCAACACTTGAATTTGAGTTGGAAGTGTTATAAAAGCCTTGAGGTGCTTATGTGTAGTTATAAGTTCAAGGTGGTGGTTTGGAGTTGTTTAAAACCTTGAAGAGCTAGAATGTAAAATTTGTTATACAAATATCCTCCTAAGTTTATCCCAAGGAAGAAATCACCTCCTCAGTTTTCTCTCTTATCCTCTCAGTCTAGGAAGAAGCTTAAACACTAGTTTCCTTCCTAAAATCCCATAAATTCACCCTTTGCTTGGTTGGTGATTTTGACTTCAAATTCGTGCTACGGGAGTTGAGAAGAACAAGAATATCCAATTATTTCTTCCTTTGATTTTGATAAAACTTTGTAAGTTGTTATGATTCCCTTCAATAATTGTTCATACCTTGTATTATGATGTTGTTATGCTGTTCTAAATCCGTTTTGTAAAGACTTGAAAATATGTTCTTAGTCTTTGAAATGAAAAGAGAACAAGTTGGTTGAAGAACTCAGTAAAAGTTGGTATTATGGGTTGAATTGAAGGGGGAAAGTGTTATGTAATTGTTATAGGTTAAGAAGGGAGTATATCATGGTATAATACCCTGTTATGTTATGTCTTGTTTTAGGTGCCTTGCAGTTGCTAAACCGAGAACATGAGTTGTTGGTGGTCACGCTGAGGTGCAGCAAGACCATGTGATTTGTGAGCATGAATACTTGCATGATATGGCTTGAGTATTTGGTTTGGATTTGGTATAGTTGTTATTTATACATGTTATGTGTACTGAAGGGAGTATGTATCTGTGTTTAAAAGCAACATACGAATGCTTAGTCTTGGTAAAAGTGAGCTACAGGGAAGGGGTATGAACATGAACTAAGGTGGTATTATAAATTGGTTAATTTGCATATGTTGTTGTATATTTGTTATGGAATATGAAGAGAGTATAATAGGGTCTGAAACAGGTATTTATGCTGGGTTAGAATGTCCTTGTATGAGCTAAAGGAAAGCTGAAGTGGTGTTATTGTTGTATTGCTGATGTTGTTCAACATGAAAGGAGGGTGTATGAACTTGAAAGGAGGGGGTAGTGTAATTTGGTTTAATTGGTATATGTTGTATATATGTTATTAGTGCTAGAGGGAGTATGTAATGGTCCAAACTATGTGTTTATACTATTAAAAATGTCTTTGCAGTAGCTGAAGTAAGCCTGGAAAAGTGAAGGTGTTGTATTGCTGTTATTGCTGCGTATAGCAGGTTGTATCCCTACGTGGTTGACCCTAGAGTGTTATTAGGCTATGTATAGTGCCTTAAAAAGAAGTTGTATTACTATAATTGTTAAGCAGGAGTTTGAATACCCTGTGACTATGTGATACCTTGGGTATTGAATGTGTAGGCCTCATATATGATACATGGTGCCTTATGTGGTTATAGCTACATGGTTGTTGGTTCAAATAATGTATAGACCGTGTAATACCCTAAGTGTTGGGTAGGAACCTTCATAGCAAGTGTTCCACATTATGATATGAATGCGTAGGATTACTTATATTATATTGTACCCCTACGTGGTTACTTATATGTGATTATAGGTTCATATAGTGCATGAAATATATGTTGCACTGCATTCTGGGATTGATCATGAATATGTAGGACTTATGTAGTATACTTTGTGCCGTAAGTGGCTACATGTTCATATTTGATTATGCACTAATTTGATTTGGTCTAACATGAGTTATAATTCCATGTTATGTATATTGATGTCCCGTGGGGTGGACTTATTTTCAAGTATCTGTTATGTACTTGGATATGGTAGTATCAACTGATCACTGTGGGGGTATATGGAATCCTATCACCTATGAGAAAATATTTCATAAGGTGGTTAGATTGCCTTATACTTGTGACCTCTCCCCCTTCTGTGGCCACGGTCTGGGGGTGCGCAGCTTCTGTGTATATGTGCAGTCATGGCACAGATAGCTGATAACTTATACGGGTCTCTGATAGAGATCGTGTAAGACGTGGATAAGCACTAGCATTTCACGAGAGCGGAGTATCCCTCCCACCGTTGTACTACATATGATTCAGATGAGAAAGGTAAAGGGAAATGTAACATAAAGTGTTTACTGTTTTTCCAATGTGATAAATGAGCAACCTGTTAGGTGTTGCATATTTGTTATTGAGTAACCTATAGGTGTTGCATATTATATGAGCAACCTGTGTATGTGTTGGCCATTGCAGGACTTGCTAGTTAGAAGGAAAAGGTAGGGAAAGGTAACGTAAAGTGTTTACTGTTTTCCCAATGTGATATTAAGCAACCTGTGTATGTGTTGCATATAGTATGGCATATTGTTGCATACATAATAGCTCGCTGAGATTTTATCTCACCCCTTCTCCCTTTCTTGTTTTAGATTCAGCTGAGACAGGTGGACCATACCGGTGAGGCCGGAAAGGAGTTTGGATTGTATTTTGGTTGCTGGGTATGTACCTAATTGTGTGGGAGTTGGGAGTAGTTGTGGTTATCTTATGCTGGGAACTGTTATAAAACAATTTCAGTATGTAATGTTGTAATTAATCTTGGAATTGGTTTGTTTTAAGATTGGCTTGGGTAAGATGTTGCAGTTGTAGTATTTGTAAATGATCAGGTTATAACTGGTAGAAGCAGGTTTATATTTCACCTCTGCCTAGGAAGGTTATTTTGAAATGGTTTTGAATATGGGTTGTACCTTTTCAAGTTGATCTAAAAGAAAAGTTTTTTTTTAAAAGGTGTGTTTTGGGACCCTTCCATCCTGGGACACAGGTTTTAGGTTCCGGGAGTTGGGAGGCACCCACATCCCCACTCCCAAGCAATTTTTTTTATTAATATTAAAATTATTTTTTAACAACTCTCACTACCCACCCACCCACCCACCTACCAACCACCAACCCCCCTCTCACGGTCAAACTTTTTTTTTTTTACTTATAATTAAATTAATTTATTTTTTAACTTTCCCATCTAACCCCACTCCTTTACTATCGACTACATACCCCCCCACACTCTCGGCTATCCACCCTACCCCATACCTACCCCACCCCCACACCCTACCCTATCACCACCCTAGCCTACCATCATCTTACTGTTGGATTTTGAGATTACAAACGCAGCGGAAATCTTTATAAAACAACACAAAACCCTAAGTCATGAATCCGTCTAGTATGAAGAGATTAGAAACATATGAAATAGAATTTACATACCTTGAATGCGATTAAGTTTGTTCAAAACGGATCAACAAATTCAACCTTTGAATTTGTTGATGAAACTTGTATCTTCTTCTTCCTTGTTCTACCTTGGTGATGAATCAACAATGGAGATCTTCAAGCTTTAGGAGATAAAGTAACCTCCCTCTAGTGATGATCCACACGCGAACGAACCAAGAACTCTTCTTATAGGATTGCTAGATGATCCTCCGATTATTGAATCAATATTCATTAATCAATAGCCAAAATCAATGAAATTATTTGGGAGCTTTTTGATATTTTGATTCTCAATCAATATCAAAATCTAGAGTTTCATAAAACCTAGAATAACCTTGTAGTTTTTGGCTGACCAAGGGATTGTATTTATATCAAAATATAAACCCCTAACAATTAGGTAAGAATCCTTGTCAAAGATCAAAACCAATCCGCCAACGGAAACTGCGTACGACTGAAATTTGCTAAGGGCACAACTCGTGCTCTTGGGCACGACTCGTGCCACGAGTCGTTTCAGGTAGCCACGAGTGGTTTGAGCCAAATTTCAGTCGTACCACGACTCGTGACAAAAAGTACACTCGTGCTGATCATAGGCACGAGTTGTGCTCAGGAGTACGAGTCGTGCCTTAATCCCACAAGGCCAAAATTTCTCACGAGTCGTTCCTTTTGCCTACGCAGTCGTACTGCCCAATGTCACGACTCGTGACCAAGGGCAGGAGTCATGCCATTCCCCAATTTCCAAGATTTTCAGCCATAATCAAATTCGTTCTTTGTGTGTGACTCAATAGGAATTATATTATGTTGGTAGTGAGTCAAAACATCGACCTCACAAGACATAAGTGGTTTCTAGCAAACCATTATATCCATCCAATTAATATAGCATCAAAGCTTGATTCCTCGATAGATCAAATGTCATAATCCCTTTATCCACGATGTCAAATTGAACATGAGTCATGGTCCATGTCAACTCACATGTTCAATGCTTTCTCGATTCCGAATATGTTGATAATCCAAGTGCATTTGATCTCTATCAAATCTCTTAAGTGTGGCCACACATTTCATCTACATCATTCATCGAGGGGCCCAAGCAAACATCTCTCTCAACGAAAGGGACAAATCCCATCTTGACTTATTATTCTTCCCTACAAGAATCCAATTGTGCCAACATAGCCCTTATTGCTATCCTATTAAAGATAGTGTTAGACTATGTCAAACACAATGTTCATCATATGGAAGACAATAATAATCTCAGGTATAAGGATTCAAATGACATGACTATCATGAGATTTAATCATGACATATATGACTATAGACCATGTCATAAATCTCATCGGTAGGTCATGTCCAATACTTGTTCTTTAGCAAGTATCCATAAGTGTAATGTGCATCACATGCATATAATCATCTCCATGATTATCCATTACCTACTTATACTAGTTATTCGCAATAACTAGGGACGCAGTTCAATATAATAAACATGTAAACATATAATGAACCAAATAAACTTTTCTCTATACTAAATGATAAAGACGATTACATAGCGGTTTAAGTTATAAGTCAAACATAACTAAACACCTAGGGCATTACACAAAATATCTCCCACTTGCACTAGGCTCCATCTATGTATCGTATACCCATGGACCTAACATGACCATCATGCTTTGCTTGTGCGAGGGGCTTTATAAGCGGATCACCAATATTATCATCGGTTGATACTTTGCATATCTTAATGTCTCCCCTGTCAATGAACTCTCGAATGAGATGGAAACGTTGAAGTATATGTTTGGATCGCTGATGTGACCTTGGTTCCTTTGCTTGTGCAATGACGCCATTATTGTCACAATAAAGTTCCACCAGATTGTGATACTTGGAAAACCTTCCAGATCACTAATGAACTTTTTGATCCAAACTGCCTCCTTAGCTGCATCGGATGCCGCTATATATTCGGTCTCAGTTGTAGAATCGGCTATAGTTCTCTGCTCGGAACTCTTCCAACAAATTGCACCTCCGTTAAGCATAAACACAAATCCCGACTGTGATCGAAAATCATCATTCTCAATTTGGAAGCTAGCATCTGTGTAACCTTTTACAACAAGATCTTCTGCCATCCCTCCAAAGACCAAGAACGCATCCTTAGTTCTTCTTAAGTACTTGAGGATCGTCTTGACTGCCATCCAATGGTTTTCACCAGGATCAGATTGGTATTGACTTGTCATGCTTAGAGCATACGAGACGTCGGGTCTAGTACAAATCATAGCATACATGATAGAATCAATAGCAGAAGCGTATGGAACCTCATTCATCCTCTTTCGCTCATCAATTGTCTTAGGACACTGATTCTTGCTAAGAGTAAAACCATGACCCATTGGCAAGTTGCCTCTTTTAGAATTTTCCATCTTGAATCTTCTAAGAACCTTGTCAATGTAGGTACTTTGACTCAAACCAATAATCCTTTTAGATCAATCTCTATAGATCTTGATGCCAAGGATGTAAGCGGCTTCACCCATATCTTTCATTGAAAAACATTTCCCTAACCAAGACTTGACAGTCTGAAGTGCAGGAATGTCGTTTCCAATTAGTAAGATATCATCGACATACAATAAGAGAAATAATACTGTGCTCCCACTGAATTTCATGTATACACAAGGTTCATCTTCTTTCTTGACAAAATCAAACTCTTTGATCTTTTCGTCAAAACGAAGATTCCAACTCCTAGAAGTTTGCTTCAACCCATATATGGATCTTTGCAACTTGCACACCTTGTTAGAATTTCTTGGATCGACAAAACCTTCGGGTTGTGTCATATACACATCCTCGAGTAACTTCCCATTAAGGAAAGCCGTTTTGACATTCATTTGCCATATCTCATAGTCATAATACGCAGCTATGACAATCAAAATTATAACAGACTTAAGCATGGCAACAGGCGAAAAGGTTTCATCATAGTCTACACCATGAATTTGCCTATATCCCTTTGCTACAAGCCTAGCCTTGTAAGTATGCACCTTCCCATCCATGTCAGTCTTCTTTTTGAATACCCACTTGCACCCTATGGTTTTTACACCTTCTGGTGGCTCAATCAAGTTCCAAACTTGATTATCCGACATGGATTGCAATTCGGATTCCATGGCTTCTAACCATTTATCCAAATCGGGAGTGGACATCGCCTCTTGATAGGAAGTAGGTTCATCATTCTCAATGACTTCTACTTCATTACTTCCGACACGAGAAATCCATATCTCTCGAGTGCGGATCGTAATCTATCCGAACTACGATGGACTTGTGGATCTTGAACCGGTTCCACAACTTCTTGTGGACTTGGTTCAGTCTCTACTATCGGTTCCATGTTATTTTCGGGTTCTTGAATTTCTTCAAGATCAACTTTACTCCCACTAGTTCATTTATTGAGAAACTGTTTCTCAAGAAAAGTACCATATTGAGCAACAAACACTTTGTTCTCATTGCGGTTGTAAAAGTAATACCCTTTGGTTTCCTTAGGGTAACCAACGAAAATAACCTTGTCAGATTTAGGTGCTAACTTATCAGAGACAAGTCTCTTCACATAAGCTTCGAAATCCCAAATCTTCATGAAAGACAAACTAGGTTTTCTTCCATGCCACATCTCATGTGGGGTCTTAGGAGCCAATTTAGTAGGGACTCTGTTCAGTGTGAATGCATCAGTCTCTAATGCATGTCCCCAAAAGGAAATAGGAATTTCAACTTGACTCATCATCGAACCAACCATATCTAATAAGGTTCTATTCCTCCTCTCGCAAACACCATTCCATTGTGGTGTTCCGGGTGGAGTAAACTCTGAAACAATTCCACAGTTTTTGAAATGATTGTCAAACTCTTGGCTCAAATATTCACCACCACGATCGGATCGAAGTGCTTTAATAGTTTTTCCAAGTTGATTTTGTACTTCATTTTGAAATGTTCTAAACATCTCAAATGATTCACTTTTGAACTTCATCAGATAGACATAGCCATATCTAGATAAGTCATCGGTGAATGTAATGAAATACCGAAATCCTCCCCTAGCAATGCTGCTCATTAGTCCACATACATCGGTATGTATTAGGCCCAATAAGTCACTAGCCCTTTCACTACTCTTAGTGTAGGGTGGTTTGGTCATTTTTCCTAATAAACAAGATTCGCATATCTCATATGATTCATAATCATGTGAGTCTAACATACCATCCTTGTGGAGTTTAGAAATGTGTTTCTCCTTTATATGACCAAGCCGACAATGCCACATGAACGTGTTGTTCACGTCATTCGGTTTAGACTTCTTGTCCATATGATAAATATCTTCAACATTATTTTGTTTCTCATCAACATCAAGAACATAAAGGTCATTAAATGAATTTGCAATACCATAAAGCATATCATTTAAATAAATATAAAACTTCTTATTCTCAATAAGAAAATTATACCCTTCATTATCCAAACAAGAAACGGAAATAATATTTCTACTCAAATCCGGAACATAGTAACAATTGTTCAAAACAAGTACTAAGCCACTAGGTAAAGTTACATCATATGTCCCTACGGCTAATACAACAACTCTTGCTCCATTCCCCACACGTAGGTCAACTTCACCTTGTTTGAGTAACTTCCTATTCCTTAGTCCCTGCACATTTAAACAAATGTGAGATCCATATCCGGTATCCAATATTCATGAACTAGAAATAGAAAGGAAAATATCTATCATATAGATACCTGAATCAGAAGCAATCGAAATGCCCTTCTTTGCATTTAGGCCTTCCTTGTAAGCTTGCAGTTATGCTTTCAATGACCAACCTCTTGGCAATGGAAGCAAATCGCATCCTTTTGAGACACTTTGGGAGCCTCTCCGGCAACGACAACTTTTGCCTTAGATTTAGCAACACTTGCTTTACCTTTGCCATTTTCTTGAACCCTTTACCTTTGTTAACCATTAAGACATTTGTTGTTCCGAGCTTCTTGATATTCTTCTTTTCGGTCTTAAGCATCGCATGCAATTCCGAGAGAATCTTATCCATGCCACTCATGTGATAGTGCATTATAAAATGACCATAACTTTCAGGCAATGAATTCAATATCGTATCCGTGGCGAGTTCCAAACTCATCGGATTACCAAGCCTTTCGAGACGCTCAATGTGACCCTTCATCTTAAGGACATGAGCACCAACCGACTGCCCCTCTTGCATCTTGCATGCATTTAGGGCTTTAACCACATCATACCTCTCTTTTCTAGCTTGCACTTGGAACATTTTCTTTAAGTGCTCGGCTAGATCAAAAGCAGCTTCCATGTGTTCAAGGTCCTTCTGAAGAGCCTTACACATGGTGGCAAGCATAAGGCATGTCACATCATTAGAATCATCAACATGTTTCTTGTGAGCATCCTTATCTGCCCTTGAAGCATTGGCAGCAGGTGGAGGTGGAACGGGTTCGTCAAGAACGTACATTTTCTTCTCTTGCCGTAGAACAATTCTTAGGCTTCTGATCCAATCCGAATAGTTTGTACCATTCTCTTCGAGCTTGTCCTTCTCAAGGACTGATCGGAGTGACAGGGGCTAATTATTGTGAGTTGCCATTACTACAATAAAATATGCAAATAATGAAACACACAAGTATCAACACATTTATCATCTAAGAGCAAATAATGTATTTCATAAATACTCCCACTAAATTATACACCTTCAAATACAAACATGTATCATATAATCATAGTAGGCTAAGATCCATATTTCACTTGATTTTTGTTTAACTGAGTCAATGCCCGAAATCAAGCTATTTAGGTAGATAACATCAATCATATCATATATGACTCTTAGATATTTTATGAGATTTCCTTTAGACATCATATGTCAAAAATATGTTTTAAATCTCATTTATGTCTTGGGTCAAATCTCATTTGAAAGCACCAATTAAGTTAAAACCTTTTTCAAACGCATGGGACATGGAATGATGCACCTAACTGAGTCAAAACTATATCAACCATTATCTCATCTTGATCACAATTAAGATATAATGATGCACCCAACTGAGTCGAAACTACATTAAAATACCCTAAAATTTCACAAGTGTTCTAATCAAGGAATGGCATAAAACTTAAATATTTAGAAGGTTTTACACATAACAACAAACATCGCATGGTTGTAACATGAAACTTATGTGTACATAATCATGAACATAGGATTTCACAAAATTTCAAACAAACAATTTGGTTTCAATTTTGAGAATTTACCAATCTACTTTAATCATATTAAACAGACCAATATCCCATGTAAGAGACTAATCATATTAATCAATTATCAATCATGACCATGGCATATCACATATGATTATTTTCTCAAAATAATACATATAAAATCATGGATCTATTTCATATAGCATGGATAGCAATTAATCAAATTAAATCTAGCATGCCAATTCCAATCCTAATTATGATAAACACGGCTCTGATATCACTATTGGGTTTTGGGGTTACAAACGCAGCGGAAATCTTTATAAAATAACACAAAACCCTAAGCCATGAATCCGTCTAGCATGAAGAGATTAGAAACATATGAAATAGAATTTACATACCTTGAATGCGATTAAGTTTGTTCAAAACGGATCTCAAAATTCAACCTTTGAATTTGTTGATGAAACTTGGATCTTCTTCTTCCTTGTTCTACCTTGGTGATGAATCAACAATGGAGATCTTCATGCTTTAGAAGATAAAGTAACCTCCCTCTAGTGATGATCCACATGCGTACGAACCAAGAACTCTTCTTGTAGGATTGATAGATGATCCTCCGATTATTGAATCAATATTCAATAATCAATAGCCAAAATAAATGGAATCATTTGGGAGCTTTTTGATATTTTGATTCTCAATCAATATCAAAATCTAGAGTTTCATAAAACCTAGAATAACCTTGTAGTTTTTGGCTGACCAAAGGATTGTATTTATATCAAAATATAAACCCCTAACAATTAGGTAAGAATCCTTGTCAAAGACCAAACCAATCCGCCAAAGAAAACCGCGTATGGCTGAAATTTGCTAAGGGCACGACTCGTGCTCCTGGGCACGACTCGTGCTCCTGGGCACGACTCGTGCAACGAGTCATTCCAGGTAGCCACGAGTGGTTTGAGCCAAATTTCAGTCGTACCACGACTCGTGACAAAAAGTACACTTGTGCTGATCATAGGCACGAGTCGTGCCTTAATCCCATAAGGCCAAAATTTCTCACGAGTCGTTCCTTTTGCCTATGCAGTCGTACTGCCCAAATTCGTTCTTTGTGTGTGACCCAATAGGAATTATATTATGTTGGTAGTGAGTCGAAACATCGACCTCACAAGACATAAGTGGTTTCTAGCAAACCATTATATCCACCCAATTAATATAACATCAAAGCTTGATTCCTCGATAGATCAAATGTCATAATCCCTTTATCCACGATGTCAAATTGAACATGAGTCATGGTCCATATCAACTCACATGTTCAATGCTTTCTCGATTCCGAATATGTTGATAATCCAAGTGCATTTGATCTCTATCAAATCTCTTTAGTGTGGCCATATATTTTATCAACATCATTCATCGAGAGACCCAAGCAAACATTTCCTCAACGAGAGGGACAAATCCCATCTTGACTTATTATTCTTCCCTACAAGTATCCAATCGTGCAAACATAGCCCTTATTGCTATCCTATTAAAGATAGTGTTAGACTATGTCAAACACAATGTTCATCATGTGGAAGACAATAATAATCTCAGGTATAAGGATTCAAATGACATGACTATCATGAGATTTAATCATGACATATATGACTATAGACCATGTCATAAATCTCATCGCTAGGTCATGTCCAATACTTGTTCTCTATCAAGTATACATAAGTGTAATGTGCATCACATAGATATAATCATCTCCATGATTATCCATTACCTACTTATACTAGTTATTCGCAATAAACATGTAAACATATAATGAACCAAATAAACTTTTATCTGTGCTAAATGATAAAGACGATTACATGTAAACATATAATGAACCAAATAAACTTTTATCTGTACTAAATGATAAAGACGATTACATAGCGGTTTAAGTTATAAGTCAAACATAACTAAACGCCTAGGGCATTACACCAACACTTACCTTTTACATTTCCCCCACCATCCTACCCTTCCCCTACCCTTACCCTACCCCACCCCACCCCACACCCATCCACCTCACCCCTACTAATCCTCACCTCCTACCCTACCCTACCCTACCACCCCACCCTATCTATTTTAACTTATCTCAAATTGTGTTTTTATCGAAAAATATTTTCATTAAAGAAATGAAAATATTTTTCGGAAAACATTTTCCTTACCAAATAGTCGAAAACATGTTTATGTCATTTTTCGAAAAACATTTTCATTTTTCGGAAAATATTTTACTGGAAATCATTTTCCGAAAGTGGGATAGGGTGGTGATAGGATAGTGTGTGGGGGTGGGGTAGGTGTGGGGGTAAGGTGGGTAGCCGAGAGTGTGGGGGGGGGTAAGGTGGGTAGCCGAGAGTAGGGGAGTGTGGTTGGGTGGGGGAGTTGTTAAAAAATAAATTAATTTAATTATGAGTAAAAAAAAGTTTGATCGTGGGAGGGGGATTGATGGGTGGGTTGGTTGGGGTGGTGAGGGTTGTTAATAAATAATTTTAATATGAATAAAAAATATTGTATGGGGGAGTTGTTAAAATATGATTTTAAAATTAATAAAAAAAATATCTTTTTACCTTGAGGTGATGGTAGTGGTGGGAGTGGGGAGTTGTTAAAAATAAATTTAAAATGATATTTTTTATTAACCGAGGGGGGTTGTGGGTGGTGGTGGTGGTGGTGAGGGAGGGGGAGAATTGTAAAAAATAATTTTTTTTATGAGAGGATGGGGCAGGGGGTGGTTGATGTGGGGTGGGTAACGTGGGGTGTATGGAAAGTTAGGTTTGTGTGTGTATGTGAGGGTGTTATCATTTTTCGAAAAATGTTTTAATTAGCAAAAATCCGCAAGTCATTTATTTAGAAAAGTGGGGAAAACATTTTTATGAGGAAAGCGTTTTTTCGAAAAATATTTTTCCCCAAACAAACGGAGCCCTAGTTACGTTTTTGATTCATTTAAGCAATTAATTCTCATTTTTCGCGTAGAAAATTCCAATATTAGGCGTTTGGTGTCATGTTGGTTCCATCCGATATTGCCCCGTGTCGAATTTTCAAATACTTGTATGCCTATCTACAATTAGGTTTTGTCTAGTAGGAAGGGAAGAGACCACATTATTTTGGTCAATTTCTTGTATATTGAAATTGAACTTTCGGTGGAATGATTTTGGGCACAAATGGAGTATAAGAATGCAAAAATTCAAGATGTTACGCCAAGATGTAACGAGGAAAGCTCTTGATCAATTGATCTCCGGCACAAAACCTCGGGAGGCTTTAGGAAAAACCTACCTTAACCAAAAATGTATATAAATTTATGTTGTGTGAGTACAAAGTGGAAGTATAGTGAGAGTTACAAAGTTGCCGTCCATGGCGCCTATCCCTATCTCTCCTTTTATACCCCTAGTATTGACAAAATAATCAACACGTAACTGAAAATCCCGAGAAATCTGCATCAGGTCGTTGAAGTTTAGGGACCGTTTGCCATGATCTTATCTTCCGTTGGAAATACATTTGAAACACATAAGACTTAGTCGTCGATCTTGTGTAGTAATTATCCTCCTGAAAAATAGGAACGGACGAACCTGCATAAGAGGGGTTGAACCTGCATCTTCAAGTTGTTAGGAACAAGATGTCATGTTAAAGATGCTGAATAATCAAGATGCTGAAGGATCAAGTGAGCCAAGGTGTCAATGCAGTGTTGAGAAAAATTCTACCCCAAACACACATGAAATTGAGTAGTAGGAAGAGCATGCAAGGGGAGGGGAATAAATGGGCATGAGCATAGCCATGGTGCATGTAATTAGTGGATAAATAATAAAAACATACTTCCTCTGTCCAAAATTAATATTTTCATTTTACTATTTAAAGTAAATGATCATAAAACTTTTTAAATTTACTTTTGATCAAAAGTAAAGGAATTTGTTATTCACCCCGCGACATTACTAAATATCCCCGCATTAACAATTGTTACATAACTAGTAATCTATTACCCGCGGCAACAATATGAACAATGACAGTATAAAATTGATTGGTCTTATAAATATGTACAACGTATTTTGTTGAGAGATAAAGAGAAGTCAATTGCCTTAGTATGTGGTTAAAGTTTTACATTACCACCACAAACACATGTACGAAAATATTTACACAACAATTAATACATATCTTTAAAAGTATCTAAAGGGCAAATTTTATGAATTTCACTCGAAATACAAAAATACCAATTACATTATATTAAGAAATTTATAACAATCTAAGAACTTGGCCAACAAAATGGTGAGAAAAGGGTATATTCCAAAAGAGGGACCGAAGGTAAAAACAGGTTTCAATTTATTACTATCCGAAATAACCAATCAATGAAGGGAACTTCAAATGAGGGAAGTTAAAAAATCATACTCCCTCCGTCCACATAAGAGTTGCACAGTTACTGTTTACACACTTCTTAAGGAAAACCATTTCTTTATTGAAAAGTACAAAAATCTGACAATGATTAACAAGGATATACAATTTGGTATTTGTGGTCAAATCTCCTAATATTTCCCTCCAATTCAAGCTTCCAATGTAATCACAGAGAATCAAAACAAAGCATTTAATCATCATTTCACACATACCATACTCATAGCATTAATAACTCCCAAACTCGCAAAAAAACCAACTCTAAATAAACCATCACATAAATAAGAAGGAAAGAAATGACCTTCCAGCGGGCATGAATCAACAAAGAGAGATTCATCATCGTCGGAAAAGGCACCATGGACGATTGAATCAGGCCGGTGATTACAATCAGGGACCTCCGATCGCCATGGATCTATCAATTTTTTGGGGGAAAGGTCAGATCCATAGAGATAGATCTAGGGTTTTGAAGAGAAGCGGTGCAATGGAGGAAGGTGCGAGAAAATGAAAAGAGAGAAAGAGAGATCCCAATTTTGATCGTGAACTGAAAATGGGTGGGTGGGGAATTAAGTGTATGGGTGGGTGGGGAATTAAGTGTGTTATTAATTGATCATTTAATTAGGAGTTGTAGTTAGTAAATTAGGATTTGTAATTAGGAGGTTAGTGGGGTTTTTAGTGGGGTATGGTTAATATTTTAATGATATAAACTTTCCATTTTAAGTAAAAAAACAAAGTGTGAAGTATGTATTTGGACACCCAAAATAGAAAGTGTGAAGTAAGTATGTGGACGGAGGGAGTATAACTTTTGATAATTACTTAATGGTCGCTCCCGGTGCAATTACATATGGAGCAAACAATAACTTTATACCATATGTACATATGAAACAAACAATTTAACTTGATTCATACGAAATACATCACCACATTTGTACCAAAAAAAATAATACAAATTATCACATGAACTTGGGTTCGATAAAATTACATACACCTGAAGTGCATTAACAAAAGGGCTCCTAGAATCTATGTGTAGCGCTACACCATATCCCTACTAATTAGTCAATATATATTCCAATCAGGAATGTTGATAATTCAAACTCCTAAAAAATTCCCATTTCCATCTCAGTTGTTACAGGCGCCATCGATACCTTCTTTTCCGACTTCTCCCTCTCTTAACTCCTCCATCTCATCCCAGGCATCTCCGTTGATGGTCATCAAAGTTCCAACTTCTCCATCGAAGATTAAAACCTGTGGATTCAACTTTGTTGGCCCATGTAAATATTCAGTAATTTTTCATGTAAATCCCAACCTATTCACACTCATATTTAATTTAACCTTCAAAATTAACAACCATTATAATTTTATCATATTATCACGGTTGAAAGAATTATCTCATATGTAGGTTTGAATGACGGAAAACAAAATATGGGAAAAAAGTCTTGACCCTGAGTATAAAGCAATCAACTAAAACATTAAATATGCAATTTAAAACAAATAAATCAATTATCACCGCCTCGCAAAGTCCAATAACCACTCCTCACGCAAATCCTCAATTCTCCATAACAATGGTGGAAACGCAAGAGGGCGACGACTCAGTTGGCCTCTTCACTACAATGTCAACGCAATTAAGGTAATGAATACTCGTTCTGTTCACATCGAAAAGGCGGTCGCTAAATTTCTTGCTCCGTTGATCGACAAAAAATTGATTGTTGTCGAAGGGAATGTCCCAAATTCTCCCGGTAAAGGGGTTCAGAATTTCCTTGCCAGGTTCATATATTTTCTAGAATTGAAGCGTTTGGAAGGGTGAAGTCTGAATTCAATTTCTGAAAATGACGTTGATTTTGCTTTATCTGACTCTTTGGTTGAGAAGGAAGAAAAAATGATGAGGATGAAAAGAGTGTTGATGAGATTTATAAGTTGGTTGAAGAGAATGTGAGTAAAGAGGAAGAGGGTGTCATGAGCTTGATGGAACCCCTAAAGATGTGTGAAATTACCCGGGGAGGGTTGGTGTTTGAGACCTCGCTTTCGGGAAGGAGAGGAGTCGCCACGCGGTTTTGTATTTTGAGCCCAAACGTTGAAAAACGGCTTTAGTGAAAAATGGTGTCGTTTTTATTGGTAGCAAAAACTCTGAAAAGGGCTTTGAAAAGGGGTGTCATTTTTATTGGTAGCAAAAATGAGGAAAATGCTTTTTTGAGTACCAGAGATTGTTAGGTTCGGAGGTCACGTTACGTTTCGGGAAGAGTATTTTGAGATCACCCGAAATGCCTCGTATGACGAGTCTTTATACCTTTCTCAAAAATGTGTGTGTATGTGTGTGTGTGTGTGTGTGTGTGTGTGTGTTTGCATTTTGAAATTGGGGGCTTGAATGACAAGCTTAATCTTGGTTTGAATGTCAAACGTTGATTTTATGATTCCTTTTAAAAAGACGAGCGTTTGAATGACAAACGTCGGTTTTGGAGTTTTTTAGGAAAAGTGACGCGAAGGCTGATTTTGATCTTTTAAGTGCCAAATGTTGACTTTTTAAGAAAAGAGCGTTTGAATGTCAAACGTCAGATTTTGAGTTTGAAGATGATCGTTTGGATGCCAAACGTCATTTCACGCGTTTTTAAAAGAGAGTTCGAATGTCGAACTCCGGTTTTGAACCGGGCATTACATTGTTAGCGATTTTACGGGAAAAAAGCATTAAATGAGATTTGAATGTCAAATGTCGGCTTTTAAGTTTGAAGATGATCGTTTGGATGCCAAACGTCATTTCGCGCGTTTTGAAAGAGAGTTCGAATGTCGAACTCCGATTTTGAACCGGGCATTACATTGTTAGCGATTTTACGGGAAAAAAAGCATTAAATGATATGCGATCAACAAATCATTTTTGTGACTCGGACTTTGATAAGTAAATACTATCACGAGCCAAACGGCTCGGACTTGTAAATGACAGTATTTAAAGTGCGGTATCGACGGAATCAAACGACCCGGATTTTAAAAGTGCGATCAACGAACCAAACGGTTCGAAATAGTAAAGTTGCGTAAAGTAAATGACGATCGACGGATCAAACGATCCGGAATTTGTAAATGACATGAAAGTAAATGACGTTCAACGGATCAAACGATTCGAAATTGTAAATGACATAAAAAGTAACGGAACGGGGCCGGAACGCCGTTTTAACCCGAGATTACTTTTCTTACGGGAAGAGAAGAGGATCAGGGACTAAAACGTATCGGACCCCATTAGACGGTGACGTCTATATTTCAACAACATTCGTTCGAAATGGTTGTAGCGACTGGCGCGTAAACCGAGATGGAACGAGAGTTTAGGGAGTGGGAGTATTACCTATAGCTAGGGGTTGACTCTTTTGACTCGGGAGGCATATATGGGATACGATTTAGTGTTTGGAACGGTGTTTCGAGGTGTTTTGGTTCGTGTTTGGTTGAAACACGGAGTTTTCACGCAAATCGAGGCAAAACAGGGCTCGGGGGAGGTTGAAACTGGTTTGGGCCGTGGCTTGGAGAGAAAATGAGTAAGTTTTTCTCCTTTTTGAATGTTAACAGACCTCTGTATTTATAGGGTGAAATTGCAAAAGAGTCCGAACGGACTTAGGCTGAATTCCAGGGGGTTTTGTGAAACTTTGGAAATTGGAGGGACTTGCTGGCAATTCTGGTCTCTGCAAAAGAGTCCGGCCGGACCGGGACTGCATGCCAGGGGTATTTTGGTCTTTTCACACTGAAATCTGATTGATGTTGATCGAAGGGTTGTGGCATGCATGCCACGTGCCCCTGTGACTCACCAGGTTATGGAATTTCATGCCATTATCCCCAGTTTTGTCCGTTTTTTAAATAACTGTTCGAAAAATATCCGAAACGCCCCCAAAAAGTGCCGGAAAGTGCATTTTTTTAGGAGAAGCTGTACTTTTACGTGCGACGACGTGTGTTGAGTACGCTTCGACGTTGGATGCACGGGGCAGTCCCGATGTCACGACCCTAAACCTAGGCACATTTTAGTCACACGTGAAGCACGTGGGGTTGGGTTTACATTGCGTCCCATCCCTTTTTTTGTGTTATTTGGTTTACAAAGTGGTTATTTTCGCATTGTTGATGAGTTATGTGATATAAATGGTGTTATAGTGATTTTGATCATATAATGCCTAAGTAATGGAAATGTGTAGTAATGTGTTAACACTTGAATTGTGAATAGGAAGTGTTATGAAAGTGTCGAGGTGCTTAGGTGTAGAAATAACTTTAAGGTAGTTGGTGGTTGATTTTCCATCTTTGAGGAGCTTGATTGTAAATATATCCCTTTTAAAGCTTCTCCAAGAAGCATTTCACGTTCTCTCAGCTTCTCCCTTCTTCTCTCAGTCTAGAACAATCCATAAACCCTAGTTAACTTCAAAAATTCCTAGAAATTCATCCTTGGATCTGTTGTTGATTCCATCTTTGAAATATTGCAAAGGAAGGTGAATAGAGCAAGTTTATCCGATTATATTTTCTTTTCCTTGAGGTAAGTTGTTATGGTTCTTTGCTATAACTGTTCATGCTTGGTTTAAAGATGTTATACTGAGGATGTGATATATCTCTGATGAGGTTTGACAAGTTTATGGCTTGGAATTGATGAAACCATGGACTGAATAGGATTGGGTTAAGAGGGGATATATTATGGGTTGATGATTGATCAAGAAAGCTTGGTTGAATTGTAAGGTTGTTGTCTAGATGTTATGAGGTATAAAGAGAGCATATTATGGGGCTAAACAGGTGTGAATATTGTTGTAAGATGACTTGGGGTAGCTGAGAACAAGGGTTGCAGTTTGTTGCTGTTGCTGATGTTCAACCCAGCTGGGAAAAATCTGCAGCCTTGAACCATTTTCTAGGCTGTGAACAACTAGGTTAACTAATGTATAATGGAACACTCTTCAACCCTGAGTCTAGTACAACTTTAGTACTACATTGTGGAACTTGAAATGGTCCAAATGGATAATGGGAAGTGCTTTAAATAGTGTATTGAAAATGGTTAAGAGGCAAGTCTGCAGCCTTGAACTATCTTCAATCTGCAGCCTTGAACCATTTTCTAGGCTGTGAACAACTAGGTTAACTAATGTATAATGGAACACTCTTTGACCCTGAATCTAGTACAACTTTAGTACTACATTATGGAACTTGAAATGGTCCAATTGGATAATGGGAAGTGCGTTAAATAGTGTCTTGAAAATGCTTGGAAGGCAATTATGAAACTTGAACCAAAGTTTATAAAACTTGGAAAATGAACTTGGAACCTTAAGAGAAGGTGCTTAATATGGTATTGTGAACGTGTAGGGTTACTTATATGATATTGTAGCCTTATGTGATGACCTATGTAGGGGTATTTGCTCTTATAGTGCCTCAAATGCTTTGTGCACTATTTACTTGGTTTGGACAGGAGTGGTAGTATCCTGTTACTGGTTTACATATTGTGTAATGAATGTGTAGTACTTACGTGATATACTTTGTGTCATATGAGTTTACATATTCATAGCTAATTGTGCACATAGTGTTAAATACGTGTTGCACTGTTTCAATTGTTTAACATGAGTTGCAGTACCATGTTGTATATATATGTTGATGTCCCATTGGGTGGACTTATTTTCAAGTATATGTGATGTGCTTGAATATGGTATACCAGTTGATCTTCGGGGGTATAGGGAATGCAACCACTTATGAGAAGATATTTCATAAGGTGCTTGGATGTCCTTATACTTGGACCGTTCACCCCCTTCTGTAGCCACGGAATGAGGGGTTCAGCTTCTATGGATATGAGCAGTCATGCCATAAGATAGTGAGGCAGCTTATATGGATCTCTATAAGGGGTCGTATAAGATGTGAACGAATTCCGGTTAACTTCTAACGGATTTTGGCGATCCGGATTTGGGTACTTACAGTTAGCCCCTCAGCGACGTCACTTCCGAAGGAAGTGGGGTCGTTGAAAAAAGATAAGGATCCAAATCGGGGGATGCCTTACTTTGAAAGACCTGGGCGGTCAGCTGGCTGGACCCTTAGCGAAAGGATTCCTACATATCCCGAGCGGGAATCAAGCCGATCGTAGTTCGTAGGTGCAAGGAGCCGCGCGTGGGGACCTTGACCTAAGCAAGACTGTTGTGAGGCGTCTGAACCTGAGTGAGACCATTGCGAGGTATCTGAACCTGAATGGAGACTATTGTGAGGCGTCTGAACCTAAGATTTTTGAAACCTTCGAGGGCGTGTGGCGCCTCAGACCGAGATTGCTGAACATACGAGGGCGTGTGGCGCCTCAGACCGAGATTACTGGAACATACGAGGGCGTGTGGCGCCTCAGACCGAGATCACTGGAACATACGAGGGCGTGTGGTGCCTCAGACCGGAGTTACTAAAACCTTTGAGGGCGTGTGGCGCCTCAGACCGGGATCACTGGAACATACGAGGGCGTGTGGCACCTCAGATCGGAGTTACTGAAACCTTTGAGGGCATGTGGCACCTCAGATTGGGATCACTGGAACATACGAGGGCGTGTGGCACCTCAGACCGGAGTTACTGAAACCTTTGAGGTCGTGTGGCACCTCAGACTGGGATCACTGAAACATACGAGGGCGTGTGGCGCCTCAGATCGAGATTACTCGAACATACGAGGGCGTGTGGCACCTCAGACCGGAGTTACGAGGATGCGTTTATCCTGAGATGAAGGCGTTCATGCCATGAGTGCTGGACTCATGATGAAGGCCAGGTTTATCCGCCGGGGATAGGGTGGCAATGATGGGAATGGTTGTGTTAAACTGGCGTTATTAACAACACGAAAGGATTGACGTTCTAACGACGGGGTTAGGAACGGGGTGTGGTCTCGGGAGAGACTGACACATTGCTGGGGAAAAGTGTCCAGAGTTTTGACGGGGTCAGTTAGAAACTGAGGGGATTGATTGATGTTTCTTCTTAGACGGATGGTCTTAGGATCCTGCTGGGGAGGAATGTTCGGGCTTACGGTGATGGCCGAAGAGGGATTGTTGTGCGGGCCTACCTTGATGGCCGCTGAAGTGGGACGATCGGGCTTACGACTGGCGGCCGGGGAAGTAAATGTTCACTTGCTCGAGTGAAAAGGTATTCGGACTTACGAAGATGGCCGAAGAGGGATTTTTGTGCGGGCTTACCTTGATGGCCGCTGAGGTGGGATGATTGGGCTTACGACTGGCGGCCGGGGAGACGAATGTTGGTGAAAACCAATGGGAATTTTGACGTCGGGAGATGGATTTGTGATTTGATGTCCGAAGACGGGACTGAGCGTTTGAATGTCAAACGTCGGTTTGGGACGGAAATGAGCGTTTGAATGTCAAACGTCAATTTTGGAATTTAACGTCTGGAGACGAACGTTAGTGAATACTAACTGGAAATTTAACGTCTGGAGATGAATTTGTGATTTGATGTCCGAAGACGGGACTGAGCGTTTGAATGTCAAACGTCGGTTTGGGATGGAAATGAGCGTTTGAATGTCAAACGTCAATTTGGAATTTAACGTCTGGAGACGAACGTTAGTGAAAACTAACTGGAAATTTAACGTCTGGAGACGAACGTTAGTGAAAACTAACTGAAGATTTAACGTCTGGAGACGAAGCGTTAGTGAGGAACTAACGGGACTTAACCTCGGGGGAGGGGGTGTTAGAAAGGTCTAACTTGGGGAAATTTTACACTTTTGGGGGCCAAAAGGGGTAAAATTGAAACTGCGAGAAGCTGAGGGGTCAAATTGGCAAGGAATTTTTTCAGCTGCAAAAGAGTCCGGCCGGACTTGGACTGAATTTGACCAGATTCAAATCAGCGCCAAGGCTGACGCAGACTGGTGCCATTCCACCTTTTTTCCAGGCGAGGAAGAGAGAAAAGAGAGAAGAAAATCTCCCCCATTTCGCGAGTTTTGTTCAAATTTTCAAGGGAAAATCAACATGGATGCCGATTTGGGACCAATGGCTCGCCATAGGAGGACCGATAATGAAAGAACGAGGTTGGTGAGGACCATTCAAACCACCGTTCTTCCTTTGAATCCGACAAAGTTCTATCCGGCTCGGGACACTCACAAATCCAAGGGAGGGATCGAAAGACAGGTAAACTTCCTCTAAATTCCGTTAATTTTAAGAATGTGCATTCTTTAAATTTTAGGAATTTGACTAGAAATGAGTTAGGGTTCTTGGTGCCCGAATTGGGGCTTTTGACTTTGCTATGCGCCTTTGTCGAAATTGACTAGAGTGTAGTTCAATTGACGCTATGGGTAGATGACATAAAAATTTTGGTTGCAAAATTCCATGCCTAGAGTTGTTTTCCGAAATTAAAGTAAGTTTAATTCGGGACGGAGTAATTTTTTCGAAATGCTCAAAATGTTTTGAAATTTCCGAATTCGACGGAGTTTTCGAGATGTTTTGAAATTTCCGAATTCGACGGAGTTTTCGAAATGTTTTGAAATTTCCGAATTCGACGGAGTTTTCGAAAGGTTTTGAAAGTTCCGAATTCGACGGAGTTTTCGAAATGTTTTGAAATTTCCGAATTCGACGGAGTTTTCGAAAGGTTTTGAAATTTTTGAGATCTTGGACCGTTAATACTCCAACTGGGATGGACATATTTTAGGAAAATGAGAACTATATCTGTGTTGCATCATTTTGACATGCGTTCGTGCACTCTGTTGACGTCGTTTCTGTATTAACGTATTCTTGCCGTGTTCACCTGCAGGGGCGAGGGACAGTTGACGTTCATAACTTGAAGAGCAGGGGAGCCTTCGAAGCAGTTAGAGCGCTGTGGGAGAGACTCCCAGACAAGACTCGGGACGGAGAGAGGAGTCCACAGCAGTTTGTGGTTGACTCCGGTTTGGCAGGATTTATCAGCGCGTTAGCCGCAGTGGCATCGACGCAGAGGGCGAGGGCCTTGTACGTTGCTTTGAGCGAGTACTGGTAGGACATGACCCACACTTTACACCCCGGGGCAGTTGTCGGAGCTGCTGGGTTTTGATATTATTGATGCCAGGGGCTTGGGTATTTGGTACGGGCCGATGGAGGCTCATCTGAGGAGGGGTATTATTGCTTATGTGGAGGGGTCTCCGAGGATGACCGCAGAGCGTCTGGCTCGACGGTTTATATGGTTTGCTTTGTCAGCGACCCTTGTTGGGTATGCATTTTTTAACCCTCCTATTTTAGATTAGATTTGATTGATACCATAACCTCCTGTCTATTTTAAGGACTTTAGGACCCTATGTAATGAAGCTTAGACTTCAATTTTTTAGCTAAGTCCATTTTATAGAATAGGTTAAATTTAGGCTTGAAGACTGGCACAAGACTCATTGGATTTAAGGTTGCAATTCCAAGCAGTTTCAAACCGCACTCTCAACCGCACCTAGCAAATCGCCTCTAGCAATTGCTTGGTGGAAATCCTTGTTTGAAACTACCTTTGAACAATTGCAGTGTAACTACTTGTGAACCGCACCTGTGCAGTTCAACATCTTAACCGCACTCTGCAACCTCACTGGTGTAACCAACAGCACTTCATCAACCGCTCCACACTAGACCGCATCCAATGATTGAAGACTTGAAGTGAACCACTTTTTACCGTTGGAATCCACGTCAGCAATATCAAAAGTTAACCACTAAATCTTGTCACGTGATTCAATGTCAGAGAAGATCTGCAAGGATCTTGAAAAGGTGACAGGTGTCCTAACCTCATTGCTTGCAGCTGGAGCCTCGATCGCCTTTATCCGCCGCTGTACCAAAGGACAAAAGTGGATATTGTGGACCAATGGGAAAGCATCAAGTACTGTCCTTACAACAGCTGTGTCCAACGGCTAGTTCCTTGGTGCTTGGGTATAAATACCCCAAATCTTCACCATTTGAAGATTGCTTGAAAAAATTGAAAGTACTGTGTTCATAGAAGCTGAAGCTCTGCCCAGAAATTATTCAACCCTTTGAATCTTCATCTTCAACCTTCAAGAAAATATATCCCAGCCCAGAAATCAAGCCTTATACACATCAAGAATCATTGTGCTCTACATCTCAAAGATTTAAAGAGCCTTGATCTTGTTCTCACACACACACCTCACTTGTTTAATCACATAGATTATTCATTTGAGATACACTGGTTATAGTCTAGGATTTGATCTTCATAGAATATATTTTAGATCTGAGTTTGAATACATTGTAACTTGTAATCTCTCTCATACTCAATATAAAATCTAACTCTTAGAAAATCCAAGACTAACCATCTTGGTAGTGGACGTAGATCGTTTATCGATTGAACCACTCCAAATCGTGTGTTCTTATATTTCTGCATTTATTTTCTTGTGCTTACTAATTATTTATCTCTATCTCTGTTTGATCTTATTTATAGTTATCCATTATTAAGAATTGTGTTTGGAGTTAACATTGTCAAAACCACACGTGTTTGTAAAACTGCACTTATCAAAACCGCACCATCAAACCGCTTTACAAACCGTATCTCCAAAACCGCTTTGTATCTCTATTATTCCGCTGTGCATTTTACATCTCTACTTGCAGTCTCTTATCAACTGCAAGCGGTTTTGTAAGCTTAGAGGTTTAGTTTTTAAAAGAAGGCGATAAATTTGAAACAGCTATTCACCCTCCCCCCCTCTAGCTGTATTTTCACCCTTGTTGCCACCTTTGGGACCAACAAGTGGTATCAGAGCCAACACATTTATAAAACCACTGTTTTTCAAGCTTAACAGCTTGTGTGCCGATTCAATATGGAAAACTCAAAGACAATGACAACTGTTAACTATTCACACATTCCAATCTTGGATGAAGACCACTTTGACATCTGGAAGTGCCGAATGCTTATTCATTTGGAAACCATTGATGAGATGCTGGTGGAGTGCGTGATCAATGACCCGTTTGTTCCCATGAAGGCCAACACTAATGCAACCACCAATACGTAAAACTCCGTAAGTCAAAAAGCCAAAAGATGAGTGGTCGGATGAAGAGAAGAGATTAGCCGCCTTGACAAAGAAGGCTAGGCACATCATTTCTGGAACCCTCCCCGTTTCAACTCTTCAAAAAGTGATGTATCTCAAAACCGCAAAGCAGATATGGGATGCCATAGAGAGCTACCTCGAAGGTGATAACGAATGCAAGGAGAACAAATTATATGCTGTTGAAAGATCCTACAACAACTTCAACAGAAAATCCAACGAAACCTTGCATCAAACCTACGACCGCTATGTTGAGGTAGTTAATGCTTGTAGATCTCTTGGTAAAACTTTAACCGATAAGGAAATCAATATGACTTTCCTAGCTGCTTTAGGTTCTAGATGGGTTAATAAGGCTACCTCTCTAGAAGACTCCAAAGTTTTGAATACTTGGTCGTTAAGTAACTTGTATGCAAATCTTAGAGTCTATGAGCTTAAATTAAATCATATTGAAGAGATTGAAGGGAAAACCAAATCGCTTTCCATGTCCGTAGTGGAACATGAGGAGAAACCATCTACATCCAATCAAACCGCAGATCCTTCCATATCAACCTCATCACTCATCGAGATGGATGATGATGATTTTGCCATGTTTGTGAAAAGATTTCAAAAATTTAGAAAATCCTCAAAACCTTTCACAAAAACATTTTCAAAAGGCAAACCTCCTGCAACATTTTCTAAGGCTGCAGATACAAAGAAAAAGAGTGATCTAGTTTGCTACAACCGTAGAAAACCCGGTCACTTTGCATCCGAGTGTCCACAGCCTAAATACGAATACATGAAAAAGAAAACCTCTCCTGCGAAATTTTCTCGTCGCAAGGGAATGGTTGCTGAGGAGGAAGAGAATTCCAAGGAATTAGCAACTTGGATTGAAACAGATTCTGATGATGGAAGTGATGAAGAAACCGAAGAGGTTAATCTCTGCTTAATTGCAGATGCTTCCGATGAGTCAGATACTGAGTCAATCGAGTTGCAAGATATGGAGGAAGAAGAGGTTTCTGCAAAACTTCCAAATTTTAAGTTGGATGAAAATATCAAACTTACTCCTAGTATTAAGATAGGAAATTGCTCGTATTCACGTCCCATTTTTCCTCCTACAAATGCTCCACCTTCAAAACCAATTCCAAAGAAGAAAATTTTGAAAAAGGTGGTGGAAGAGGTTTCTCCATGGAACATGAAAGGATGTTCAAGGAAGCAGAAATGATGATCCATAAATTCTCAAATGTTAAGAAAGCCTTAAGCTTTGCTCATGATGAAATTTCTCAATACAAGACGGAAAAAACTGTGATGAGGTCTGAAATTTCAAATCTTAAAGACCAAATCAAAAGTATGACTCCTCTTGCTAATCAAAACCGCACCCTTGAAACAAAGGTTGATACACTTCAACTCCGGAATGATGACCTGGTCACCCAAATCAACGATCTCCAAAAGATTATTGATGGGTGACTCAAGTCAAAATCCACCATGGATCAAATCAAAATTCCCAAGTTCCTAGTGGAATTAAGGATGGTCTTGGATTTGGATCTGGTGAAGAGGAGAAGTGTGCATCCTGCTGTGAAAAGGATGAGGAAATTTTGAAACTAACTAAAGAAATTCCTAAGGGGAAGCATGCTAATGCTAAGGGTAAAGGACAACAAAATTTTAATTATGTCTACCCAAAGAAGCAATATGGGAAGAACTCTCAGATGAAGGCAAAGGATTCTGAGAGTGTAGCTTCGTGAGGAAATGGCTTATGGAGTTGGCCGTATCCCCGCTCCAACCGCTTCGGTGGAACAGTGGTGCCGGCACCGCAAGGCCGACCGCGCTTCTTCTTCGACCGCTCCACCTGCCTTCAAAAGCAAGAAGAGCGTTCCTAGAAAATACGTGGTCAAACCAAAGCCAGATCCCTTTGTTAAGGCTGAAACCGCGCCTCCCAAACCACATGCAACTCCTAAGAAAAGTAAGGAGTTAGTAAAACCTCATGATGCTTGTAGCTTTTATAAATGCTCTGTGTGTGATGGTTTAGGTCACAAGGCCGCGTAATGCCTTTTGCGGTTCACATCCAATGCCAGGAAGAGTAAACCTCCTTCTATCAAACAGTGTGGGTCGTGAAGGGTTGCTAACTTCAGACCCAAGGAATAAAGGGGGACCTCGTTCTTAATGTTTACATTTCAGGTCCTCTCGCTTAATGGCCGGTCACTCCAAGGATAATGAATGGTATCTTGACAAAGGGCCGCTCAAGACATATGACCGGAGATAGATCATTACTAGAAGATGTCATTGAAGCAAGTGGTCCGTCCGTAACCTTTGGTGACAACAACAAAGGCAAGACCATTAGATATGGTGTTAATAAGGAGAGGAAACCTAACCATTGAGAAGGTTTCTCTTGTTGAAGGACTCAAGCACAACCTCCTTTCAATTTCTCAATTCTCGCGACAAAGGAATGCTTTGCAACTTCACGTCATCAAATTGCTTTATCAAAGATAGCATTTCCTGAGTCACCCTACTCACAGGATTCGTAAGAGTAATATTTACATTATTGATCTAGATTCTACATGTAGTATTACTAATCTCCGTTTTGTAGCTAAAAATGTGAGCGAAAATAGTTGGCTATGGCACAAGAGGTCGAGCCACTTGAACTTCAAGTATCTTGCAAAGATTGGTAGGGAAAACCTCGTTCGTGGTTTACCCAAAGTGGCCGACCACCATCCCGAGAAATGCAAGGCATGTCAACTTGGTAAGCAATCCGCGTCGTCTTTCACCAAAGAAGACCGCTCCATCAACTTCAAGATGCTTACAATCGCTTCACATAGATTTGTTTGGACCCGTAACCACCGCCAAAGCATTGGAGGAAGTAGATATACTTTAGTGGTGGTGGATGATTATTCAAGATATACGTGGGTTGAGACGATGATTTCCAAAGATGATTGCTATGAGATTCTCACCGCACTTTTTAGACGGCTCCAAACTAAAAAAGAAGACGACATCGTTAGTGTTCGATCAGATAATGGAACAGAATTTAAGAACAATGGTGTTGCTAAATATTGTGATGACCATGGAATTGATCACAATTTCTCAATTGCTGGTGTTCCACAACAAAATGGGGTTGTGGAAAGGAAGAACAGGATGTTGATTGAGGCTGGAAAGACAATGATATCTGAAGCCAAGCCGCCTCGCATTTCGGGCCGAAGCAATAAACACAGCACGCTTCACTCAGAACCGCTCCCTCATCAACAAAACATATAACAAGACTCCATATGAGCTTTGGCGAGGAAGAACCCCCAACATTGCTTTCTTCAAGATCTTTGGCTGCAAATGCTTTATCCTCTACAACGGAAGAGAAAATAGAGGTAAATTCGAAGCCAAGGCTGATGAAGGTATTTTAGTTGGGTATGCTAAACATTCAAAAGCTTTTTGTGTTTTCAATAAAACTAGTTTAAAAATAGTTGAGTCTGTCCATGTTACATTCGATGAGCATTCTCTCATTGAGCCATATTTGGCTCCAAATGTTGCTGATGATTTTGCTGAGCCTAATGAAACAGGTGAACCATCTAGAACCGCACCTGAACCTCAACCGCAAAATCCAGCACCCTCAACTGACATTCCCTCAAACCACACATTTGAAACCGCACTTGAAATTCCCATTCCAGATGCAACTCCAAGGGAAGAAAATGTTGAAAATTCCCCCATCCAGATTATAGAACCTCTTCGTCAACTTACTTTTCATGACTTCACTGAAGGATCTAACGATGTTCCAATTGAAGATCTTCAGCAAACCTCAGTCCAACCAGACTTACCCCCGGAGGTTCGTGAAGTCAGCAATCACCCTCTTTCTAATGTGATTGGTGATATGTTTTCCGGTGTTCAAACAAGGAGATCGAACTATGATGAGCATACTTCCTTATTATCTCAAGTTAAACCCAAGAAGATTGATGAAGCACTTCAAGATTCCAGTTGGGTCGTTGCTATGCAAGAAGAACTCAATTAGTTTGAAAGATGCAAGGTCTGGACATTGGTGCCTAGACCTCAGGATCAAGGAGTGATAGGAACTAAGTGGGTGTTTAGGAATAAGATGGACGAGAATGGAAGCATCACAAGGAATAAAGCAAGGTTGGTTGCACAAGGATATAGGCAAGAAGAAGGAATCGATTATGATGAAACTTTTGCTCCAGTTGCAAGATTGGAAGCTATCAGAATCTTCTTAGCCTACGCCTCTTTCAAGCGTTTCAAGTTATATCAAATGGACGTGAAGAGTGCTTTCCTCAACGGTGAACTGCAAGAGACCGTGTATGTTGCCCAACCGCCTGGATTTGAAGACTCCAAATTTCCCAATCATGTCTACAAACTCCAGAAAGCTTTGTATGGACTTAAGAAAGCTCCAAGGGCATGATATGAGACTCTTTCTAAATTTTTACTAGAAAAAGGATTTAAACGTAGTAAAATCGATACAACTCTTTTTATTGCCAAATATAATGAGCATACTTTACTTGTTCAAATATATGTCGATGATATTATTTTTGGTTCTACTAATGAGTTACTTTGTAAGCGTTTCGAGAAGCTAATGAAAAGCAAGTTTGAGATGAGCATGATGGGAGAATTAACATTCTTCCTCGGGCTTTAAATCAAGCAATGCGAAGAAGGTATTTTCCTCAGCCAAGCCAAATACACCAAGGAGTTAATAAAGAAGTTTGAATTAGAAAATGCTAAAGCATATGATACTCCAATGGCTACTGGCAATAAGATAGATAAAGATCTAAAAGGTAAGAAGGTTGATCAAACTTTATATCGAGGTATGATCGACTCATTACTTTATTTAACTGCTAGTAGGCCCGATATTATGTTTAGTGTCTGTGTATGTGCTCGCTATCAAGCAGATCCTAGAGAAGCACATTTAATTGCAGTCAAGCATATAATTCGCTATTTATCTGGAACAACTAACCTTGGACTTTGGTATTCCAAAGATTCGAACTTCGATCTTGTAGGTTATTCAGATGCAGATTATGCAGCTTGTACTATTGACAGGAAAAGCACAAGTGGGACTTGTCATTTTCTCGGGAATAGACTAGTTGCTTGGGCCAGCAAGAAGCAAGCTTCGCCAAGTGTCAACCACGAGGCCGAGTATATTGCCGCTGGAAGTTGTTGTCACAAATCCTCCGGATGAAGCAAAGAAGCTTGGTGGACTATGGAATTGAAGAAGGAAATTGCCCTATCATGTGTGACAACACTTCAACAATTTCAGTCTCCAACAACCCTGTCATGCATTCCAAGACCAAGCATATAGATATCAAGTATCATTTCCTCAAAGATCATGTGGAGAAGAGGAACATCCATTTAGAGTACGTGGGGGACAGATAGCCAGATTGCTGATATCCTCACCAAAGCTCTGAACTCCAAGAGGTTTTCCTTCCTCAGAGGAGAAATGAGTATGCTTGAACTTAAATGAATCCATTCCTTTTATTTGCTAACTTGTATGTTGAGTATAGGTTGTATTTTCTGTTGAGGATTCAAACCTCACCTCAGTTGAAACTGCGTGTATCAAACCGCATGTAGTCAACCGCCTGCAGCCAACCGCGTAGTTCTAACCGCTTGCTGCAGCTTGACCGCTTGGATCTCAACCGCGTTTCAACTTAGAGTATATTCTATCTATTTATTACCTATATTTATTTGTTTATCAAAAAAAAAATCTGTTCAACTTCTTTTTCTTTATCTTTCAGTCCTTAATTTTTAACATAAGAGTTTAATTGCAAATTTTTTCCCACGAAATTTTAAAATTTAAATGCATTTAATGCAAAGGGAACATTGGCATTTAAAGCCATCATGTCAGCCGTCATAGGTTTTGAGATGAAGATGAAAGGGTGCAACAGAGGTAATGATTCATTTTATAGAAAAATCAAACTGTCCCTTCAACTGTGTCAAACCTGGATTTTTCCTATAAATAGTAGACCAAACACCAATTTCAACTTTTCCTACTCTGCCTCTCTGCACGTACCTTCACTGACAATTTCTACCAAACTCATTCTCTCTCTCCTCAAAACCTTCTTAAATTCAAATTCTTTCACTTCTTCAATGGCACCAAAGAAACCCTTCTTTGACATGGTATGTTTTCTTAACCCTAATATTCTTAAATTTCTGCAAAACATACTTGCATAATCTGCCATTGATGAACATTCAAAGCTTCGAAGAACATAAACTGATTTTTGCTCATGTTAACTTCATTTCTTGATCATTCTTGATGAAATTTGTTGGGTTTTGTTCGGATTCATGCCTAGATTAAGATTATTAACTTTATTTCATGATCAACACTTATCTTGGGCACTGATTTTGAATTCTTAGGTTTTTCACTTTCGAAAACCCACTTTCACATTTTTGCTTTTTCATGATGATTCTGAGCAAAGTATGACTTTTTATTGTTATATCATTGATCTACTGCTCAATGTGATCATTTTGACATATTATTTGCTTATTTTGGTTAACTTTCAATGAATCTCTGTTCTTAGTGTTCTTCATGTTCTTCATGCATTCATGTGACTGTTTATCTTCATTTTCAAAAATTTCTTATGTTTTGGATAGCCTTGATTTTCAATCTTGTTTTTCATACTTAGAAAATTTTTGGAATTTTTGGATTTTGATTTGCATGTTTGAACCGTTTCAGTTCCAACCGCATGCTTTGTGTTTGAAACCACATATTTGTAACCGCTTGTAACTTATGTTTCAACCGCATGCCTTTGATAAATGTGAACCGCATGCTAGAATTTACTTAAGTTTTACTAAGTATATAGGCTGGAAACCATAACCTTCCCCTCCAAAACACTGCTTGCATGTGTGGGATAACCTTGGATTACAATGCCACGTACTAGTATACATACTTTTGTATTTTCTTATTTGTTTTCCTACCTTGTATTCACAGTTTCCTTGAGATTTTAAAATCTTCATTTTTCAAAACCGCACTATTGCCAATCGCATATGTGCTCAAACCGCTCGTAAAATGTGAATCTCATTTATGATTCTAACTTTTTATGATTCTAACTTGAGTGTTTTCCTTTGTAGAACTCTCAATACTTTCTACCAGGTTGGGAAATAAATGAGCCAGAACTGAAGTCTGATGCTCTTGGAAGAGAGATGATTAGAAAGATGGATGCTTCTGGAAGCCTTCCCCTATTCAACAAGAAGCAGACATATACCATTCCCCTGTTTGTGGACCGATTCTATGCAACTGCTCAGCGTGGAGAAAGAGAGCTGTCTGATGGCAAGAAGATCAACTGCTTGGTTGGAGTAGTTGAAGGCTTTGAAGTATCCATTGATTACCTGGACATCAGAAGCACCTTTGAATTCAATGTACCCGGTGCCCCTATTGAAGTATCTCAAGAGATTATGGATGCCACCTGCTCTACCCTTCTTGGAGATCTTACTTCACTATCTGGGTATTACAAGAAGAAGCCCAGGAGAGCATTTGGAGAAATGATGAGCCATCTCTGCTATCTTGTGGGAAAATCTGTGTGTGGGAAAACTGGAAACCACAACAACTTCACTTCCCAGCAGTGGATGTATTGCTGTGCAATCTACAATGGAATCAAGCTCCATTGGCCAAGGATTCTGATGAGAGAACTTGCCAACAGCATAGATACTTATCAAGCAAGGATCAAGGATGAACACATAAGGTGGAGACCTTTTTGTAGACTGCTGACTACCATCTTCACAAATTACCAGCACTTGGAGGATCTGAGAACCACTACTCCAGAAATATCAGTGCATTGGGGAAATGAGGAATCCCTTGGACTTAAAGCTTGCCACAACTTCAGATTCTCTTTTGGCAATGCTGATTACAAGGCCCTTTATGATGCTGACACCCACCAGCCTATGGAGCATTATGTAGAGATGACCCCTGAGACCTCTGTTCAGGGTCTGGGCAAAGCAATAAGGAAAGTGTCAAGAAAGAGAAAAACTGTTGAAGAACCTCTTCCTAAGAAGACCAGAACCGTACCAGTACAACCGCATGGTGCAGCTGGTGCTGGAACTAGCAAGAAGGGCAAGGAAAAGTTTTCACTTCTGGATGAGGCTGATGAAAACGAAGAAGATGCAACCATTCCTCCCTTGGTTGCAAGAGCAAAGAAGGCCAAGCAAACTCAGGCTGATTTGGCAAAGCTTTCTGATGAGGATCTAATCGCCTTCTACAAGGCTGAAATTGCTAGGATTGAGAAAGAGAGAGCTGAGAAAAGGGCTGCTCAAGGTAAAACCAAGGAAGCTGAAACCCAACCACCTCCCTTACAACCGCAGCCAACTACTCAACCACCTCCAACCCAAACACGTATCCAAACACCACCTCAATCCCCTGACCAATCTCACCACTCCTCACCAAACAACTCTCAACCGCCTTCCCCTTCTCAACCGCTCCGAGCTGCAACCGCTCAGGGGGAGATTCCTAAGGCAAAAAGAGTCAAACACATAGCCAAGAAGAACCCAACCAAAGGACCCAAAAGTTTTTTACAACGTGTGGCCCAACAACCTTCTCCATCTCCATCTCCATCCCCTTCCCCTTCACATTCTCCATCTCATTCATCTTCCAATTCTCACTCCCATTCCCCTTCTGTTCAATACTCTCTAGGCCCTGCATTTTCCACCTGGACCTCAAGACCATCAGTGGGCCTAGCAACTTCAATTTATAACCAAAACAGAACCCCAACTCCCTCACCTCAAAATTCAAATCACTCCAACTCTCCTCAACACTCTAACCGCAATCAATCACCTCCTCATTCCAACCGCGCTCAAATACCACCCCTCTCATACCGCACCCCTGCTGTATCCATATCCAACCGTAACTGCACCCCAACTCCCTCTCCTGATCGCGCCCATACTCCTCCTCCCAAATCTCCTACTCCTGCTAAATCCCCTCTTCAACAAAATACACCTTCACTTGACCTTCATGATTCTCACACCAGTTCCTCTTCTAACTCAAACCCAATTACCTCAAACATTCCTACTTCAAATATTCCACCTCTTCTAACCGCACCTATTTCAACCGCACCTAATATCTTACCCCAAACACTTCCAATTCCTCCCTCAACCGCTTCACCATATACAGTCCCAGCTAGCCGCATATTCCAAACCCTTCTAACCCCTCTACCTCAAACCGCTCCTACCACAGAATCTCAACCGCCTCCCTCCTTTACCCAAATCCCTTCCACTTCAACCGCTCCTCCTTTTGACTATTGCCAAATTCTTTCTACCCTTTAACTGATCCAATCTCAACTGATCGTTAACCAAGGACACATGCTGAAACTCACTGAATCAAACCTTGCCTTGGCTAACTCCAACTCCTCCCTTGAAGCTTCCAATCGCTTTATGCATACCAAGGTTGATTCTCAAACCGCTGAAATAGCCATCTTAAAATCACAATTGCTTGATGCCATTAAGGGGGAGAGATCACCTTCTGAGATTACAAACATTGAAACCATCTTTAAAACCACAGCAGAGTCCTCCCTCTTCAAATTCAAGGTTGAACTTCAAGCCTCAATTCTTACATTCCTAGGCGATTCCGTCAACAAAGATCAGCTCAAGGATATGATGCAACAACTTATAAATGCCTTCTGTGATTCAGTTGATCATACAATTGGTAGATTCAAAGTGGAATTGATGGGAGATATAAGGAACCTCAGTTTACAACCAGCTCAAGCTCAATCTTCAACCTCAACCGCCCCAATCCAAACTGCTCTTGATGCTTTGGAATTCAAGATCCTATCTGAGCTGGACTCCCTCAAAACTAGAATCAATATTGACTTGAACATTGTGGGAGACAGTCTCAAGGACAAAATCAAAACCTTTGATGATGATATCAGTTTTAGGTTTGAGAACCTTAAGGCTGGATTTAACTTGAAGCGGGATAATTCAATCAAGGAGTTGAGAACCTCCTTTAATGTGTCTGTTGATCTGGAGCCTATGAAAGAAGCTATCTCCAACCAGACCGCAGCTATTCAGGGGGAGATTCATACTTTCTACAACACTCTCAACTCCTCCATTGAGCTTTATTCTGGTGAAATCAAGGAGAGTGTTGTAGCCAATACAAGAGCTGTTGATGCCAACAATGCCACCTCTGCCCAATCTGTAACTGCTCTAAGGACTGTAGAGACAACTCTTGGAAGACAAGCTGAAGAAGTCAGAACCCTCAGAAGAACCCTTCGTGGTGAAAGCTCAGCATTCAGACCCTCTGGACCGCAAGTGCCAAATCAAGAAGTCAACCAGCGTCGTGATCGACCGCGCCATCAGTCTTCCCAGCAACCGCATCATCATCACCAACCGCGTCAGCATTAGGACCGCTCCTCACTGTAATTTCTTTCCCTTTGCTAAACTCCTTTTTGATTTGTTGGACCGCACTTCATGTATTTCTTTTGTCCAACTTCTTTTGCTTTTTGTAACCCTTATATTTTGCTTTTCTACCTTGTAACTGTAACTGCTCGAGGTTGTTAATGTTAAGATCATGTGTTGCCATGAATGTTATCCCAAAGTGTTGCAAACCAGTGTTGCCACTGGTGTTGCCAAAAGTGTTGCCATTTGGAATTGGCGACACTGAGTTAGTTAATGTATTTTTTCACAAATATTAATGGGTAAATTAATGTTTATATAACAGTAGTTAGTCACCTTTAAATGAGCTTGAAATCAAGAATGTAATATGCCCAGGCGAGAATTACGAAGAGGAGGAATTAACAAATAAACATGTGTTTATTTGTTTAATTTATGACCAAGCAAAGAGATATTTTATTCAGCTATTCTGGGGGAGAACAAGTCAGAGTACAAGGCAATCAAAGCTAAGAGGTACAAGCAAGAGAAGCAAGAGAAGACTAGGTCTCCTACAAATGAGGCGAGAAGGCATAAATGGAGGAAACAAACTCAAGGCGGATTAGCAATTGATCATTTGAGTAGGCTCCAAGACTTTGTGGCCTATAAATAGTGCAAGGATCTTCATTGAAGATCATCCAATTCGAAAACGCAAATCCGCACAAGAAAGTAGAATTACGCTCTCAAGTGTTGCCATTCGGTGTCGCAACACTTTATCCAACACTCGAGAATTTCATATAGATTTTTATATTTTTGTGAGTTTTTGAGTGTTCATTTTCAGAGAGAATTTGTGTATATGTTGTTCCTTATATCAGGGTTCGTTTATCATTAAGGAACTTCTTCGACCTTGTATTGAATTCATATTATTAATAGAAAGGTCTTGCCTTTTTGGCACCCATCAAGTTATATATTTATATAACTTGATAAAAATTATATTCTTGTGTATTGCTTTAATTTTTCCGCTGCAAATTATATTTATTTCTATTGATTTGTGCTTTTTCTAGAATTGGTGAATGTGTTGTTGTTAGTGTCATCAACACTAAGGACAACACCCGTGAGTTTCATCTCACCTTGTGAGTTTCGTCTCATAAGTTCTTAGCCATAGACAATATCAATTGGTATCAGAGCCTAGAACTTGATATACTAAGTGTTTAGATCCTTTTGTCATGGCTTATGATCCTGCAAACCCTAATCAAAAGAGATTACCGGTTTTAGACGGATCTAATTATGCTTATTGGAAGATTCGCCTACGCTCGCATATCAAATCAATTGATCTTCGGGCTTGGCGATCTATTTTAAATGGTTATTCTGTTCCAATGCTTCCTCCGGATGACGATGGTGACGTTCAAGTCAAACCTGAATTCGAGTGGACAATTGAAGAGAATAATCTTGCTAGTTTCAATGAAAAGGCACTGAATGCCATCTATGAATGGGTTGACATGCATATGTTCAAACTCATTCAAAACAGTCCTCCGCAAAAGATGCTTGGGATACTTTACAAAGATTTTGTGAAGGAGATGGCAAAGTGTCCGAGAAATAAAGCTTAGAGGTCTCACTAGTAGATTTGAAAGATTAAGAATGGGTGAAAACGAAGACATCTCGTCTTATTTTGAAAAGTTGATTGATATTTCAAATGCTTGTCAAGTATTAGGGGAGCCTTTTACAAATAAACAACTTGTTTCAAAAGCTATTCGTACTCTTCCCGAACGTTTTAATATTAAAGTTTCAAATTTATTGAAGAGGCCCATAATCTTTCAACAATGGACATCAACTCCTTAATGAGTATTTTGAAAAACTTTGAGTTGAATCTCAATGAACAAACAGAGGCTTCTAAAGGCAAGAATATTGCCTTAAAAGTCGAATCTTCGGACACATGTGTGGATGATGAAGATGAAGTCTTCGAGGAGTTAGATGAAAATACTAGTGTAGCTTTACTTGCAAAGAGATATAATTCTATGGTTAGAAAATTTAACAAAGTGCAGGTAAAAGCTAAGGACCAAACAACCAAAACCTATGGTTTTGTACCAAGGAGAGGTCCTCCTCCAAATTAAAAGAATACCCCACCTAGGCGTGCATCCTCGGAAAAGATCCGGTCCGATCCTAAGTACATTGAATCTATTCAATGTCATGCTTGTTCTGGTTGGGGTCACTATGCCAATGAATGTGCTAACACCTTGAGAAAGGCGGGCAAAAACTTGTGGGTATCTCTTAGTGATGGAGAGGAGGAAGGAACGGAGAAAGAAGAAAAGACGGAGCAAGTAGTCATGATGGCCACGGTAGAGGAGCTACCTTCGACTGAGAGTGTTACTTCAAGTGTTGTTCCAGATTTGACAACACTTGACACAACATTGGTGACTTCTTCAGAAAGTGTTGCCCCAAGTGTCGTCCATGAATTGGCAACACTTGGCACAACACTCAGCACACTACCAGAAAAAGGTCATTTAGAGACGAAAATTTCCGCCGCTAAAATTAAATTTCTGTCGCTAAAAATAATTACCGGCGGAAAAATTCCGTCGGTGGTCCGCCGCTACCGGCCGTCGCAAAGGTGCTCCAACGGGTCAATTTCCGCCGGTATTTTTTTATTTTACCGACGGAATTTATTTCCGCCGGTGAATTAATGGTTACAAATGACGGAAAATTCATTTAACGCTAAATTAATTTAATTTAATTAAATTTTCATTTCAAGAATGAAATTTCCGTCATTGTAATAAAAATTAATTTAATTAAATTAATTTCAAGGCGGAAATTTCCGTCGTAATAAAAATTAAATTAAAATGAATTAATTTCGTAATGCGTAAATTACCGTCATTGAAATTATTTAATTTTAATTTAAATTTTATTACAAAGAACGGAAATTTCCGTCGCCGAAATCAAAAATTAAATAAAAATTAAATGATTATAGCGGCGGAAATTCCGTCGCCGAAATAAAATTATTTAAAATAAATTAATTTCAGAGACGGAAAATTCCGCCGTGAAATTAATTTATTTTAATTAATTTTTATTTCGCGACGGAATTTCCGCCGCTATAATCAAAAATTAAATTCATTTGAAATTAAATTCTGAAATTAATTTCGTGATGGAAATTTCCGTCGCGATTAAATAAATTAAAAAATAATTTAAAATATCAATAAACCAAAATTTTTGTACACGATATAACATTTCAATTTATAAAGCGAAAACTATAAAAACTATAAATCAAAAATCAACGTACCAAATAAAATCTAAATATCACCGTACCAAATTGGGAGGGGAGAGGGGGAAGGGGGAGAGGGGGAGAGGGGGAGAGGGGGGGAGGGGGAGAGGGCGGGGAGGGCTCCGCGGGTACCAAATGTCTCAAATGTTTACAAACGAGTAAAAAATAGTACAAACAAGTCTAAAATAGTCCGTAATCAACTCGGGGCGGCCGGATATTACTGGAAGTCTGGCCGATATGAGCCATCAACGGCGCCAATTGTCTTTGAGTCTCCGCATGAGCCTCCGCAAGCTTTGCCCGCTCGCGTCTCCTCCTCCAACGCAGCCTCCAGAGTGTCGACCCTCGGATCATGAAACGTGGGCGAGTCAACATTTCGCCGACGCGCCGGTCGACGGGCATTGCCGCCCGTAATCCCCATCCCTAACACTCGGGCTCCTCTCTTTGGATGTCCCTCGAGAGGTGACCTCGTGCCAAACATCGAGAACGAAGGGGACGGGCTCGCCGGAGGCGTTCCTTCGGGAGAACTAGGCGGCTTGATATGCGGCACTGTCAAAATAAAACAAACAATTATAATCATATACACAATGTAAGGGGCATAAATAAATTTACATATTCAAAATCAAGTCATTTAATGATAGTTTACATACAAAGGCATTAGCAGAGCGATCGTCCAACCCATTGCGGAGGTTGATCGGGCGCCGTAGGATTCCGAAGATGGGTGCTAGCGTAAACATCCACAAAACTGATATTCGGACCATGCTCCCTTTCCTATAAATAAAATAAGCGAGATTATTACTTTGAAATTGTATAAATGCAACATTTAAACTGATTTAAAAGCATGCATACACTACATTTACACTAAAACCATGGATTTCATAGCATCAACATGGCTCCCAGCTAACATACGTACATAAACCTATTTAAAAGCATCCATACACTACTACATTTAAACTAACATACATACCATGCGGTCGTGATGCTCGGCGACCGTGAGCATCCCCCTGGTATGCATCGCCGCCGACCCCGAGGAGCCTGCTCTATTGGCCTTAGCCTGTTCAGATATAGCCTTCGCCGCATCCGACCCCCAATATTCGCAAAATTGACGAAACACCTCATCGGTCATATAATTAGGTGTCGAGGGCTGTTGTCCCGCCGCGAGCTGATTAGTATAATAATTTCTCTTCGTGGTACCTATAAAAATATGAATATCTCGTAAACATATAATGATGACATTATAAAATTAAAAGAGTATAATCATTGTTAATTAAACTAATTAAGGATAGATAAATATGTTACAAATAAAATCCTTAAATAGCTTGTGAGCCTGCTCATCGAAAACATATCTAGCCGTCGCCTCGTTGATGTCTGACGCCCAATAATATTTAGCCTACAACATATAATGATAACATTACAAAACTAAAAGAGTATAATCATTATTAATTATAACATTTTAATAACAAACTAACATTTAAGTTTTAAATAAAAACCATTAACACATTACCTTAAACTCCTCCCACGCATCATCCTTCTGCCTCGGTGGCAATTTTTTCCAGTTGGACCAAAACTCGGTCATTTTCCGAGACCGCCGCATGTGCCCGATCTTAGTCCCCGTGATGGGGTATCCACCTACAAACCTCGCCAAGTATATTTATACAATAACATTTTAACTTAAATAATGAATTATATATAAAATAAAAAGGAACCAACTTATATCAAATTAATGAAGAGTTACTTATCGGTCATAATGTGGCGATATCCGGACAAATATCCTCCCATCGAATCGACGCAGTCCGAGTACCGGCCCCAGAGGTGGAGCTAGTACTACTGCGTGAAGGGTCGACATCATCGGTACCGGATCGGGACGGTTGCGTCCCAAAGAATCAATGTGTAGATGGGCTTAGTCTTAAGCTTACCCTTACCCTTTCTACTAGAACTCATATACGTATTACAAGAAAAATATTAAAATATACAACTTTAACAATAGGAAACAATATATTCACAATACATCTAAAACTTTAAAGTTCTAATAATCTAAAGCATTCACAATACATATAAAACTTTAAACTATTAATAATATAAAGCATTCACAATACATATAAAACTTTAAAGTTCTAATAATCTAAAGCATTCACAATATATATAAAACGACGGATATTAAAAATAATCTAAAGCATTCACAATACATATGAAACTTTAAAGTTCTAATAATCTAAAGCATTCACAATACATATAAAACTTTAAAGTTCTAATAATCTAAAGCATTCACAATACAATTTTAAAGTTTAAACTATTATTAATCTTCGTCCCCATCATCATCACTTTGGACTCGAATTACTACAAAACTCGAGTTCTTCATCTTCGTCTTCGGACTTTGATGAATCAAACTCGGTTCCTCTTCCTCTTCCTCTCGATTCATCAATATCAATGTGCGCGAGATGACCTGAACGAGGCGGAGGAGTTGGCAAATTCACTGGTAAGATATCCTCCTCGGGTTCATCAACATTTTGAGGAATATGAGTGACATCATCTAATGGATGATTAGCTGATGAAACGTTAGGTGGCACTGGCATTTCATCCTCTTGATAGGGTGTTTCTAATGACGACTCTGTAGTTGTCGACGAGGGTAGGTTGTCAATCATGCTCCTAGCCTTGGTCATCTGCATGACCCACCATCCGTCGGGTCGCGAACGATGGTAGGGAGTCATGTATACCTGTTGTGCTTGAGATGCTAAGATGAAGACGTCGTCGCCATTATGTCTGGACGAGTCCTTTACATCGACGAGGTCAAATATGGCGTTCTTCTTAATACCTCGCACAAAGATCCCGCCAATCACAATTGAACAAGACAACACTGTTTCTACCCAAATACTCCACCTCGACTACTTCTTTCAGGACGCCAAAATAATCAAGGTTTCCTTTAAGCTTCACACCGCTATTCCACGTCAATTTAGAGCCCCCGTAAGCTTTGGTATGAAACACATAGCCATTCACGAAATAACCGTTGTATAAATGAACGTTCAAGTACGGAGATGATGCTAAATGTCTTAACCTCGCAGCTTTGGCATCACCCGAATGTTCAGCTATCTATAAGACAATATTGTAACCAATTTAATACAATTTTAAGATTGAATGTTTAAAGAAGTGTATAGAATAAATTTGAATGAAACGAAATATTTACATATTTCCTTAGCCAGTTTGGAAATTCTCTTTCTGTCCTAGTTGCGATGAGTTACGGAGATAAATCCTGAGCTAAATCTTCAAACATTCTGCAATAGGGTTAAACAAGGCATTTCATATGCAGGTAATTAAACATGCATAATTTAATCGACGAGGCGTAAACATAACATCAATGACTTACTTGATATATTCCCCAACCTCGTCGCAGTTAAGAAGAACATACGTTTCGACCGCGGCAAACTCTTTAGCGGTTAACGTACGCGTACCAACCCGTTTGCCGAGGAACCGACCAGGGGATGAAAATACAGAGATGTTTCCCTTAGACGGAAAACCACCATCGTAATTGCGGCCAACCCTAGTCAATCTCGTATCAACATCAGGAGGAAAATATGTTTCGACAAAGGCAACAATCTCATCTATGATAACAGCCTCTGAAATTGAGGCCTCGACCATGGCCCTATTGCTCATCTTCCTTTTCAATTGGCCTAGATACCTAAAAGTCATTCGTAGATTAAAACATAAATAATGTTAAAGAAGGTATATTGTTAACGCTCAAATTATTTAGAAATAGAATAAATTCAATTACCTCTCAAATGGATACATCCATCTGTATTGAACTGGACCACCGACTCTAGCTTCGTATGCCAAGTGGACCGGTAAAACTGGAAAAACTGATTTTGATAGCAGTGGGTGAGAAAGGCTCTCATCTTATTTATATTTTAAGATGTTATACACTATACCACAATACCCTAAGGTGCATCTAGGGTGCCAGGATTGATATCAGGCGCTCGAAGCGTGGCGATATTACATCACCGTCCGCGATGCCGTCAATCGCCCCAAAATGGGATCTAGAACCACTAAGGTAGTGTGCGGTTGAATATGTTACATTATTGATACATTCACCCCCTTCCTCCCCCTTTGACTTTAAAAGACTTGAAAATTAGATATTTAAATACTTATCTAATTGTTGCATATGTAACATGTTATGTTTACTAAATATGTAACATGTTTACTAAATATAACATGTTACATATTTGATTATGAGTACGGTTATTTATCGTTTTCTTTATAGTGACATATGTTTTCTTCTATTAGTTAATATTACTAACATATGTTTTCTTCTATTCGTTAATATTACTAAATATGTAACAAACTAGGATACATAAACTGTATCCTAGTTTGTTTCATATAAGGTGCATCTAGGGTGCCATGATTGATATCAGGCGCTCAAACGTAGGCGATATACATCACCGTCCGCGATGCCGTCAATCGCCCCAAAATGGGATTTAGAACCACTAAGGTAGTATGCAGTTGAATATGTTACATTATTGAGACATTCACCCCCCTTCCTCCCCCTTTGACTTTAAAAGACTTGAAAATTAGATAGACCTAAATTATTACTATTGTGAATAATTTTAAATATTAATATTTAATTCTTTGTTGTAAAATATATAATTTTACAATGATGAATTAAATTAACATTTATAAAAGAAAATATATGCTTAACCACTTCTACACTTGGATAATGAAACCACATACTGAATTTCCAATTTGTAATCATTTCTACGGCTGGAGCTGCACTTCATACATTTCAGTTCTTTCAACAAAAAATAAATTGTCCTAATAGTCTTGGCTTTCAGACACACACACCTCTCTTATATGCAAGTATACTTGAGGGCTTCAATCAAACAACATGGATGCCTCTCATGGGTAGATAGACCGACTCGCCATTAGTGCTTTAACTAAAGTTTCCATTTTTGTTTACCAACTAATCTACTTTTAGTCACATAAGCCTGTTTATATATCTAGAGAACCTT